>VXBW01006614.1:1346171-1596982 GCA_013400375.1 Thinocorus orbignyianus
GTAAAGTAAGAAAATTCTAATTAAGTAAAATCACTTATTTACAGGAATCTTCATTTTTATTGAATATGAAGTGATTAGGATTGGCAAAAACCCTTACTCCATTCCATGTGCTACAATATTCAAATGCAGCATTTAAATCCGGTATGAATAAGATTTTGAACAGATTAGAAATTTATCAAAGGGTAGATCTAAAATATTAAGTTGTGTTATGCTTTTTTTAGTATATTTAGACATAAAATTGTTGATCATTTGGAAAACAAAATAAAATATATTAAAAAATAAGTGCGTACGTAGACATGTATAAGCCCTGTTATTTTTCATTCCATTGCCCTGGACACTCAAGATCCAGAATCACAGTAACATATGTTAGTGTACAAATATGCTAGATGCAGGCAATGCCTTCTGATCTTCCACCAAATCAAGGGTTCCCTGCTGCAGGGACAATAGCCACAGTGCCAAGTTACAACTGTGAAGGAAGTGACAGCATCACACAGCAGTACTTCTGGCGCTAGCAGAGGTCAGCAAACACAATCAACACTGGGCAAGGAAGTTCAGCTTCATTTCCTTCTTGTAGTTTAAGCAAATGAATGCTCAAGAGGCATGCTACAGTAAATTCTGTAACCAGTTCACTCTTTATTGTACGGATTATAAGCTTTTCTCTTCTTTACAGGAAAAAAATATATAATAATATTTGGACACTTTCTGACATTGAACATGTGCTAACATTTATTCAGAATAATTTATATTCAAAAATAATGATGAAGGAAAAAAAGTGAGTAATTGTGAAATGGCAATTGTACTTCATGTATCCAGTACAACAAAATAGACTATGACTACGTATTTTTATTTTGTGTATTTAACCGTCTGGCTTTACCTTTGTAACTAAGCTTATGTTTTGCCTTTTATAACCAAATAAATTCTTCCTCAAGCAGAGCAAGACAGGTACATTTGCAAAATAATTAAGTAATATCACTAAATAGTGATTTTTTAAAAAAGTCATCAGGAGAAAGCAGAGACTAACTAAGCAATGTTGCATTTTTTTATTTTTTTTTAATTTTTTTTCTATTATAGATTTTTAAGCTACATACATGATTTGTCTGGCTTCAGTTCAAATTAATTTTCTTTTCCAGAAATCTTGCCCAACTACACAAACCAATCTGAAGACAGCTAGCATCCTATTATTGATTTTGTTGCTATCACTGGAAGGTGCTATGTCTTTTCATTTAGCTTTCAGACCGTGCAGCTTTTTCTTCTTTATAGCTTCTTCTTTTGGCCAGCAGCTCTCCAGTAAAAACAAAAACAAACCCACTCCCCTTATTTGACATTTTCACAATACTTTTCTTGTTAGGGCATCAGAGTACTTAAATGTTAGGTAAGTCTCAGGAGAGGTTTATAGAGATAATGAGTCTAGGGGTCAAATTCTCAAAAGCGTATTTATGTTAATCAAAGCACAGTCTGCTAGTAATATACCTAGGCAGTGAGGGAGTTGGAAATAGAATCCAGTCCTCCCTTTTTTGACCCCTGTGAGCTAACACAAAAGCACAGTTTTACCTTCCTCTCTACTACCTATCAGCGAAACAGTCTTTACTATTTTATTCTTGTAGTGTCCAGGTGCCCCACTACATTATTATACAAGTAATACTTTTCCTGGTCCCTGTCTTTCTGAAAAATGCCAACTGTATGCTTTGTTTGAGAGACACATTGACTCTATTTTTATTAAATAATGAAAATTATTATTTTAACCCTGTTTTTTGATTGCAATCCAAAATGAAAATAGAGAAAAATAGACCCCAATTCTCCCTTCCTTGACTTCAACAGTCATCAAAAGTGAGCATTCTGTTCTTTCTATTTTTACTATTTATGCTTTACTCAGTTCGGTGCTCATTCAGCTGACACTCATTCAGATACTTACATGCATTGTCATTGATGCAGCTACATCTAAGAGGATGAAGATTTGTGTTTGGGAATGCTCAGGATGCCCACGTCAATTAAACTTACAACGCCATGAGTTTTTCAGTGACTTTATCCTACATATAAAAAAAGACAAAACAGAAAGAGGTTTTACAGGACCATACAAATGAAAGCTTTGAGGGATGAAGGACACCAAATGACAGCGTTGTCTGAGACCTGCTTTTCCTCACAAAGGTAAGAAGAGGGAAGTCGTCAGTTTCCTCCATGGAGAGAAACAGTTCTAAAGCAAGATTCATCTCATCTTAATACAGATGTCTGAACGAGGCTGGCTTACTGGTTCTGTGAAAGTGTTTTATTGCTCTCTATTGACAGAAAACTACGTTGAAGTTGTTAGCTCAGACCATAGAATTGTTTAGCTCAAATCATAGAACTGATCATGAAGTCCAGCCATTAACCTAAAACTTTCAAGTTCACCATTAAAACATGTCCCTGAGAGCTACATCTATACATCTCAAGTTCCTTCAGGGATAGTGATTCAACTACTTCCCCACGCAGCCTGTTCCGATGATTGATAACCACTTCTGTGAAGAAATTTTTCTTTATATCCAATTTATACCTCCCTTGGTGCAACTTGAAGCCCTCTCCTCTTTTCCTATTGCTGGTTGCTTGGGGAAGAGACTGATCTCCATCTCTCTACAACTTCCTTTCAGGTAGCTGTAGAAAGCAATAAGGTCTTCCCTCAGATTCTTTTCTCCATCAGCCATTCCTCAAAAGACTCTCTCTCCATAACTATCACTAGCTTCAGAGCCCTTCTTTGGACATGCTCCAGCACCTCAATTTCTGTCTTGTAATGAGAGTCAGACTCACAGGCCTGTAGTTCCCTGAATCCTCCTGCTGGCTCTTCTTGTAGATGGGCATCTCATTTGCTAAATTCCAGTCAACTGGAAGACTTGTGTGTGTAACAGGTCTCTCACCATTTCCCCTTGGACTATGGGAGCTACTGATCTCACCACCTTTTTTGGGGAAGAGTCCTAATTCTTATGTGACCATTCCCAGGTTCTTCCAGAGTTTCTAACAGATCAATAACCCTTGTGTCTTTACTGCCATATAAATCTCCCTCACTTACCTCCACTGAGACAGCAGACTGAAGGACCTCACTACCATTCCATCCTGTCTCTCAAACTTTGGCCTCCAGGCTTATCTGTAGTGACCCTATCTTTATCCCTTGCTCCCCACAAATCTAGTTTAATAATCTTTCAATGAGCCCTGCTAACTCCTGTGCAAAGATCCATGTCCTCCTTTGACACAGATGTACCCTGTCTGCTGCCAGCAGGCCTGGTGATGTGTAAACCAACCTATGAACAAAAACCTCAAAATTCTGCCAATGACACCAGGCATGGAACCTGTTATTGATCTGCTGGGTCTTCTTATTTCTTCCCTCATCATTCCCTGCAGTGAGAAAGAAAGAGAATGTAATTTGTGCTCCTGATCCTTTAACCAGTCATCCCAAGGCCTTGAAGTCTCTCTTGGTTGCCCTCAGACTTCTTGTTGCAGCTTCATTGCTGGTCTAACTGAAAAATCAATAATGGATAGTAATCTAAGGGCTGTACCAGGGTAGGAAGCTTTCTTTTCACATCTTTAACCCAAACCCCAGGGAGGCAGCAGATTTCCCTAAGAAGTGGACCCAGCGTGCATTCTGGGTCTTTTACTTCCTTCAGAAGGGAGTCTCCTATGACAATGAGCCGTCTTTTTTACTTTATGGAAGCAGTTTTGACACAGGGCATAGGCTAACTTAACCTTGTTGACACCTCCAAGCTAGATGAACCATCATCCTTGTTATTGTTTGGTTGTAGAGACTTGCACCTATTATGCAAGGTCAGCTGGGAAGGTGTGGTAGTGACAGAGGAAACTTGCCTGCTGTGCCAGGCAGGAACTAGTTGCCATTGCCTCCTGTCCCTTAAGTCACTATGTTCAACCCCGAGGAGAGAGCATAAGGAATGCTCCATATCATGTGTCGTGTGTGCCTTTTGACTCTGTCCCAGGGAAGGTAGGGTGCAATTCCAATAGCCTCTCTTGTACCCCCTGATACTCCTCCATCTCCTCACCTCCTTCCAGAGCTCTGCAACTAAGCAGAGAAGTTCCTCTATCTGAGCAAGATTTGCTATAGAAATTTTTATATATACCTATGCTATAGAAATACAAAGAGGTTAAATTAATTGTACGTCAAAGTATTCTTCTCATTCCAAGTGTTGGTTTATGAATTTTTTGGGGTCTTTATTTCCTTAAAGATGTTCCAGCTTAGATGTTATAAGATATAAATGGGATTGCACTTACTAGTTGTTAACTAATCAATTTGTTGAATTTTCCACTTTGTCCTTTAGTCAGACCCATTTCTTCTGGTTAATATCTTCATCCTCTGCACTTTTTTTTTTTTTTTTAATTTTTTTTTTTATAAAACTTGTTAGTAAGAGTCTAGATAAGTGCATGCTTATTTTTACATGCTACCTTTTCTGCTACTTCTAGTATCATTTCTCAAGAAACTCAGGCATCAATATTACTTATTTTTCTCATAGCTAGATGACTAACACGACACCGCTTAGTGATCTTAGCACTGAACTCTGTTAGCTTTTTGGCTCTATGGTCACATGAGTTCTGGTCTGCATTCTTTTCAGGTGAACTGGTTAGTTAGCACTGGATTTATTCTTTTTCCCTAAAAATACTAAAAAAATAAATATAGAATACTGCTTGACCTTCTCCATCAATCTGGTTTCTGCAAACTTGCACAATATATCTGCTACAGGAGATAAAATTCCATTTTTAATTAAGAAATAGTAATGTGGGTATCTCTACCTCTACCTACTGAAATGATAAGCTGACATTATGGTCAATATTCAGTTCACCGCTCACATATTCCTATCCATTGCCATTTGAATTGTAGGAATACTTTGACTAGGATCTGTCTGACATTCCAGAGTGCTGCAGGGTTGCAATATATGCTGTGTCATATATGCAGATGCATACAGCCTTTCTGGTTATCTCTGGAGGTCTCAAATTAATGCTGGAGGTCTATGTTCAGGTTAACTGAATCAAGCCCCAAACTGATTTTTTTTCTAAGTTCCATTGGCAATAAGAGGAGCTTCAACATCTAGTCTATGTAACACAGACATACAGAAAGCTAAATGTGTGTGTTTGGAGCTTAGGCCTAGTGTTTATTTCATTCTTATTTTGATTGCCAGAGTTTGTACCAGAAGACAAGAAGACAAGAAAAGTCACCAAAAAAAAGAAGCATCAAAAATATACGTTTACAGTTTCCATTCTTGCCCAAGTTATGTCCAGGACAGAACAGAATAGAAAAGCCAACACTGCTCCCAACTTAAGGATGAAAACTTCAGTGCTGCTTCATATAAAGCAGTGCTGCTTTTTCTTGTTTGATTTCGAAGATTTCTACTTCTCAGACATGAGCAAACCCAAAGCACACCCAAAACATATGTGCCCAAGAGGAAGCCAGACAAAGCCTGCATCCACTTAAGCACTATTGTCCTATTTGTCACTACTTTGTGAAGAGTCGGGACTATTCACCTCGGTCACTGGTCAAATGTTCTATAGCAGCTAGGGCAGGGTGGAGGGGCCCTTTTTTACTGCAAATCCAGTCTGAACTCAGGGACATGGCACTGTAAGTAGTTTTACTATAATTAAAGTACCTGTTTAACTTACACTAATACAAGATGTCATTTTGCCTCATTTCAAGTATGTTTCATGATTCATATGATTATTTCCCCAAACAGTTATATTTTTGTTTAAGTACCACTCTTCTGTTAAATCACCTTGAGCCTTAGATGAGTATCGAAAACCTGCACAAATGCTGAGGTGAAGAAGTCGCTTCCCCCACTGTATCTCCATATATCTATCCATAAAGTGGGAAGCATGAAATCAACCTCCTTCACACAGAGATCTAAGACTGATTGATAAAAGTACTGTGAAAGAAGTAGCTATTATTACCACTATTAAAAAGGGGTGAGAAAAGGTTTCTCCCTTTCGTATGGCAAATGATGATCTGTAGGCACACCTGTGGTGTTTTTCAGAATTGCTTAATAGTGGGTGAGATTTTCAAACATACTCAGCTCATATCTAAGTATGATTTCATTGAAGTCAATGGGAAAACTCCCACTGACTACTATTGTTGCTCTTTATACTTACTGCTGAAGCTGGAAGAATAAAAGTTATATAGCAAGGGATCAGAAAAAGATCTCTGGCTTTTATATGCAATCAGTGTACAAAATACACTTTTCTTTTTTTTTTAATAGAATTTAAATAAATAAATTTAGCACTTAAAAACACAGGGAAAAATTAATATTTTAAATAATCTTAACAGTAAATAGAGATAAATCTGTAGAACTATAGTACATCTGGAAATACAGATGTAAAATAAAAGTTTAATGATTCAGTTATTGGCTACATTGAAGCAGATTTATAGAATCATAGAATGGTTAGAGTTGGAAAGGACCTTAAAGATCATCAAATTCCAACCCCTCTGACAGGGGCACAGACACTTCGCACTAGATCTGGCTGCCCAAAGCCCCATCCAGCTTGGTAATTCAGTGATTTACGCTGCTATTTCGGTAACCTCAAATTTTTCAGACTCAACACATATCATTGCAGTGTTTCTGGACACTGGATCTACTTTGAGCTTCCTGGACAGAAATATTCATTCAGGTTCATAGGAAAAAACCATATTTTCACTTTAGGATTTTTATTGTTTTTTTATCCAGTTAGCTTAAATAGTAATTGTACCACCATACATACACATGTACTTGTTATACAGAACTAGATGAGCCCAGATGTTTTGGAACTTGCAGAAAAATGAAAAAATAAAAACCCAACAGAAATACAAGATAGATAAGAGAATGGATAGTAATGAGAATTAAATGCTCTGGCAAAGCTTTGGTTTACTTATACAAAGGCATTTCTAAAAAGAACACACTAACGCGATAGTAAGAAAATAACTCAGCAAAATAATTCAGATTACAATGCAGAGGCCTCTCAGTACAAAAAAAAAAAGTTGCTATGTAGTATCTTAGAAGAAAAAAAAAAGTCAAAAAAGTAGAGAAGAAATAACATTAGAATATTGTGCCTGTGAATATAACACTTTCCTATTTTTGCTTATTTACCATCTTCCCCCACAAAGATGAATGGTGTCCTCATTATCATTTGTGGTGTTCCTGTTCGGAAGAGGCAGTATTGGACATATTAATGTGTTTGATTCTCCTTTAATTTATGTTTCTCTCACCACTTTAATGAGATCTGCTCTACAGCCCATAAAATAATTGTTATGGTAAACTGACTTTTTTAAATCAGCTACACACCAGTTGGTCCAGAAACCTATTCCTCTGGACTATTCATGCACAAAATACCTTTGTGTGAAGCTCTTTCCAAATGTGTAATGACTGGAGTAAGTCCAGAAGTTTGCCTGCAGAGTCTCTCTGCATGATTGCCATTGCAAGCAGTCTTACAGTTTCTTTTCCCAACAAAGTTATGGTCAGGGTTACTGCAATGTAGAAATGCTGACACTGCTTTTGGCCTAACAATGAAAACCATAGTTCCTCATCTGAAATTAAAGCAGCTTCTTATTAAAAAAAAAAAAAAAAAAAAAAGCTGCTTTGAACTGCTCATTCTACACTGCTGGGCCACAACTTTCTGTTACAGAACCTTTACAAGAAATCTCAGAAGGGCGAAAAACATTATCAGATTTTCTGATTCTCTCTACAGTCTCATTAAGTCACTTCAGTGTGACACAGGACTGCAGTTTGCCCCCCAGACCATACATCCCACTGAGACAGTTATTCTATCCCAATGATTTCCTGCTGTGAGTGTCAGTTTAGGTCACCAATGCTGTTTACAAACGATGTTTTCTAATCAGCCCTAGGAAAAGTGTTTTCTGGCCCCAGAAAATAGCACGTTGGGAAAATAATCCCCCAAACCTAAGGCAACTGAGCTATGCGATATTTTAGGGATATATAAAATAGAGATACTGAACAAAGTTTAATGAACTGGGCAAGTCAATAGGCAAAATTCATCAGATACAGATGCTGTATAAACCATGTGCATGCAGTTATGTTGTCACTCGTCGAAATATGAATGTTTCTCTGAAGTGGAACAACAGTGGAATAAAAGCATAATGAAGAGCTGGTTTTATATCCCAATGAAGGAGACAAAAATCTCTTTCCACTGTAGCTCACAATTCTCTTGCTCTTCAGCTACAATGAAATAGGGAGCTGATCTGGTTGAGGCCTCAGCAGTCATCCTGACTTGACTTTCCTTTCTAAGTAAAGGAATTTTTTGACAGGAGTTATGATTGGAGATGGTGCAGGGAGTTGGAGTAGTCTGCTAATGCTTTCTGAGCTTCAGAATTTGTAGGGTTCTTAGCAGAACAGAAACGAACATTCTTAGCATTTTTTCCCTTGTTTTTTATTTTTCTTTTTTTTTGCGTGTGTGCGAGATAAAGTTCATGACTATATGCTTGAATTGAACTAGTCTTAATCCTTGTTATAACCCACTCAGTAAAGAATCAAACCTAATACCTATATACTACATATATACTTTAATTTGTGCAGCTCAGACATAGGACTGTTGCAACGCTTTATGACAGAATTGTGGAATGTGAAATGAATACAGTGGTTCTGTATCTGGAAATAAGGCCTGAGTCCCACCCAAGTGCATTAAAAGTTAGGATACAGAGTCATAGATCTTTTCATGCTCGGGAATCTCATGCTGGTCTATATGTATACATAAGATGAACGGAAAAAAAGAGATAAAAGCATTCAGTCTGCTAAACAAGGGACTGTCCTGGCCTCTATCTATTTCAGCAATGTAAGACTGAACACAGTCTTTAATTTTAACTCCAGTCCTGCTGAAGAGGAAAAAATAGAATGGAGGGTGCTACATGTTCCTGAAAGAGAGTCCTTTATTATGCACCTTCAAAATTCAGGGGTGATTGGATTGTCTGGACTGTTTTAGGGGTGTGTGTTCCAGGGGTGTACCAGCTGTAAGAAGCAGCCCAGGAAAATCCCTTCAGTTCTTGTTGAAACAGTCAGTGGAGATAAGGGTAAGGATCAACTTCTGCCCACCAATGTAGCAATGAGCTAAAGCGAATTTATCAACAATGCTGAAAAGGCAGAGATTCTGAACACTTTCTTCACCTCTGTCTTTACTCAGCTGTTTGACCGCAGACCTCAGGAACAACAATCCAGGCTGATGCAAACACAGAGCCACTGTCAGTAATGGAAGAGCTGATACGTGAACTGTTACAGGAGCTTGACCCCTACAAATCCATGAGACCTGATGCTATTCACCTGAGAGTGTTAAGAGTGCTGGCTGGTTATGGAGAGTGAGGCCTCCCTTCATAACCTTTGAGAAGTCTTGAAGACTGGACATCCCAGAAGACTAGGAGAAGGCTAATGTCACCCCCATCTACAAGATGGGCTTAAAGGATTCAGGAAATTATAGGCTCGCCAGTCTGACATCAGTCAATGGGAAAGTTATGGAAAAAATCCTCTTATGGGCTATCACAAGTCAAACGAAGCATATGATTGGGAAAAGCCAGCATGGATTCAACAAGGTCAAATTGTGCTTGACAAACTTGATCACCTGCTACAACAATGTAACCAGATTGGTTGATGTGGGGCAAGCAGTGGACATTGTCTACTTGAATTTCTCCAAGGCTTTTGATATGGTTTCCTACAGCTTCCTTCTCAAGAAACTGAGATGTTATGGTCTAGACAAATGGTCTGTGAGGTGGGTATGGACCTGGTTTACAGGCCGCATCTAGAGGGTAGCAGTAAATAGCTACTTTTCAAAAGAACAACCTCTCACAAGTGGGGTCCCCCAGGGGTTGGTATAGGGCCCAACACTTTTAAAATTTTCATAAGTGATCTGGATGATGGGATCAAGCATACCCTGATGAAGTTTGCTAATGATACAAAACTGAGTTGGGAAACAGACACTTCTGAAGGAAGAGCCGCCCTGCAGTAAGACCTGGATAGATTGGAAAAGTGGGATAATAAGAACCTTATGAACTTCAACAAGGACAAATGTCAGGTCTTGGACCTTAGAAATCATAATCCAGGAGTGCAACACAGACTGGGATCTAGCCGGCTAGGGAGTAGGTCTATGGAAAAGAACGTGGGCGCGTTAGTGAAAAACAAGTTCAATATGGGTGAACAGTGTGCTGCAGCAGCAAAGCAAACCAACAGGATGCGGGGTTGTATATTGAAGGGCATCACCAGCAGCAATAAAGAAGTCATTATCCCACTCCGCTCAGTGCTGTCATACTGTGTTCAGTACTGTGTTTTGGTCTGCGTATTTTGGTATACAAAGAAGATGTGGACAGGCTGTAGAGGGTCCAGAGAAGGGCCACAAAGATGATCAAAGGGTTGGAAAGTCTGCCATATGAGGAAAGTCTGAGAAAACTGGGCTTTTTTAACCTTAAGAAAAGAAGCCTTAGGGGAGACATTGTCAATGTATTCCAGTATTTAAAGGATGGCTACAGAGAAGATGTAAAGTTCCTTTTTACAAAGAGTCATATGGAAAAGACAAGAAGTAATGAGTGCAATTTACTGCTGAGGAGAATCCTATTGGACACAAGAGGAAAATTTTTCTAAATGAAAACAATCAGTCATTGGAACAATGTCCCCAGGGAAGAAGTGGATTCCCCTTCACTGGGCACTTTTAAGTTTCAACTGGACAGGGTGTTGGACCAACTTACCTAGACCACGCTTTTGCCAGGAAAGATGGGGCCAGATGATCCTTGAGGTCCTTTCTAATCTGATATTCTATGAAATAAAATGTTTCATGGCTTTCTTGAATCCATGAACAGTTTACTTCAGCAACAGCATTTCCTAAATTACCTCCTTTTTACATTAAAATTCTATAGGCATTATGCATTTCCTGTCATTCAGAGAAAGTAATAATCACTCTAATAAAAACTTACCTTTTATTTGTATAAGTAATGGAACTTTCCTGTGATTATTTTTCTCTCTTGTTTGTTTGTTTGTTTTTCTTCACAGCATAGTAAAAATAAACTGGTGTTAAACTTTTCAGTTATCCAATTTTGTTTCTGTGAATCTGCTTCAAAAGAGCAGAATCTTCCCTCCAAAAGAGCAGAAGGTTAAAATCAGAGCAAAAGGCTATTCAGAGGTGAAAACATTGAAAAAATTACCCACTATTGAAGAAAAAGAAACCAACAACAACCAACAAATCAATCAATCAATCACATAGAGAAACAAACAAAAATACAGGAAAAAAGAAACCCACACAACCACCTGTGAAAAACCTACAATGCCAGAAAACCCTCAAGTAATTTTGAAATGCTCTCCCAGGAGGATGATTAACAAACCATAAGAACAAAACATGAAGTTACTGGGATATATTTGTCAAACAGGGAAAAAGAAAAACTTTGGAAGATTATCAGAATTGTCAATAAGTATAAACATGAAGCACTCTTACCAAGCAAGACACAAATCACATCACTAAACCTCTAGAAACACCAAGCAATGACTTTTAAAAACTGCCTTAGAAACTCAAATCTCTCAGGATTTTTATCATTTTCAGGCAATGAAAGAATTGCAAAGTGACTCAATGAGACATTCAAAATTTTTCTCATTTGAATTGTCTGAGCCTTGAAGATTGTTTAAATGTATAGAATATCTGCCTTCTCTGAAAATCTTAATGTCAAAATGTGATGATGGGGAAGAAATCCCATCTTCAATCCAGTCAAAAAGTTTGTTGAGATATTTGAAATACATCAAATATTCAAGTGTAAGTAAATACAATTTCAACTCATTTAAACTGTAGGTGTTCCTTTCCTCCCTGAGGAGAGGAATCTCTCTTCACTTTGAGTAAAACTGGCTGATACATCAGGTCTATTGTAAAGTGAGTCAGCAAAAGTTTAGTTTCAGAAGTGCTCTCTTTTCTCCATGGAATTGTCATAGGAGAGATAGGAGGAAGCTTTATGGAAAAACAGATGTAAAGCTGTGAAGGATTAAGCTTCAATATTGCCCTTCCGTGTGAAACAACTTTTTAATTCTCTAACAGTGCAATTTTTCTTGATTTCTGGATAAACTATTAAACTTGATATACAAAGTTTATATTATTGGAAAAATATGCTCAATCCATCTATATTAAGTTTAGTGTAGTATTAACAAGCTAAATAGTAACAAACTAATAGGAATTTGTGACACAGCTGACAGTAGTACTGCGGTGACTGGGATTTTTGAATAGCTACGCTGTATTTTAACTGTGAAAACTTAATCCCTGCCGTAAAACAAAAGCTTAGAAAACAGCACTTAAAGAATTTTGGAGAGTGGAGTCAATCACAATACTCCAAGGCAGTATTAGCTAGACCTTTTCTTATGTTTACACAGACATGCCATTAAATGATTAAGCTCTGGCTTTTTCCTTGGCACAGATTGAGCATCAGAAATGTATTCATTAAACCTATGTAGATGACCTGTGATATTCTTCAGATAACAACGCACTTCCCCTGCAGCACATGCTATTTGAGCCATAAATTTCTGGCACATCCTCTGAGGGTATTTTGAAAGTAGAAACAAACTAGTATATACAGAGAATTTCAGAATTAATAAATCCTTAGGGACAAAACCAGACTTGTTGCATACTTAGAGAAAGGGTTTCAATTCAAACATATGTATTTGGAAGTCCTTTCACTCACTGCTGGTTTTGGTCCTATGAAGATGAAAGGGAAAGGAAAGAAAACGTTATTTACAAACACTCTTATTCATTACTTATGAGAAATAGACTCACCACTGTATAATAGCAATACTTAATGGAGAGTAGAATACAGAGGACAGAACTTAATCAAAAGGAGAAAAAGCCTGAAAGTCGGTGTGGTTTTTGCTGGAGTAAGCAGTTAATGATTTATTTTATTTTTTAGGAAGCACTTTGTTTCTTCTTTTCTTCTCTCAGATACAAAGTGAGTCAAATATTTCCAGCCACACCAAGAAAATAATAGACACTAACTAGTACATATACTTCCTTCAGGGTTTCAAGACACCATCTTGTGGACTTTCTAAGAAGCCTTTAAGGAGACATGATTAAGATGAGGATTAAAGGCTATTGTGGATAATGTGCTATTTAGGGGATAAAGCCTCAGAGGGGGAAAAACGATCCATTGTCACACTGGAAATAGGCTTACACTGGGCATTACTAGCACTAGAATTATTTACTAGTCTGGACAAGATGGCAAACAGTCTGATGCCCACATCTGAGGCACACATGCAGACCGTTAAGACTGTGCTACAATCACATTCAAGGGAAGAACCGGAAGCAAAATATAAGCTTTCAAAGGAACTAGCCAAGTATGAAAGCAATAGAAACTTAACTATATACTTAAATAAATACAATGAAGTACATCGTTTTCTATTCTTATGTCCTCAGAGAAGAATACAAAAGACAGGATCTTCGATGGGAACTAGTAAATTTAGAGAAATGAGGAGGACATTCAGTGAATAAAAGGCAAGGTATGTCATAAGCAAAACATATCATATGGAATAATTGGAGTTGAATTACTCATATATGTTTCTGGGTTCTAAATTAACTGCAGCCACTGAGGCTAAACACCTGGAAGCTCACTGGAAACGTGCTCAGTTTGCAATGCAGTTGGGTTCTTTTCTTTTCTTTTCTTTTCTTTTCTTTTCTTTTCTTTTCTTTTCTTTTCTTTTCTTTTCTTTTCTTTTCTTTTCTTTTCTTTTCTTTCCTTTTCTTTCCTTTCCTTTCCTTTCCTTTCCTTTCCTTTCCTTTCCTTTCCTTTCCTTTCCTTTCCTTTCCTTTCCTTTTTAATTTTTAAGAAATAAATTGTAAAATGCAAGAGAAAATACTGCAAAAGAAAATGTACTATGGAAGCAGTACATGATTTAACAGTGCCATCACTTAAAACATCAATCAGCTCTGATAATCCATAGTCATATAGACTATAACCAGGAAAAAATAAAAAAAAAATAATAAAACAGTCCAGAAGAAGACAACAGAGCTATGCAGAAGAAATTTTCCATATGAGAAACTTAAAAGCCTAGCACTGTATAATTTGTAGCAAAACTGAAGCAGAAAGGTACCCTCTATATCAGTAATGAATTGATATAATGTAACTTGAAGCTGGGAGATCTTTTTTATTCTGTCATAAAAATAGGTAACGAAGAAATTCCATCATCCATAAATAATATCTAACCTTTCATTCCAGCATGCAGTAGAAAAGCAGGGATAGAATTTTCAGACTTATTTTTCTCCCTTTCTTCTCAGGGTGGTCAGTCCACAAAAAAAACTCACTGCAGAACTGAGGTTCACTGCAGAAAAAACTGCTCTTCATCCATCTGGCTAGCAGAGGGCTTACCACATCTGTGACCTTAAAGCCAGACAGTGAAAATGAAAAAAAGGTTTTGAAGCTTAGCCCCACATAATCTTGAGATTTACTGGTTTGGCTTTCCTTGAAGGGAAGCGCATGGAAGGAAAGGATTTGTTGAGATGGAATATTCATCTTAGAAGTTTTCTCCATAGACAAAGCAAAAAAGGGGAAAGTTCTGAGAAGTTAGGAGATGTGGTAGGAGTTCTTGCTCACTTGTTTGAGAATTTTCTTTTCTTTTGATTGTCCTGAACAATATGAACATGAGAGATAAGCTCTATAACATTAATTATATACAGAATTTGCTACATATAAGCAGATGTCCACTGTCAGTGCCAGCCTACTTGTTTGTCTATACACTCAAATTCATAAGACATTTAACTCCATGCTGCCTGCTGTGATCAAAGTCTGGTCCTTACATTAAGCACTCACCAGTTTATGGCATTAAAAAAAAATAAATGAGTGCACAGTACCTTTTAAGTATGACTCTTAACAGATATTTGAAGTAGGTAAGTGGAATACTTCCTATTTCAAACAGCGGAAGTCAAACTAAAAAATCCAAACAAACCTTTAGAAGAAAACAGTAATATTCCCTTCCACTCATTCTTCTACTGCTTTCTTTTTATTCTATAAAGCCCCTCAAACCACCCAACTTTTTGTGCTGCACCATGAGATTCAGGATACAGGCTACTCTGAGGTCAAATAGCAACTCCATGTTAAATGTTATATCACATTAAGTGCTTTCTCTATAAAGCGGCACTGTTATCCAATTTCCTGAATGGTTTGTAGACATGGGCTAGTGACGACATATATGACTCCTAGACAAATGTCATCTACACCATCTGTGGACCATATTGTGCATCAGATGGCAGGATAAAATTTGCAATAAGAAAGTTCAGAGTAGAGCTATGTTCCAGGGACTGTAGCCATGATCATCATAGAACAGCTGCACTGGGCTGGTCACACATCTAGAATAGAAGACACCAGCATCCTGCAGCAGCTGTGGACTTGAAGAAGCAGCATGCAGCCAGGACAGACAGATGAACCGCTTCAAGGATACACTGAAACGCAACTTCATCTAATAAAAAGACAGCAAACAGGTAGGATTAGTACACCACAGTTCATGTCAAAGAGGCACAGTTGAGCCTAAACTTACTAACAGAAGCATGAGTGCTCTTGCTAACCCATTTTCAAGGACGGAGGTCTCCAGTTAGGAAGCAATCATTGTTCCCTGCTAACCTTCGCGGTAGGTTTTCTACAGGTTTTACAGAGTGCAGATGGGGGAGGGTAATATGGCTTGATCTGGTTTCCCTATGGGGATAGAATGGAAATCTGAACCTGGCAATTCAGAGGCATTTCTGATGCTCATGATCCTGCACCTCTGAGCAGAAGTATTGCATTTACAGTAAAGAGAGACATCAAAGGGAAAATAAAATCAACAGCATCCCCTTAGGACTACACACAAAATCAATGGGAAAAAGACATCTCAGTAATGCACTGCATTTGATTTGGGTTTTTGTTTGGGTTTTGTGTGCTTCCCCCCCAGCCCCCAGTACTTCATGACAGTTCTTGTCAAAGGTATTCTCTTCATTCCTGAGGGACAATGCAAGAAAAAGAATTTGGCAAATGGCAGAGAAGGGATTCTTTTGTGAACATCTCCTAGTAGGCACTGTCTCACATTTGAATTGATGAGAAGTTCATTCTGAAGTGCCTGCATTAATTGCAGTTGAAGCAATAGAAGTTAAATGTTAGATACTAATTTCAAAGCATCACTTAATAAAACCAGGTTATATTTTCCTTTTAAGTAATCAAGCTAATGAATTGGTTCACAAAAATATTTTGACTTCTAAGTGATGATAAAAGAGGCTTTCAATATCTCTGAAATCCTAGAACTAAATTATACGTATTCCCTCAATGGCATTCTAGATTTAAAATAAAACTCTTAAATCTGAAAAAGTTAAATAAATAAAAAAAATTCTATGGCATTTAAAAAATCTTCAACTCAAATTAACCAGTACAAGAATGAACATATATTATTTTCACTATATGCTATTTATTTATCCATTTATTTGTTTGTTTGTTTGTTTGTTTTTACGTTTCGACTTTGAAATTCTCATTGTGAAATTAATTACCAGAGTTTGGTAAACACATAGGGAAAACATCATTCCAATCACAACATCACAACAAACAAATAAACAAACAAACAAGCCCCAAACCTCCATCTTATTTTTCTTTCAGAAATAATGGTCACAATTGGCGTGGCACATCTGTCTAAAAGTAGATACCTTCAGGGTAGTAGATATCCTAGTACTCATCAGATTTATAACAAGTGCTTCTTCCTCACTTTCACACACACAAACCTAAACTATCTATAGTCAAAAAGCATCTCCAGTTAGACATTGAGATTCAGAAAACATCTGCAATTCAGCCTTCTCATGCATATTAGAATTAACATCCCACTTCTACATATATTCATAATATCATAGAATCATAAAATCATAGAATGGTTAGAGTTGGAAGTTCCAACTCAAGTTCCAACTCCCCTGCCATGGGCAGGGACACCTCCCACTAGACCATGTTGCTCAAAACCCCATCCAGCCTGGCCTTGAACACTTCCAGGGATGAGCATCCACAACTTCTCTGGGCAACCTGTTCCAGTGCCTCACCACCCTCACAGGAAAGAATTTCTTCCTAATAACTACTCTAAATCTCCCCTCTTCCAGTATAAAACCATTACCCCTTGTCCTATCAGTAGACTTCCTGACAAGGAGTCCCTCTCCAGCTCTCCTGTAGGCTCCCTTCAGATACTGGAAGGGCTGCTATCAGGTCTTCCTGGAGCCTTCTCCAGGCTGAACAGTCCCAGCTCTCTCAGCCTTTCCTCATAGGAGAGGTGCTCCATCCCTCTAATCATCTCTGTGACCCTCCGCTGGATCCATTCCAACAGGACCATGTCCTTTCTATGTTGAGGACTCCAGAGCTGGACACAGTACTCCAGGTGGGGACTCACGAACGCAGAGTAGAGGGGGAGAATCACCTCCTGTGACCTGCTGGTCAAGCTTCTTTTGATGCTTCGCATGATACAGTCGGCTTTCTGGACTGCCAGTGCGCACTGCCGGCTCATGTTGAGCTTCTCATCCATGAGCACTCACAAGTCTTTCTCCTCAAGGCTGCTCTCCAGCCATTCTCCGCCCAACCTGTATTTATGCCTGGGATGACCACGTCCTGGGTGCAGGACCCTGCATTCGGCTTGGTCGAACTTCATGCGACTTGCATTAGTCCATCTCTCAAGCCTGTCCAGATCCCTCTGGAAGGCATCCGTTCCCTCCAGCATGTCAATCGTGCCACCAAGCTCAGTGTCATCGGCAAACTTGCTGAGGGTGCATTACATCCCACTGTCTATGTCTCCAACAAAGATTTTAAATAGTATTGGTCCCAGTACTGACTCCACTTGTCACCGGCCACCACTTGGACACTGAGCCATTGACCACAACCCTTTGAGTGTGGTCATCCAGCCAGTTCCTTATCTACCGATTGGTCCATCCATCGAATCCATGGCCAATGCCATCTTCGTGACAAACATTGCTGTGCAAAGCTTTGAATTCATGCACAATCTGGGTTGCCTCAGAGTAAGAAAGAAGGAGGTTCTGTAGGACTAGGGGAGACTTCCATTTTGTTATAAAGTGTCACTCATCCTGCATATCTTAGATTTTGCTGTAGAGCAAAGATAGGTAGGAACAGTAAGAGACTACACAAGAATATTGAGATCCAATTCTTGCAGTCAGAAGGCTGAAATGCTACTGGAATAAGACTGGGAACAATCAGGCAGATCAAAATAAAACTGGTTATTTCACACACCAGCAGAAATTAAAGATGGTAAAGAAATACATTTCACGTCTAAGGAGTTCTCTCAGGTAATCCTTTTACTCTTTTTCTTCATCCTCCAGTGACACTCCTCATGGAAGCACAGTGCTCTGGCTTGAAGAAAGCATGTCAGTCTGCCTACGCTCATCCTTGCTTCTAGGTACTGATTAGAGGGTTCTCCCAAGCTGTCTAAAGGGACCAGGTGCCCTCAGTAGTAGTAGTGGAGATTCTGAGAGGTCCCTTTGGCACAGCTGTGTTGGTACTGAGGGATGGCCTAGAAGACATCAGGGGAGGTCTTCCCCATGTGACACATTGCCAGCTACACTACAGCCATATGTAGTAGGAGCTCATGTAACGAATAGCCCCTTGTAGGCTTATCATTTGGGGACTAATACAGCATAACACTTCTAGGTAATGCTAAAAATAGTTGTAAGTGGTTCTTGCCTCCCATATTACCTGTGCTTGTTCCTAGGCAAGTCTAAAAAGCAAGCTAAGGACACTCTTACTCAGCTCATAGTGCTTAGACTGACCTTCAGAATGTCTTTTGGCTGGAAGGCGAATGTTGTGATTCAGCTCTTACTATTCTCCACTTCCTAGGAAGACATGAAGATGTCCCCATGCACTTGCAACTCAGGCTCAGATGTTCTGTTTTTGAGGATAAAAATCTTACTGATTTTAGCCAGTGAACATATTCATGAAGCCATGTACAAGTCCATGAGTCCTTGTTGGATAGAGATGTGTGAGGAAGTTATGAAAATGTTCAAATCCTACTCTGTAAACACTAAAAAAAATTAAAACTATTGGAAGTCAACTATGAGTTTTAGTGCCAATGGGGAGAGGTAGTGCTGACCTACAGTTGGGTGCTGTGAGGTAGATCTGCAATGACATACTGTAATTTAGGCAATCTGAATCTTTTTACGTTAAGATCGTTGTTCCCCTTTACTCCTCTATGTAAAGTAATTGTCGGCTACACAGCAGTATAACTTGGGGACATATGAGTTTAAGGATCTTATGATGTCTCTGACTGACGTATTCTTTCATCCTTATTTGGTGCAATGACGCTGACATGAAAACTGCTGCTTTAGCTAATCCATAT
Organism: Thinocorus orbignyianus; assembly: GCA_013400375.1. Lineage (NCBI taxonomy): Eukaryota > Metazoa > Chordata > Aves > Ciconiiformes > Thinocoridae > Thinocorus > Thinocorus orbignyianus. The sequence continues at coordinate 1,365,449 of VXBW01006614.1, forward strand.
CCCACTGAAATCAAAGCGAATTTTTAATACAGGGACCTTTGCAGAATAAAGACACCTTCAAGAAAAAATGTGGTTTCACAAAATTTTACAAATATCTCTCTAGACAGAACTGCCAACTATTTACTTTTGGCAAAATACCAGCCCCATAACTTCAGGAACTGATCAGCTGCTGCCTATCACACACAAAAAAAAGAGGTGGCAAATGCAAGAGAAGGGCAATGAATTCAGAATAACTCCTCTGTGTCCATGGCCTACTATCATGTTTATTCTAGCATAATCACAATGCCATGAACAAAATACAAAAACACTGTCGCAAATGGCAGCTTTAGGTATTCAATGGATTCAGCAGGAACAAGTCCAGACTAAAGCCAGACAGACTATTGGAAACTAATCAGAAAATAGTATTTTGGTAGCTGCAAAACATGAAAAATGCAATTTCATTCTCTTTTCTGTTTGTTTTCATTTTTTAAATGATTCTTTTTGTTGGCAGTTGTTTGATGTATTGGTTTAAATACCCAAAAGCATCAATGGGTGTTAAACAGAATTTCTGTAATTTTGGAAATTTACAGGCTGAGACCTCATTACATCAGTAGTATCCCTTTTGAAATCTTCCATGCCTACTCCCAATGCTAATGTAGTTGAATTAGTAATTAGGCAATTGTTCAGGGCTAAAGAATTACAGAGTCTGTGACTCCAAGCTTATTATAAATAGTAATCATGCATTTGATGTTCTAAAAATGCAGAGAAACTCAATTTCTTTGTAGTTCCCATACAAGAACCATATAATAACTGAATGCATATTTGTGTAGAAATATTGCTTGTAAGTTTATTGAGTTTAGCCTTTAGCATAGTAATTGAACCATATGAAGAAGGGCATCCAAAGAAAACGCAATATTAGCAATATACTTCCTTGCAGCTAAAAAAAAAAAAAAATCAACTGCATTTAAAAATCTTGAATTTCCCCACCACCACCACCCTTCCCCCCATTTTTGTATAACCAGAAAACCAGAAGGGGGACACATTAGCTTTAATCTCTTTCACTCCTGTGCTTACAGGTTTACAGGTTTTCAATATTAGTGATGGGTAATTTGACAACGTAAAGTATTCAGAGACAGCTGTCAGTTGCAAAATTTTAAATAAGTTCTGCACTCTGTTTTTCCATAAAGCAAAGAAATACTGTGTCTAAAGTTGGGAATTAAAGGTTTCTGTCTGAAGATCTTCAAACATAGCTGTTCACATGTTAAGAAACTTGAGTTTATTTTAAGATGTTGTTCTACTCTGCACCTAGAACTAATAAGATGTTTCTTTCCAGAGATCTTCAAACATAGCTGTTTACAATTTTGTCCTGGTTTGGGATAAAATGAACCAATTTTCTGTTTTACAATTTTACCTTTTTTTAGCTGGGCCTCTTCTAAACAACTAAGAAAGATCTATCTAAGAAAGATTGAAGTTATTTTGAGAAGTTGCTCCAATGAGCCCCTAAAACTAAGGAGCCAAAGACCCACCCAAGATTTTATCCCCCTCCAAATTCATATATCCAGAGGGTCTTGATGTTTCAAATCTTTTTCAGAATGATGTTTCGACACTACATGAGGCACAACTGTTCACAGTGTCATTCAGTGTTGTTCATAAAGAAGAAAACAAATGGTGTGTTGCTGAATCAGTCAGCATTAGTAAGTAGGTAGTTCTCGCTGAATTAATAGACCATTGCAAATTTTGCTTTCATAACACAGTACAGGGTGTTTTTGTGTGAATAAAACAATTGTCTTAATGTAGCTGGAATCTTTTCTTTTTCGTTTTTCTCTTGGGGGCCTAACACCACATGGTGGACAGTAATTATGCATGCTCTTTATCAATAATGTAGAAGCAACTTCCTATTGAAGATAGCTTAAGTGTCCTAGGAGTACAAGATCATGCAGTAAAAGCACAGGCTTCTGTCCTTCCCTGTGGTAAGTAATACTCCAGAAAAAAATTCTAAAAAAACCAAACCAAAACAACAAAACAAAACAAAAAAATCAAAAGTACAAACACTGTAAACAGGATTCAAACTTTCTCCTCCCAAAAGAAAACAAACTATAAACCTGCATTACAGAAATTACAAGGTAACTTATAAACTTGAAGAGTACTCTCTTTAAAGAATCTCTTTTCCCAATACTAAGAAGGATATATTGCTTGTTATATGATTATTAAATAGTGACTAGCAGCAGAATTTCTATTAATGTGACACTGGATTTTTGGTTTTATGGGACTGAAGTTCTTTAATTTTGCAATCAATTAATTTAAATATCCAATGAAAATACAAACACCTTCACAACCCAGAGCTTTCTGGAGAATGTTACACATGAAAAGAAATTCATTGGTCACTTTACAGCATTAAGCCTGTATCTTTATCATTTGCGGACTTTTGTGAGGGGATGGAGAACAGAAGTGTCTGAGCTGCTCATCAATAGTGTAGTCCTTTGTGTACTGCCTTTACTTTTTTCCTCTTTGCAAACTGGTAACAGACAATTTCTTATTCATTTGGGCCTATGGATTATTTGCAAACTATCTATAGCTAATGATTTTATATGCATTTGATATTCAAAATTTACTAGTCAAATCCAGTGCTCAGTTACTGAAATCACATGGTATTGTTTCTAGTCTCTATATGCATGCGGCAGGCAGAATGTCTAAAAAAAATAAAAATAGCATTTATATGAAAGAATACTAATACCAAATGGAAGAAATTCAGCAGAAAAGTGCTAGAGCCTTGCCAACATTCCAGATATTTCTTTTGCACAAGAAAATAGTTTTAAACGTGCTGTATGTACACAAATCTAGACAGATAGGAGGATCATTTTTTACACTGTTGCAGCAATATGGAGATTTAGAAGACATTTTTAAGGGGCTTCATAATGTCTTAATCAAATTCAAACTTAGTCTTTTCATTGCTACCATAGTTCACTTCTTCCCTAACACTCACAGCCTTTTGCTATCTCCTCCATTTCCAGTCTTGCGCTTACACCCTCTCCTATTCTCCATCATGAAAGCAATGAGGTCAACAGCCTTCTTTTCTATTAGCACACGTGACAAATGTCAAAAATGTCTGCATAGTGGCAGCACCATACAGATCTCTGTTTCAGTTCTCTGTCTGAAAAGAAACAGAAAATGCCTCTCTGTACCCTGGGAAGGCTATGGTACAGGTAAATACACCACAGCGACAGTTTCAGCTTAATGTTGAAATCTTTGAGGAGTATGGGTGGGTTCTCAAACAAAGAGAGAAAAAGCAAATTATAGGAGGGCTGGTGGAAATACTCAGCTCTCAACTCAACTGTCAGCTGTCTCAAGTTCAGTTCATTTTACGGCACTGCAGCATTTACCTCTCGAGAAAACATCCAAAGACAATAAGGTGTCAAGGGAAGGGAAGGGAAGGGAAGGGAAGGGAAGGGAAGGGAAGGGAAGGGAAGGGAAGGGAAATATTCCTATGGAATATTGCAGTGAGCGCAAAGAAAGCAGAAGATTAATTTCTTTGGACAAATACACATCTAAATACTGGTGAAATGCTGGCTTTTTGAGATAAAATTCCGATTGATACAACTAAGGATTATCAATGACAGTTCCCAGTTTTATCAACAACAAATATTTGAGTTTCTCAAAGAGGCGCACATTCTAGTTGATCCTTTCTACAAAACATCTGTTAAATCAGCTGCTTGTTCAAAATATTATCTTTTGAGTGTATAGTCTCTCCCTTTCCCATCTGAGACTTAATATATCTTTCCTAGTGAAATGAAAAATGCAGGTTTGATTATGATAGCTACACTAAGAAAGCCCTAAGTATTGTATTATACATTTATTTTATGGCCAATTTAAAGTGTAACTCTCATCCTAATTTCACTTGTGAATGAGGGCAAAAAGACATATAAAAGACATGGAGTCATTCAGAGCTGCATGAAGAAACATCTCAGCTTTCCTTTAAATTTTGACCATGTACAGGGAGATAGTAAACACATAAAAGGACACGTTCTTAAAACTCAGATAACTAATACATTTTGTTATAGGTATATATTTAGACAAGAAAAGAAACAGTTATAATTCCCGTACAGTACTTACCCATTTTAACATTATCACATGGTTGTACAAACAGGATTATAACAAGCAAAAGAAAGCACTTTATTTAATGAATAAATAATCAAAAGCATTGGTGATGGTAGTCTTAAGAATATGCTGCTTCATACAGTTTAAAGTACATCAAACAACAAAATCCATAGTCCCAAAATTCCATTAAATAATACTGAGTAATTATGTGATTGATAATATTTAAGTATATATATATAATCTATATATATATATGTGTATATAATCATATCATTATGAGTAATTAAGATATCTATTTACATGCCATGCAATATTAGAATGTGTTGCAATACCTAGGCACAACAGGTGGATTTAACAATGGTCGTGGTAAAAACAAAACAAAACAAAACAAAACAAAACAAAACAAAAACAAAAAAAAACCAAAACAAATTAAAATAAAATAAAACAAAAAAAAACCTCAAAACCAAACACTTATTTTTGAAAATGAGGGATATTACTTTCTTTCAGTTCTTTCGTTTCATGATATACAGCACAAATTTAAGATCCTGTCTGGTAGTTAAAGACATACTTTTTCTATTGTACAATTAGACAGTGGTAAAAACTCAAAGCTGCAGTTAGAGTCACAAGACGTTGTGGCTAGAGAAAGCATTCTTGTTTCAAAACTTAGTATATGACGTGCCTGTCTGTGATATACTTCTCATTGTGCAATTTCCCAGTCCTGTGAAATGCTGACCTTCTCCTACAAGAGGATGCTTACTACTGAGTTCTAAAGAACTCAGTTCTAAAGAACTCAGTGCACTCAGCATCTCAGAAGAGCTATACAGTATTTGGCAGGATGAGGATACATATCAGCACATAAGTTCTGTTAGTGTCCTGTGAAATGATGTGTCTATATCAGTTTAAAAAAAAATAAAAACATAAAAAGCTTCTCATACTGTATTTATTAGCATTAATTCAAGTCTATTAATAAACTGCATGTTGTTTTAAAACCCTGTAAATTACAAACTTGTTTCTTCTCAAATATTTGCTAGTCCACTGGATACTGAAGTATCTGGTATTCCTGTTACTAATTACATGAGGGGTCCTGATATTTTGCTTTGTAAAAGGTTGAGAGAAGCCTGAAGGATCAGAATCTGGCCCTATATGCTATGATCTTACTATGCTCTACTAGTAGAAAACAAGGTATAAAATGGCTTCTTACAAGAAAAACAGTTTATAATATAGGCAGCCATGTTATATAAGGTATTATATTTCAGAGAAGCCAAACTGGAAAAAATCAATCCACTGAAATAATGTGTGAAAAATGTTATCTTATAATTTTACAAGGAAACATCTTCCAATGAGATTTTTTTTTTTTTTTTGGAAGAAGTGGAAAAGTCAAAGGTGATTTTGAATTATGGGGAAATTACATTTGATGAATGTGCCCACTAAGATGACCAGCAGAGAAAGTTAATAAAACTAATATTAATTGAGTTAGAGCTTAACTGTCCATGATATATTGAGCTGATTCACACCTTTGGGTGATATTATATCATGTTTTCCGTACACTAAAATGCCTTGCTCTGCTCTAGAATTGGTTTCCATTTTGAAGTGGTTTATTACGGCAGCAAGGACTGCAAGCATACAAGTTTAGACTTCAGAACACAGTTCTGCTGAAGGAGTGTATTAAATAAACAAGAAAGAATTGAGCATTCAGAGACAATGCCATGAGTACTCAGTTGTTTTTACTGTATAAATTGGCACATGTGAGCACAAGAGCTGTAGGCTTATTTTACATTATGGCAAGGATACATGCCATAAGAATGTTTTGTCAACTGAATCAGGTGGCAACCTTATTTTGAGATCATAAGGAAATCAGTCAACACAGACCACTTGTTCTTCTGTCTGAACTGGATATGACATAACTGCTGTGCCCTCATGCCAATAGGAATACTTTCTTAATCTATTTTGAGGTATTAGATGCTAATGTCTAAGAATATTAGACCCTACCCCTGTGCCTTTTGTCATATTGCGAGTCCCATGGATACAATATCACCCATTGCCCTGTCCCATGATTCTCACTGTGGCCTTCTCTTTTGTTAAAGTTACTAGTGCCTCCCTTTGTTCAAATCATCCCAAGATTTAACTTTTGATCAATGTTGTGATCCTCTTCTCCCTATTTCTTTGTTTTCTCATGTCAGCTACATCAGTCTTTATCCCTCCTGTTCTTTCCTCTCACACAGATACACATTTTCTCGTTTTATGCCATTTATGTATCCAAAGCTTCCTGAGTTTCCCCATTAGAGTTTGGTTAACTCCATTCATCAGTCCTTAAAATTATTCCTTATCATGATTCCTATTAAGAACTTCCTAAAAAGTAATAATCACATTAAGCAAGTAGTGTGAATAGAATTTTCTTCATACTCTTCTGTTAACATTGACGTATATTTCTGCATCCCCTTTAATTCTGCTCCATGTATTTCTTTGTCTGTCTTCAGACAGCTCCTTAGGAAAGAGGCTCTGAGTGTTCTATCTTTAGTAAGAGATGGTACAGCATAGGATTAAATAGGACGAAATGGCTAGATCTATGCACACTTTCAACTTTCTATTTGGACAAAGGGCTTTGGTCAGTGACAATAAAAATAAAGGACTATTGAAGAAACCTTTGGTTTATCTTCAAATACATATACATTAATAAAATAAATAAATAAATAAAGGGCACCAATGCTCCTAGCTTAACCCAAAAAAAAGCTAGAACTGACATCAAAGGGGCATCCATATCATGCCAGGTTGCAAAGAAGTTTTTTTAACCTCAAAGCTAGTAAGCTTGAGTAATCATCAATATTCAGCTACCTTCTCATTCTGTGCAATGGGATTTTTAATATATTTTTTAAAGCTCTTAATATGATATATATATGAATTCTTGTCAGGATTTAATTTTATTTTTTTTTCCTTAATTTGTGAGCACTACTAGTATTACTGAACGAGCAAACCGAGCACTAGTGAATCAATCAACATATCCAGGATACATTTTTAGGGCCAAATCCAGATTCCTCAAAAAACTCTGGAAAACTTTCCTTTATTTTAAATGAGATTAAGATACAATACTCAGTGCTACAGATACTTCTTTCCTTCCTTTTTTCTCTCTCTCTTTCTTCTTCCTTTGCTTTCTTTTATTTTTTTCCTTNTTTTTTTTTTTTTTTTTTTTTTTTTTTTTTTTTTTTTTTTTTTTTTTTTTTTTTTTTTTTTTTTTAATAATTATTTCAAAGCTGGTTAAGGCCTTAAAAACCTAAAAGTACAGACAATAAAATTTTCGAAAATGAGACGAGTATTTTCACCTGCCAGAAATTCAAAACACATTTTTATGTGCTCCTCCTAAACAGGTTGCCAGTAAGACGCAATATTAAAAGTTGGAACAAAATACAATTCTCTTTCTGTAGCAATAGTCACATCATTTACTTTCTGTTCTTCACAGGGTTTTTTTCAAATATATTCTGTTTAAAAAGGCACTTATAATTTAAAATAATTGGCGCTATTTAGATTTTCAAATACTTATTGTATTTCTGTTTTTAATACAGAAGTCAGGACACCACTACATTAAAACTCAGCATCTTCAAAATAGTTTATCTTTATGGATGCATCCTTTTTAAGGTTTCTGAGCTTTTTTTTTTTTGCCTTTTTTTTTTTAAATGTGCTGCAACAAAAGTGTTTATACAACCACACAAATTTTCTTTGTAAGAAAGCATTTACCATATTTTTATATGAATCTCTTGTACTCTCAAAAGAAAGACTGAGGTGTGGTAAGTGCTGATTTTTCTTTATGCTACCACTGTACTATTGCAAAGAGTCATGCAAGGATGTCTATTACATGTGCTTAAGCATGTCTAACAAATCTGGGCTAGATTCTGTCACCTTTAAACAGGGTAAGTAACACTTTACCCAATTCAAATAACTTATTTTGAAAAAGTTCCTACTTTCCATAGGAATGACAGAATGTAGTCCTCAGGATTTATCATTTGTTGTATATTCCATTCTTATACATATCTATATGAACCAAATGGACCATGATATGCTTAAAAAATAACTGGAAATTCAGAATGAAACAAAGAAACAAACGAAGCAACGACAACAGAAAGAAAGATAAATTAACAGGAATAAAGTCCCTTAGGCGTCTGCCCAAGAACTAACACAACACAATCAGGAATTCAGAACATTTATTGCAAGAGCTGAATAACTAAGTAACGTTGAGCTGGCAAAGCAGTAACAAGGATAACTGGTTAGATATTTATTCTGTCAAAGTCATCAAACACCCCTCACAAACTGACATAAGTACTGCAATAAGCAATGCACCCCTAACCCATTTTTATGCCTTTTATACTGCGGAGGGGAAAAAAATCAAAAAAAAAAAGAAAAAAGAAAAAAGAAAAAAGAAGTGATTTGCTATATACAAAAGAATAAAGAAGAAAAAAATAACTTGTGTTTTTGGTAAGAATAAATTCACCTTCAGATTAGCTAAATTTGTTGCTTTAAGACTGATGTTCCACTGTGGCATAAGCAACTTGCTTTCTTCTGTAAGGACTTTTTTTTTTTTCTTTTTTTTTTTCTTTTTTGCATGCTATTTGTGTAAATCATCTGTCATGCCTTAACAAAAACCATCTAAAAATGTTTGGATTTGGATTGCTTTGCGTGCAACTTAGATCTTATTAACATTAGAAGTCACTCTGCTGGTTTGACTGAGGTGACATGATACTGGTACCTGCCAGGCATTGACCAACTATGATAACAAACAGTTAAACAGCAATAATTAGAGATTTAACCCTTTAGTTCCCCCAACTAGCCTACCAGGAGAATGCTCTGCTACATCATGAAGGCACAACACATTAAATATTCTGTGGCTATGGTCTAAAAACACTTGTGTACTACAACATTAATGCAGATGAAGATCAACACAAATGCTGCTGTTTCAGCAATACAAACTGTCTTAAGTATAGACACACACCTGCCCAATTGGAAAGACATGATAATTGTATTTTACTCCTGTAGAATTTCCTCTATATATTCCAGCTGAGAGTGTCAGCTACTACTCATTAAATGACAGACTGCAGTGAATTTGATTGAGAAATCCAAACGTACAGCTTTTCCTTTCACCCACCATCACAAATTCAAATATTCTTCTTTTGTTTTGCAGTTTCTCTATTTCATGAAACATAATGGAAGTTTAAAAGAAAATTGCTAAATTTCTAAGCCCTTACACAAGTCTATTCATTTCTTAATATTAAAAGAACAAAAAAAAGAAGAAATTCTACCTGAAAGTTTGTATCATTTGCTACTATATAGAAAGAAAAATAATTTTTTTTCTTTCTACAATCAATATTCCCTCCCACCCCATCTCTCTCTTTTTTTCACTTTTAACACAAGTGTTTTGATTTCCTTGGAACGTTGTGTGTCAGACAGACTACTAACACAGGAACACCATCACTGAAAATAAAAGCAAAACAACAGGAAGCAAATGAAGGAAAGCAAAAAGCAACTGTGAAGCACAGAAATATGCTACAGTATCTTTTCAAGTGAATGTTATAAGTACACAAAAATTGTAAGTAGTAATTGCTTCTATTTACAAGTATTTGAACACTGATTGACTTATAAGTGTCCACTAACATTGTTAATAGCACAATAGGTTTAATGTTTACAGTTTCAGTTGTTTTGTTTGCAATGTGATCTCAAGTACAACAGTCCCAGCATAGATCAACAACAAAAGCACAATTTTCTAACTGGATATGCTTTTCAATCACCGCAATCCACTGAACTTTCTTGCTCTCTCACTCTCCAATTGAATCTTCTGTTGTTCATAGCAGCAGTCCAGGGTCAAAAAACAAACAAACAAGCAAAAAAGGATATCTGCAAACTGGAGAGATCTCTGCAGATTTTAATCATGTCCATTTAACAAAACCACACAACTAGTAGAAACACTCTTTCATGGTGCAGGACATCATACCTTCCACGGTGCTAACATAAAGTTATGCATATCTCTGCTAGGTGAAGCATAGTTCTAGAGGTCTACCCCAGTACATAAAGCTCTGACACACACACAGTATTAGCAAGTCTAAATAGGCTAAAGTCATTGGTCCAAAGTAACAATTTCTTATAGCTGGTGCTCCTTTGGACTCTCAACAGCTCCTGAGGCCTGTTTGTAAGACTTCAAGTTGGCCAGAGGAATGTCAGTCATGTGGTTGCCAGTATTGAAATGGCCCTCACTGGAACCATACTGCTTTCGGTCACTGAACTGGTTTCTGTTGCTATCTTCTTTCCAGGTCCTGGTCAATGTATGTCCATTAACTAGTTTGTCCTTCTTAACCCATTCTTTCTGAGGTGCAAAGGTGGAGAGAGGAGACTTTGGCTGTTGGTATGGGCCCAAGCTGGGAGGCATCCAACAGTTGTCTGAGTGACCCAAAACCAGGCATTCTTGAGTACACATCTCTGTAGCTTCAGCTAATCCTCGTGGCCCAAGAGGGCCATCTGTAGAAGAAAAACAAACAGAAAGAAGAAAGAGGGAGAGAGAAAAAAACAGATTGCATTAGATCCTGATATTTGGAATTAAATTTATACACCTCATGAGAAAATTAACAATGACTCTGCAAAAAAACATTGTGATGGTAAATCCTAAATAAATTTTCATTCTGTTAGGGAGCAGTTGCCTTATAGGGAATATATTCTCTGTATATGCTACCTACGTAGTTTCCAAAAGTGGAAATACTGTTCAATTAGCCCTAAGATACTAGTCTTAGATCCTGCTATGAAGAAACTTAATTCCCTTTTATAGTCACACTTAGAAAATAGAGCTAGGTAGGTGAAAAAGTCATAGGAAATAAACATAACCTTGCAGATTCTGTGTGAGAATGAATGGTGCTTTTAAAGGCCTACAGTTTGGATATATTCTCTACTGTTTTCAACTCACTTTACTGCTGCAGGGTCTTGGTGTACTAACAGCCTACCACAAACTGAGAAACATTTATACTATCCAAAAAATGGGCTTGCCCAAAGGAATGCTCCATATGTAAGATTATTCTGATGTCTACTATTTTACAAACTTGGTTTGGTACACAGTTCTAGACATCTGCTCATAATACTCTGATGCACATTCCCAGCAAGTAGGAGAGAAGTTAAACATTGCCAGATTTAGTATAAAACCATTAAACACTTCAAAACACTGTAACAGAAAAAGGAATAAAATCTGTAATTCTTCTGACCATTAAATGCATCCCAGATAGCTGCTATGCAGCCATAAATATCAAGGGGTAAATAAAAAAAAAAAAGGTGGCTCATGTAAATCTTGCGCTTTATAAAGAACTCTTCTCATCATTCTTTGCAAATCAGGAATATAAGACTACAGGAAATAGAAATAAAGTCTGCTGAAGTACTATGCATATTAAATATCCATATCGTTTTTCACATACTACTGAGGACACAGCTGGCCAGCTGCAGGCATCTTGCAATCAAGCAGACAGGTCACCCATGTCTTCAGCAACACTAAATTCCTATCAGTCTTGCTGCATTTGTAAATAGCTGAATTTGCTCATCTGATTTAAATGGATGAATGAGGAAAGGGAAGCCAGGAGAAAGGCAGAGAAAATCACTTTTTGTGTCTTTCTAGATATTTCTCAATATCTAGGACATGCTTTGTCATGATTCTTTGCTAAACGTATTGTAATTTTGAGCAAGAATTTTGAGACACTGTTTCCTGACTTCAGAGTAATTCAACTGGCTGGTGCTGCAGACATTGGAAGATTTAATGAGACATTTTTCCTTGATTAAACAGCCCAGTGACAGTAAGGAAATTATAGATTGATTTTTGAGAAAGAACTTTATCAGGTAAGCATGAATAGCAATGTTATGAAGCATCTTAAAAGCAGTACTAATAGAAGAAAAATGTCAGTAGTGTATCAGCAAAAAAAAAAGTGTATCTTTATAATAATATAATTAAGTCAAAATTTTAAGTGAGGACACTATAACAAAGATTTCTGTGTTACAATGACAAAGAATATTTAATTCTCTTGCACTTCATGCATATACAATAAATTACTCTTAGTAACAGATCTTTTTCTGAATACCAAAATTATTCCAATTAATTTTATGTAAATTGCTATTCTTTTTCAGTTGTTTTTTTGGTGGTTGTTGGTTGGTTGGTTGTTTTTTAAGTGACACATGGCAACTTAGTAAATTCCACAGATTAACAACCCATTCTTTTATATGCACATATAGAAAATGGAATCAGGTATACTTCTATATGTTAAAATGTTATTAGTTAATCTTCTTATCTCTGAACAGTTCCTCTTTTTGAATATCTGGAGGATATACAGTATGCTGTTGATGTGACAGAACATAATAAACCACAATAAATATTGCTTCTGCATTCCCCATATAAGAAATTGTCCTATTGCTGACAACTTGAACATGGAAAATGTATAGTATCAATGCTACTTTCCGTCTAGGTCAATGCAAGGGTAAATAATTAGCCCAGAACCACTAAGGGGTAAATAAAAAAAAGAAAAAAAAGAAAAAAAAAAAGAGGAATAAAACAACTGTAAAGTAGGAGCTTAGCAGAGATTTTGATGAGAACCAGGAACATTGATTCTAAAATGAGAACTGTGGCAATACCCTGGAAGAGAGAGATTCTTTTTTTGTATAAACCTCTTGTTTGAATCTTTTAATATGAAGTTACAATCAAATTCAGGTAGGTACTTAGTATCAAAAAAAGCAATACTAAGTAAAGCAATTACTCACAGTATATTGTTAACATTACCAGAGGTTAATCTATAGGTTAAAAGCTTATTTTTTTTCCAACAACAGAAATTTAATTTTAATTACTTTTTTCCCATTTTCAGAAGAAGAAAGTGAGATGGTGGCAGAACTATTTTCAACCTTCCTACCCTCACAGTATAATACTATCCTGCTGACCAAGTACAAAAGGTTTGGCAGGGATTAAAACTTTCAAAACACAAAGAAAACCCTTCACCACAGAATGACATATTACAAGGAATATAGTGCATGGACTCTGTGCTTCCAGTCTACAGTGGAATAAAAGGTTAACAGAAGAACCTTCAGTAATATATTGTTGAAGTTATTTTTCCTGTTTAGTTAAATAAATTTCAAGAGATAAGACATTTATTTCCATTTAAAATTTAAATGTGTGATAAACTGATTTTACTTAGAACTAAATATGCATGTGACCCTAAAAGCTACACATCAAACTCTTCGGAAGATTTACTTCATGTGGTTTGCATTTTTCAGTAACAGTTCCAGGCAGTTAATGCTGATAGATCAGATTTTAAACATCCATTGCTTTAGCCATCTTTAAGTTGATAAACTTTCTGGAGAGAGCTGGAATATTTAGATATCTGTTACTGTGGGCATCAGGAATGGGGTAATGAAGCTGTCCCACACAGACTTCAAAAAGTAATTGCTATGTGCAAATTCTCCTCCAGTCAACCTTCCCTATGCAGAGATTTCAACCAAAGAGAAGACAAAGGCAGCCTCTGCAGCAGGCCAATTACAATTTTTGTATGAATGTAGGACACTTGCAGACAGAGTGAGGCCCTCAGCTCTTGAGAAGGACTGTGAATCCCAAGGGAACACCTATGGGACACTTCTTTTAGTTGTATAACTTTTCAAATAGCTGTGAGGTATGGTGTAATTCTTTACACACCTCTACATATGCCTGTATGTAAATATCTACGGAAAAAATGCAAGTCCAGAACTGAGAACTGGTTCAGACTCCTACGCAAGTGAATATGCTTATTTTCCAGTACTCTGCTTTCCAACCTGTAAAATACAGGGAATATTTACTTGCTCTATTAAAATATTGTGAGGTTTAAATTTATAAAATGCTTTGCAAGACTTCATCTAATATATAATTAACAAGATTATTTTAAAATAAAATTTGGTTTAAGCTATCACAAAGAGTAAAAGAAATCCACAGACTATTTTTTTTTCAGAAATGCAGATTGTTAAAATACTATATTTTATTGTTGAACTACTACAATGAATGATCACACTTACTGATACAGGAAAAAGGCAGCTTCATTCATAATGTGTGTGGTGCCTGTCATACCTGATCTCCACTTAAGGCTCTTAGATAAAAGCATAATGTTTTGTATATATTATTGCTAATAATGGTCGTGATCAAGATTTAGAGAACTATAAATGTCCTACTGTGAGACACAGGATAAAGATGAAAAACAGATTTAGGAAAAAAGGACCTCAGCTACAGAAAAAAAATAAATATCTTTCAACAATATAGTTTTTTCAGCTTCTGTTTTGTGTAATTATGTTCTCAAGCATAGACAGTTTATTCTTTTCTAAGACTCCTTATTATTCAGGTTGCTATTCAGCAGCATAAAGTGAAATGATCATACGCAGTATGATGGGAGAGAGATCTTCTGGGGGTTGCTTTGCACTGAAGATTTGGCTGCCTTGTATTGAGAAAGCATAATGTTGCCTTAATGGTAATTATCTTTCTCCTCCACCACTGCTGAACAATAGCTTTCACCCAATTTTCTAAAGTTGTTTCATTACCACATACAATGACACCACTTAAAAACCTGTTCCTGCTGCTTTAATTTTATAATTGCATTAATTTGTTTCCTTTCTCTTCATAAAAATGTCACTGAAATTTCTGTATCAAGTTTTTTCACACTGAAGTACCTTATTGATAATAGGGCTTTTTTTTTTTCCCCCCAAGTATTTGTTCTCTGAACAATCCGTAATACATGAGGCTGGTTATCAGTCTTGGCTGCTTGAATATATAATGACACAAGTGCTGATAAAACTGTACAAGCCATCTGTCTCTGCAGTTAAATGTTTTGAAAGCAAACACAAAAGTGCATAACAAACACTCCCTTAAATTGTCTTTGTAAATATTTATATCAGATCTTACCCAAAAATGCTTTTTTGTTGTTATTTTATTCTGTTAATAGCTGTCAAGCAGATGCATGACTTGCCTACTCAAAAGCAGACAGGTGTAAGAAGGAAAATAATGTATGCCGCTCAAGAGCTGGTCATACCCTAATGCTGGAATTTCAGCATGGTCTTTCATCTCTTTTTATTATACCCAGAAGCTAAGCTGCTATTTCATTGATTAACTTACTGCTACAATTAGCAACTAGCTTCTGGTGTGTTGACCAGCTGCTTTTCAACCTGCTTCTTTAAAACTCTCTTGCTTAAAGCCAGAAAATTCATTCTTCATTTCTGAAAGAGTCAAGATCACAAGATAAGTTCCACTCAGTGAGACTTTTGGGCCTCAAAAAAATGAATGGGTGCTCTTTGCCCAAGGGCACTAACATTAAGTATAGCGGATTTGAACATGGCTATAGTTGTGTTTCAGAGAATCACATTTATTTAACTTTTCATATTGCATCTTAAAAAGAAAACAGAAAAGAAAGCAACATCAACAACATTTTTGGCTCTATTTAACCTTAAACACAGAAAGCTTTCTTAAGCTTTCATGGGCTACTTTGCTGAATGACCTTTCCTAAGACCACATGCTTTTACAGCCTTCACCACATATATTGGAACTGAAATGACATTATTATATTTCATAGAGGTTTTGCAACTACTGTATGTATTATATATAAAAACTGGAAAACAGTTTATAATGAAAAAGTTTCTTTTGACTTTTTGTTTCCTCTTAAATATCAGCCAAATAAATGATAAATACTGATCTTTATTTCTAGTCTGTTTAAAAAAAAATAAATAAATCCAAGGCTACAAAGCTACACACAGCTGTGCTGGTTGTGTTCTCTTGGTATTATTAAATAACAGCAAGATTCAGTGAATATTAAAAGTATATTCTTAGTGGCTTATTCCATGGTCATACTACCGGGCAGAGTAAGTGCTGATAAAATCACATTCTGACTCCAGATCACCTTGTTCCAAGGTCCCTGAATTCCTATCATTGCTGCTACCATTTTTCGTAGGCTTATTACCACCACCCTGTAATCTCTTCCTTCTCTCTCTCCTTTCTGGAGTTGCATTGTATGTACTTAGGTACAGACCAAGAAACCCCTGCTAGTTCCTGTTCTTTGTCTTGGCCCAAGCTTCTTTTCTCATCACTACTGAACCAAATAATACTGTAAGGTGAGCTTTTATCAGTATTACTTAGCAGAGGTAAGCTGCCAGAATCCTTAGTTGGCACAGTTAGCACAATAACAGGAGGAATAGGAAGCCAGTGGGTAAGGGTGTGTGGGAGGTACTGCCCAGAATACAGAAATTCAGCAAGTAAAGCATTTTCTAAAAAGAGGAAGGCCTGGCAGAATAAGATTTTCTACGCAATTCTGTGCAGTACATAAGTGATCCAGAAGGGTTCCACAGAAATGTAGCTCTCTAAGATCCAAACAATAATTTCAAAAAACATGCATGACTACTTTGGTTTCATAGGTAGCTAAATTTTGAAATGCAAGATTGTTCACAGAACTGGGTTGTAAGTAATCTTTGGAAATTATCTAGTCCAACCTCCCTGCCAAAGCCGCAGGTCACACAGGAATGCATCGAGGCAGGTTTTGAACATTTCCAGAGGAGACTCCACGACCTCTCTGGACAGTCTGTTCCAGTGCTCTGTCACCCTCAAAATAAAGAAGTTTTTTCTCATGTTGAGATGGAATTTCCTGTGTTCCAGTTTTTGTCCATTGCCCCTTGTCCTATCACTAGGCACCACTGAAAAGACTAGCAGCCTAGACAAACTTTTAGGCTGTGGCATTTTCCATGGCAAGACACCTTCTAAGAACTGACATCTTCCAAGAAACGGAAGTTATTTTACAGTGCTTTTGAGAATCACACCTTTGATTTCCTAGGCTACCTACACATTCGTCAGAATGTTCCTTGGAATTTTGTTTCTGCAGATGGGAACAAACAGGTTACTTTATCGACTGTTCAGCTAGAGGCAGAGCAGGTGCCACAAGACTAAGTTTGCATGTTGTTGTACTTAAGTAAATACTCTTATAGTTCAGACTATAGACAGGCCACATTTACATCTCTCTGCCTCTACCATTTAAACATACCTTGAAATTAGTTCAGATGTATGTTTAATTCTGAGGGGTTTATAACAGAAATTATTTAATTCTGAATTTATTTGGGACTTAACTCTTACTGACATCTCAGAGTAAGAGAGAGATTTTTAGAACCTAGTGACAGTTCCTCTGGATTGTTCGAAAAGTCACAGGTATTTAACCAAATTCTAGCCCTCAGTTGTCCACAGAAGACAGCAAGCCCATTTTCTAATCTCTGCTGAATACGTCTGATGTGACTGCTAAACTTGTGAGAAACTAGGGGTTAAGTTTGCTTAGGGTTGTCTAGTATTTACAAATAGATCAATTAACTAATTTTAGGCTTGGGACCATTCTGTAGGCAAGTTACAACACTGAAATCACGAAGGCATGCTCCACAAAATCGAGGGTGTCAGAAGATGC
The DNA here is from genome assembly GCA_013400375.1 of Thinocorus orbignyianus. Taxonomy (NCBI): domain Eukaryota; kingdom Metazoa; phylum Chordata; class Aves; order Ciconiiformes; family Thinocoridae; genus Thinocorus; species Thinocorus orbignyianus. The sequence goes on from VXBW01006614.1 coordinate 1,382,962, forward strand.
CACAGGAGGCATCCCAAAGTAGTCATGGTCCGGAGTTGTGCTGAACTACCTACTGAACAGCTCAAACCTGGATAACTAAGCGTTCTTCACTGGTCAAAAAAGATCCTATTACCCATCACAGATTGTACATTGCCTATGTTTAGATCTCTGTGCTACTTTCTATTTTTTTTTTTCTTTCTTTTTTTTTTCCTCAGAATTTAACTGCATGAATCAGAATCACAGAATCACAGAATGATGTGGGGTTGGAAGCGATCTCTGGAGATCATCTAATCTAACTCCTCTGCAGGTCCTCCTAGAGCAGGTTGCACAGGAAGTTGTCCAGGTAGGTTTTGGATGTCTCTGGAGACGGAGACTCCACCACCCCTCTGTAAACAGCAGCCTATAAATTCTATACCTGGCAGTAAAAAAAAAAAAAGTAGGTTCACTAGATAATCTAGTGGTTGTTGCTGGTCTTAAAAAAATCTATGTATCAGCAAATATTAACACGAAACTGTATTCTGTATAAAATTTCACTGACAAATGTAGCCAGTTGTAGCATACTCTTTAGAAATACAGAAGATACAAAAGAGTATCTGGAATTGCTCTTCTTGTTTAGTGCATTCTGTCATTAAAAACAAACAAACAAATAAATAAAAACACAAAGAAACCCCCACAAATGGTTGCAATTTGTGTTCTCAGCTTACATGTCACATTGTGGATGCAGTCACCTACCAGGGAGAGTGGGAGAAAAGAAGTGCAAACAGGATTTGGCATAAACCCCTTTTGTTAACAAATAAATAAAGATCAAATATTTCACACATCTCTCATACAGATTTCATTCTTTGGTCACAGATGAAAAGTCAACATTTGCAAATGGAGATAGTGCAAATACAATAATACAGGGGCAGCCAGAACAGCAGATTCTCTCCCTGAGAGGATATTGTTATTTAGACAGACTTCGCGTCACACAAAGAGCAGACAGCATATCTTTATAAATTTGCACCCATCTTCAGCATAGCATGGAACTCATCCGTTTTCTTGTCCACCGAAGCTGTTCCTATGAAGAATGCTGTGTCATCTAATCTTATTTCCTCAAAATTAGCGTTTTTTTCCTGCCATACATTTAATTTTAGCAGGACAATATAACAAATCAAAATTCCACAGAGGAGTCAAATGAACCTTCTGAATTTGATTGGATCACTTAATGAGACCAAAGCACAGTCAGTGCTCAAGTATTTGGAATGATATTCATTTTCAGCATGAATCTTTTTTCATTATATAGCTTTTCATTTTGCTGCTTAAAAAAGTCTGTATTCCCAAAAGACGATGATGGATGGTGATAATAAAATATTTATAAAGCATCCCATGGTCACAATCATTTACTATCTTTTTTCTCTTACACCTAAATAGTTATGGCACTTGATCAAAATATGTTGTTGAATTGATTTACAGGCAACCTGCTGAGATAGCACCACTTTTGACATAGATACATTTTCTGATCAATTAATATGCCCCAAACATGAACCTGCTGTCACTTAAAAACAACTTAAGTCTCAATTTGGAAGGTTCTATCAACTGTTTACCATAAAATCAAACTTTGCTGGGTAATTTTTACAAATTGCATGTGAGAAAAAGTAGGATAAAAAGTGTCATTAAAATTAGAGAGACTGGCAGAATGCTGTGAAACTGAGCTAAACAATATGTATTTCAGCATAAGTTTTGTAAACTTTGTACGCAGTTGGTGTATGCCTGATCATTAACTCATGTACAGCAGAAAAAGGAAAACCAGGCAACTTGAATTTAATTAGATTTTTATGACTTCTAAAAGAAATCTACATTAAACATTATTTTTTCCTGATCCCTAACTCACAGTAAAAGCCTGATCTTCTGACTTGTGATAAATACAGACCATGCCTTGAAAGAAGGCATGATACTATATGATTTTATTGAAGTAAGGATATCAGCTTTATTAATCCATAACTGAATAAAAGCACAATACATCATCAGGTACATATATATGATGTACTGTTCTATCTGCACAAATACATAATGTGAGGGTTTTGTATACATATCACATATACTTTCTATATTTTTACTTTTATATATATTTTATATCTCTATATTCTCTATCTATGCATTTAAAACCTGTATCTTAATTTAACAACATAATGAAATGGATAAATAAAGTGAAGTATATTAAAGTGAAAGGAATCACTCAGAAAATTAATAACTTAATTGCTGTGCTTGTTGGATATGCAGTCATCCTCAGCCATCCTAACTTCCTTCTGTTATCAATAGAGAGAGAAGCATTTGCATGAAGTGATTCAGCTCTCCAAAAACCTGAGTCACTTTCTGGAGGTTGTGAGTTTTTGTCCATTGATAAAAAGGGACTGTGATTGAATGGCAATTACATCTAGCTCTAGGTATTTAAAATGGATGTGATGAGTCTAGATTTTTGTCGCTATTCCAGAAAAGAGTAGATTAATTCATTCTGATCTTTTGAAAATGCACTTGAATAAAGTTTTTCCATTATAAGCAAAATGGTTCCAGCAGCCAGTGAATAAACCAGCTGACGGTTACACTATCCAAAGTACCTAAATGATAGTGCATCTCAAATATACTTGGGAAGGAAGATTCTGTGAAACCAGGAAGAGACTTACTGGAGGGAGCCTGCTATAGTCAAGTTATCTTTCAGAAAATTAATACTTCAAAACAATTCTAGTTCTCCACACTTTGGAACAGACGGAAGACCCTGAAATGCTCTATTTATAAGAGAAAGAAGAGTGATCATAGAGGTTTCCTGAAGTTTTGTGCATAGGACAGACCATATAATTAAAAGCATGGAAAACATAAAATTGGAAAAAAGTAAAAATTATTAAATTTATGGGCCAGATTACAAAAGAGATCTTTTTAAGTTATTTACTTCACAAAAAATCTTTTTGAGTTTAAGCAAGCAAAAATCTTTATATTCAGAGACACATATGGTTGTTTTACTGTACTTATCTCCAGGATGTTCTCAGTACATACATACAGTTAATGAAATCCAAATCTTCTGTTACATTTTAGTAGTTATGTTAGTTTATATTAATCTGTTTTGATGAGTCATTCAGTAATTCTCCCCAAATACCTCCAGTTCTCTTTTTAGCCCCAAGTATTGCCAATTTGCCTGTAATTTTGAAATATCACTCATAATATTCAGCCATTATCCTAATATATACTTGGTAGCTTAAGAATAAGGTTGTTGGTTTGTGTTTTTTTTTCCTATTGCAGTAGTAATTTTATAAGAGGTATTGTTCCAGTAAACTGTAACTTTTTCTTTAAAAGGACACCACATCTCTTAAAGTTTCATAGAACAAGTCCTAGAAATAGTATTAGGCTGAGTGCCAAACAGAACTTGATGAAAGAGATTGTTGAACCACAGACTCTCCAAAACATAAGCTTACTGCTCTTATAATCTGCCATAGAAATATGTAAATATGAAACCAGTATAAGGAACCAACAAGAATTATCTTCTTATATAATCACAAATACTAGCATTGCTCATTAAAACTAAGTTCTATGGAAAAGGTTATTTTACCATAAGCATATAAGTTATTTCACTGTCCTACAGCCTTTCCAGACTTCCAGGAATTTGGCCCCATATTTCAGTATATTTCTGCATTCCTATAAGTTTCACTTTTTCTCAAATTGAACAAACCAGTTTTATGAGGCACTCCTGGCTGAGACTATCACTTTTTTTCTCTCCAAAAGTAACAAGTCTGGGTTTCAATCTTGGGAAAATAGTTCCAAGTTATTAACTTTAGGACCTTTAGCAAATTTATAACATAAAGCTGCCACCAGGAACAATCAGTGTAGCTTCATTTCAAATTCTATCACTTAGTTGTATTTTTGAACATTCAGACCTATTTCCTAAGTATTATTTTCTTAGCACTAGGTTAACCTCTGTAGGTTTACTTTGGCAAGTGCCAAAGTAAACAATTTCCCATGGTTTTTGAATAAAAAAAGTAGAAAAAATAAATTGTCTACTTTAAGGAATATATGAAAAATCAATCAATCAATCAAACAAACAAACAAACAAAAAAAAACCCACAAAAAAAAACCACCCCAAAACCCCTCAATATCTAAAAAGCTAAAAGTCTTATACTCCAGGCATCAATTGCATACAAACAAAACAAAAATGCAGACATATACTACAGTGTTTAAAAATGCAATGCTAATTAAGAAATATAATTAAGACTATCTGTGCACAGAAATACGAAATTCATTGTGTAATTAACTTAATTACAGTTATCTAAACAAACATTACATTTAAGTTGAAATGCATCTTTTTTTTATGAAGCCCTGTTACTAATGTACATTTCTTGACACTTTCATATTTTCCTATTTTCCTTCAGTATAATTCAGACCAAAATCAAATTTAGGTTAACTGAATTTGTTGCAAATTTGTGGCATATGCCTTATGTGTAAGTGCTATTATGTAAATAAGTAGCTTAACTGACTTGAAAAGACCTTTTGAAGTACATTTCTCTTTGCAGTGTTAAGATCTAAATCTGGGAATTCATTCTCCTGACTTAAGCTACATGAATCTAAGTAACTGAAGTACATAACAGAAGAATGTGCTTAAATTAGGCGAGTAGTAAACTTGATTATATTGCTGATTTTGTCTTCAAATCTACACAAAAATATATGCTTGATAAATTTCACAGGACACAGATGTCAGAGATGACATTAAACTAATCCAGAGACTAGAGAACCATTTCCTAATTCTGCTTGTATAATGGCCCCTCATTTAGTTAATTTTGTAAAACTCAGCTCAGTGCCAGCTGAGTTGTCAGAACTGCAGGCGTATTACACACTGAATACTTGAAAGTGCTTTCCTTCATTATGTCTGAGCTACACCCATGCTACAGTTCTTTCATTTTCTTTAAAAACTGTTCATTTACATCATATTTTGAGAGGAGATATCCATAAGTGTCTTAATGAGCTTATATAGTTTACAGTAAAACTGCCATTAAACAAATGTTCCTCAAAACACGTTCTATTAAACCATGCTTGAAAATTAGCCTGTGCTGCATTTAGTCATTACATTCAATATACTGAAAATTAATATGGAAGTAATTTCTGTATACACTATTTTCCAAATACTTTTGGTTAGTCACACAGTCCTGTGGTAATCCTTGGCAAAAGCTGCACTTTCAGGCTTTCAAGTCTTACCTGGAAGACTGAAAAAAAAAATTGTTATGACTTTATGGAGGAAATCGTATCATATTTCACATGAAAAGTGAATCCACATTTAATGGAGGCTGAAAAGTTTCTTTTGTCTTCTATTCAATGGAAAATCTCAGCAAACCAAGCTTTCCACGCCTCTTCGGCTTGTTTTTTACTGTATTATAGTTATTAATGCAAGAGAAGCTAGAAAGTAGGCCACTCAAATTTTCATCCAAATCTAAGTACACAGTTAAAAAAATGTCTGAAATTAATGCACAAAGTGCACATACGGTAGCTTTCTACTAACACATTTAAAAAATATCCTGGATGGCATCTCCAGGTGTATGAACTTAAGCAAAAAAAATATTAGCAAATTGTTTTTTAAATTGATTAAAAGGGATTGAGAGAAATGCTGGAGGAAAAAAAATTATTACTATGAGCACAGATCATGAGCACTTATACTTGTAACAGGTTCTTTCTCCTTTACGGTTGTAAGTGTCTTGGGTTCTCAAGTAATCAGAAAAAAATCATTGGAACTTTGGGAAATTTGGTTCATGTGTAAAGCAATTTTTGGGTAGAAGCACAGCAAGAAAAGCTGTTGTTCTGCTTTTTTTAAACCATTTTTTTTGCATAATACCAAAAGACAAGATTTAAGACCTGCTTACCCCATTAGAATTAATTTCATTGCAGTAAAATGTGGCTAGAAACTTTTATTATAGAATCATAGAATGGTTAGAGTTGGAAGGGACCTTAAAAGATCATCAAGGTCCAACCCCCCTACCACGGGCAGGGACACCTCTCCCTAGAGCAGGCTGCTCAAAGCCCCATCCAGCCTGGTCTTGAACACTTCAAGGGCTGGCGCATCCACAACTTCTCTGGGCAACCTATTCCGGTGCCTCACCACCCTCACAAGAAAGAATTTCCTCCTAATATCTACTCTAGACCTCCCCTTCCAGTTTAAAACCATTACCCCTTGTCCTGTCACTGCACTTCCTGACAAAGAGCCCCTCTCAGCTCTATTGTAGGTTCCCTTCAGATACCGAAAGGCTGCTCTAAGGTCTCCCCGGAGCCTTCTCTTCTCCAGGCTGAACAGCCCCAGCTCCCCCAACCTGTCCTCATAGGAGAGGTGCTCCAGCCCCCTGATCATCCTTGTGGTCCTCTGCTGGACCCGTTCTAACAGGTCCGTGTCCTTTCTATGTTGAGGACTGCAGAGCTGGACACAGTACTCCAGGTGGGGTCTCACAAGTACAGAGTATATTACTTGCTCAGTCATATAAGAAACTTACAGTTCCCATAACATAAGAGTTGTAAGTAGTTAGAAGTTCACTGATTCTTTTTTCTTTCTCCAGTTTGAGACATAAAGGTAAACAGCTAATTCATATATTTGAATTTACTGCTTTTCTTTTCCATCTTGTAATAAAAATAAAAGCAAAAAATTAAAAAAATCAATACATTATATAATTTTGAGCCCATACTTAGTGAGGTATTCCATAGGCTCAACACATTCAAGCTTCTGAAAATACTGGCAGTATGAAAATCTTTGTGCTTCCTGAACTTATTGAACACTTATTGCCTATTGAGCTTATTGGAAGACTGTAAAGCAACTCAGATTAAGATCCTGATTTTTTTTTTTTTCTTGCACGAAAAATACCCCAAAACAGTTGATTAACCAAAATATGAGAAGTAAATGAAGAGTTGCAGTTGCCAGATTTAGTTCACTTAACATTTCCACCGTTTCAGCTCCCTGACAGGAACTGCAGTGCAGATGTTAATTACCATTTATAAAATGCCTTGTCAAAACACCTAAGAATTATTGTTCCATTAATAACTTTGTCCTACGCTTGGGTTCAATGACTGTTTCGAGCTGAAGAATGCTGAAAAGGATCATTGACACTTGGTTAGGACACTCAGTCTTTCCCTGCAAACCCCAGCCAGTCATGCATGGCTTTGTGCCAACAATTTAGCTTTAGAAGAGGAACTACTATAAAATTGTAGTTGTGAGGGAATTAACAGTCCCATTTAAGAAGATTATTACCCTTGTATCAAGTGAGTTAATTTATTAAATGGTAACTTCAGAGGCAGCAAGCCATTTAGAAACAATGGCAGACACTTAAGAGCACAATAACCTGTCTGAGGTGCCAGAATACTTTAATAGTAGAAAAACAGAAGTATTCCAGGCCAATTTATTTAGTAATAGAGACAGGCAGCTGTTTCTCTACACATTCATTGGACACATACCTCTTCTCCTTTGAAATAGGTTGAAGTTTTGCTACTGACTTCTTTGGGTGTAAAACTGGGTCCTTTGTCTCTATAGAACACCAAATTAATTTTACTGGCAACCCTAATTTAGGAAGGCATGCTCTGAAAGAAACAGATCGATTCCCTTGTGAACTGGAAGTCTTTCCTTTAGCATTTAGCCTCCTTATATACAACACCAATTCTTCCTTTACAATGCCTTTAGCTCAAGACCCTATATATTGTTCTGCTCACTCTCTTTCTGACATGTTTTCAACTAAGGTCTCATTAGTATTCCTGTTTGTTTCTTTAAAAAATCTATTTATTCCCACCATCTTCTCAGCTACCTACATGATAAACCCTTCTTTTACACATTTATATCACTGAATTTAGTTACCAGATTTCACTTAATATGAATGAGGGGCTTCTTTTTCATACTTCATTTAGGTATATAACTTCAGGTTACTTAAATACAGAGACTTAAGTAAGGTAGGATTCATTCCACACTAGGGTTCGCCTCTAGAGACAGTCATCTGAACTGATTGTGCAAAGACAAGGTTTCAACCTGTATATTTGCAAGTTAAACTATCAAGGTGACGAAGTGCTACAGAGAAGCCAAGTACACAACTGAGATTCAGCTTCAAAATTTATATGTTGGTAATGTATATATCTACATAGATACATGTGTTTACTCCCTCATTTTAATTAACAGTGATCCTGTCAATCTTGTCAGACCAATCAATACAATATAGTAAGCCAACAAACCAAATATGCAGAAGCGTATCTAAACAGTTCTCTATATTATACTGACTGTTTTCCCTACATTTCTATTAACCATAAAGGAAAGTTAAGATACCTAACTATTAAGTACACAGCTCCATTGTAAATAGCTAAATTTAGCATTTGAATTTGGAGCTATGTCCTACTCTTAGCTTTACCATCTCGTCACTTTGATCTCTTAATGTATACACAAAGATTAGGAAATTTTCCTTTATATAATTAATTATTTCTTTAAAACAAATTGCTATATCAATCTGATGACTTTTTTACTTACAAAATTAAGCCCATTTAAGTAATTAATTTTTCCTGAGCTCTGATACTTGTGAGTGAATTCTATCTGAACAGAACAGGACCCCCCCCTCTAGCAGGCTTTTGGATGGTCTCAAAACACATGCTGAAGAGTTTCAAGACAATTTTTCCAGACAAAGTTTTCATTTTTTCTGCACGTGACAGAAAAATGGAATGGAATTTCATAGAAATATCAGGGACAGCATTTGCTTTCACAATATTACAGACCTCTGTCACCATAGCAGTATGGATTTTTGCAGTATTAAGGGACCAAAGCTGTAGCTGTAGGACAGTGGGCCAAGCCAACAAAACTGAGTCAGTCAACAGCTAAAAATTCTGCTACTGTTAATGGTTTTGCAGAATACAAGGTGAGACGACAAACCCTTCAAGAAAGTTTGAAAAGATGGATTATATCCTAAATTGCATTTAGTTCCCCATTTAGCATTAAGTGTTAGCGGTATTCCTGATTAAAATGGAAAACGTTGTTTCCTAGTGTGGGGAGAAAACATAACACTGAAAGCAGAAAACACCTGGCAGACACCTTGAACATGAAACTTTTTATTAAGCACATTTTTTTTTCTTTGTTAATTAATCTTTTTCTCAGTCTCAGGCAATCACTTTGCAAATTTTCAGTAGTCTGACTTTCAAAGAAACTTTACGCTCTGTCAATCGCTATACCTGTATTGTCAAAGAACATGGAAATGACACAAATATCTTGGTAATTTTTCTCTGCTGGTTTGCATATCCCTTCCACAGTGTTCTTCTTCCAGAAGGAAGGAATGTTAAAAAACATTCTTTGTCCTAATGGTTATGTATCAACAGTGTATTCTCTGTCTCCTTTCTAGTTTCCTAAGTAAACCTTCAGGGTTCTGCTATTTTACAGCTAAAAGATGGAGGTAGTAAGATCTCCTTGTTGATAAGACTGATTAAGTAAGACCACAACACTTGTCTACACAAAAGCCCAGCCCAGCATGGCCTGCAGCAGTCGCAACACCAACTAAAAATACCTGCTTAAACTTCATGCTAAGGCTGTTGCATATCGCCTAAGGTTCCCTGTCCATACTTGATGTGCTTTTGTCAGATACCTGCTGTTTACTGGAGAGGCATTTACTGCAGTCAAACAGGCACAATTAATCAGAGGAAAAATCCAAATTCAACACCAACCAATTTTATAAATATATGAAGTATGAGATGAGTGCTACCTGACTGGGATGCCACAAATGTACAGTCAGTCTCAGAGGAGAGAAAAGTGAGCACAAAATACCACAAATCTATAAGAATTGATCTGAATGAATTAAACAGAATTAAAAAGAAAAATGTAACAACATGACAACTGAAAAATGGGAAAAATGTGCCACATCAATTTTAAGAATGGTAGATAATGCGAGATTATGATGGTAAATTACTTCATTTTTAGAAGCAAAGGAAATTGAGTAAATCTCATCTTTCTGCACTTCAGTAAAGCATGTGATGAAGTGCCATATAGGAAATTATTTCAGTTTTGCTTGAATATATGCTAATAGAAAATATAGGCTGATTGAAGATGTGAAAAGATGGTGCTGAAAGGGGAAGTATGGGGCTAGAGAGAGGTTCCACAAAATTCAGTCTCAGAACTAATCTTGAATAATATGTTCAGCAAAAATATTGATATAAATATATGCAAAGGGCTGACATAATCTGCTCCTGACACGAAACTAAGAAATATGATCAGTAAAGACCAAGTTATCAAGTGAACTAAAGAAAGAAAAGAAGAGAGAAGTCTTTCTTATTAGGGAAGACTAGACAAGATCTTAGGTTGTTTCGTTTAGGAGAATGAAATCAGAGAGAAAAAGATGAAGAGTAAGTGTAGACAAATAGTGATGTAAAATGGCATTGTAAATTAAGTGTTAATATTGTCATAGAATAAAACTGATGGCATGGTATCTATGATAACAGACTACTGGACCCCTTCCTAATATTTACATTATTATAACAGCAGAAATGCCAAAGCAAAACCAGTAAACTTACTTTTATTTTGCAGATTAGTAGAAGTTTATACTGTAACATTTCATTTCTTAATATCTGACTACAGTCATGGCAGCTGATGTATGACGGAAATTTGCACTGTAATAAAGTTTTAAGACACTATAGTCACAATGTACTCTTTCTAACACAAGATAGATAAAAGGATTTATAATTCCTTACAGAGAGAATATGCGGCATTAAGGATAAGAATTCTTAGCAAGAAGGTGGGATTTTTCAGTATGAATGCTGTCCAGCATTCACGTACTTTAAAAAAATCTCATCTGGTGAAAGGAGCTACTAGAACTAGGAATGATCTGTTGAAATACTGGCATTTGTAATTGAAGAATATCTTTCAGGTAATCATCTAGATTCTTTAAACAGGCTCATTTACAATGTGATTAATCTGAACTCCTCTAGGTTTTACTTTACGATGAGATGAATTGTGCCCTGAAAGTGTCTGCTTCTCCCTGCTGACTACTAAATTACCCAAAGTGCCTAGATCAGATGTATATGTGGGATCCTTAGCTTCTACAGCCAAAGCAACAGAAGACAGATCTTTCAAAATATCTACCATATCAAAGACAACGTGTGTGACCTTAGCTATGTCATTTAGTTCTGTGTCTTTACTGCTCATCTACAACACTAGAGTAATAGTATTTCCATACCTTACAGGGCAATGCAGTGGGTTGCTGATTACATGGCGCTCTCATACCATGGATTCCCTGTAAGTACTTAAGCCTCTTCTGGATGGTTAAATGAGGAAACCCAGAAGAACAGACAGTAAAACTTGCAAGCCAATTTCTTTTCAGAGAGGGCCATTTGACATTTCCCTGAAGGAAAGCACCATGGAAGGATGAGGTTTGTGTAAAGCACTCTATGATCAATCATAACAATAACAGTGATGTTTTTGAAAGAGGGGGTATCCCTCCCTCCTGAATAAGAGAATACACACAGGATATGTTTTTCTCTTTAGTCACAAGCTGTTCCATTTGTCTCATGATTAAAGTAAATAATTGCAGCAACAACAAAAGAATCCTTTGTGTGCATTGCCCACTGATACATGATACATCCTTTCAAGTTGTCTTTGTCCTCTTTGAAGACAGCTATCAGGGCAATGTTTGACAGCATTCAAATCTTCAGTGAAAAATTAATTGCAGCACATTTCTAGTGTTATACTGTGACTCTTGTGATAAGTGCTTGTTTCATATATGCAGACACTAATTCTGACCTCATTTACACCAATATCAGTTGACTTCAGCCAAATTACTCCTAATTTACCCTAGAACCACTGTCAGAATCATCCTCCTATCTCAGCCAGAGCTTACAAATTTCCAGCAGGAAAGTGCCTTTTCATTGTAAGGGTAAAATGGCATTAATCCAGAATTCCCTGGGAGAAAGGGTTTTTTAACCACATTGATTTAGAGAAACATAGAGGCCTTATTTATTTAAAATCAAGGATATAAATATTTTAACAGCAGCAGCAGCCATAAAGAGAAGGCAAGCATTCAAAGTTGCTGCAAATAAAAAAAATCTCCTGTTAGGTTGTCTAGAGCTAATGGTTGATGATAGAATTTGGAGAGAGTAGAGAAATAGGTATAAAGAAGCATTTGTCAATAATAACAACAGTACTGTATTTACAATCTGATGTTTAAAGCCAAAATAGACATTCTTTTCGCTGTTTGATCTCAGGAAAAGTCATGTGCGGCTCACAGGCCTGAATTCAAGTCTTCTTATGTCACTTGAAGTATTGAGATAACTGTGGTAGAAATGACAGACTAGTAACCCCTCTAGCAAGCCAGATCTGTGGGCGGGTGTCACATTTTCTATGTCTGGGCTGCAAGTACTTTTCCTACTTAGAAATGTTCTCTTTTGTTCTCCCATAGTGCCTAAAATTCCTTCTCAAGAGATATCAAAATTTGAAATTCATCTCATAGAAAAAAAGATGTCTTCAAATTCCACAGGAAAAAAGAATCACAAAATGAATGTAAAACTTTTAGTATTTTTCCTTCTTCTTCTCAAGGCTGAACACCTCACAGAAGTCACAAACCAGGTCCCCAGCTATATCAGCTGTTAGAGCACCACCACAGTTAGGTGTCCCCATCCAGAAGAGACACATAAGAATAAGCCAATACTACTCAGTGTCAGCTATATAAAAAATCACAAAAAGAGGTCAGATTATTTGTAAATGCGCATTTGCAACATACATTATTGCTAACCAGACAGCTGCCAGGACAAGAAACAAAAACTGATGACTTAATGAGCTATTGCATTTTAATAGAAAGATTGTCTTTCTCTCAAAGCATTTATGCAGCATTTTACTTCTTATAATAAATTACCACCCTAAATAAAACATAACAAGTAGAAAAATCTTATAAATTAAAGAGTCAGAAAGATTTTGGAGATCAGACTCAAATATCTATACATGTCAAATCACATTATTCAAACTATGTTCTCAAAGATCAAAAAATTTGCTTCGAATCTTGAAAGGTAACAACATTACCAATTGAAAGGCATACAGAACTACCTCACCCCAGTTTGGTATTACTTTTACCTTAAAAAAAAAAAATATTCCATGAGATCAAACATATTCCTCAAACAATTAAAATACTTGGCTAGAAACATAAATAAGCATAAATATATATATATATACGTATATATATATATATTAAGAGCTTACATCAGAGAAACTTTTAAAACAATTAGTGTGATGGCAAGCTTTCCCAGTTTAATTTTCAATGAGCAATCTAGGAGATTGTCCTAGTAATGGCTTTCATTTACTTCTGCAAAGATCATTCAAATCCATATTGGCAAGACCTTAAAAACGTACAGTTTCTACTTTAAAAATAACACCTATGCTATTTGCAGATTCATCAGGGGACCAAGAAGCCTCTGCACTCCTCCATTCAAATCATAAACCTTCATCTCTTGAATCCTCTTGGGAACTCTCTCATTCCCCATAAAATTTCCAAAACCCATTTCCTTGTCCTGAAGTTCCCCTTCTATTGACCTTATCTATTGATGACAAATACGAATAAATAATAAACAGCAAATCCACTGACAACCCAATACCAGTCAGAGCAGAGCTGTGCAGGCACAGTGGTGCCCACAGGTAACCTGTATCGTGGCCATGTGGCCTCAAGACCAGATGATCTACACACATGCTCCCCACAGGGGCTGCTGCACTACAGCATGATTTTGACAGAGAGAACTACAGATACTCTCTGAATGGTGGATTTTCATATGGCTTGTTTTGTTTCTAATTAGAGTGTGCTTAAGTTTTGGAAACTGAACAGAAGATGGCCAGATGTCTTGAGGACTTTTAAATAAAAGTCTTTTGTTTTTAAAAGGCTTTTGAGCTGTCATTGCAGAAGACAGTTACAACTTGCCTTGTAATGTAAGCACTTTACTACCTGAGCAGTGATTAGGTGTTTTTTCAAATAGCCAGTGACAAACATTAATGACTTCGTTAATTATTTCCCCTCTCAAGTGTCCTATTCTTGGGTCACTGAGAAAGCAGCAAAGGGAAAAGTGACTTTTGACTAGTTTACTCAACAGAGATTTTATTGAAATTAGCAGTGATACAAGGTTTTAATGACTAGTTTACAGCAGAGCAAAGTAAATGGAATATGCAACAAAAGAACCCTCACACACAATCCTTAGAAGTTCTGGTAAAGCTACTCTGTGAATGTAGGTATGGAGCATCTGAGATAAAAGCAATAAAAGTGTCTTTTAGCTCTGATAATGGGGACGCTGTTTCTTAGGCATAGCCTCACTAAGTCTATCAGAGCTCTCTTTGTATTCACAAATCATTCACAAACTCTGGACATATAGACCCTGTTAGCTGTATCCTCTGAGGGGCAAGTCATTGTTTTTTTCACTTTCGCAATCGAAAGGATACGCTTTGCTTTCACTTTTTCTGAAGTCATGTAATATTTGCACAACAGAGTGACAGATTCTAAAACATCCATCTTCCTTAATATTTCCTTTGTACATTGTTACAGAATATTTACTTAGAATTTGATCCTGACTTACCCAAACCCATCAACTTCAAAACTCTGAACAAAATAATAGAATAAAATCCAACAGATTGACAGCAAAACTTACATCCTCAAATGTGCCTCCTACTCTACCAACATCAGATTTATTCTTTTTATTTTTAACTTCAAAACACAGAAATAACTGAAATCTACTCCTAGTAAATAAAATAAAATAGGAAACATGATGCATTTTTAAATGACTTTTCTTTAGTTTTTACTATATGAGGAAGCATTCAACACACAGCCATATTGAATGCTATTGTACTAAATATACTGGGAGAGTGAAATTCTTACTCTTTATCAACAGGTTTTATTTCTGAATAAGTAATATCTGAACTAGAAATATGGTATGACTTTTGCTAAATCAAAAAATGGGTATGATTATGGACATTCTCCCATGAAGAGAAACAGTACCTGAAAACATAACTGAGGAATATAAAAAATGTTTTATTAGGCTAATTTCCAGACCATAGTCCTGGATAAGATTTTGGAAGCTGAAAAATACAAATTATTATTTTCAAATCAACAAATACAAGAGATTCAAGACACCCCAGCACATTCTTCAGAGTATACAGTTTGTGTGATCAATATAAAAAAAATAATAATCAGATCATAGCTAAATCTGCAAAAATGTGCCAAATGTGTCATTCAAATCATTCATTAATGGTAAGCTGATTAACACAACATAGTTTATTTCAGAATGAGATTCAAAGCCTGTTATAGCTAAACAATTTAGGCTTACAGGATTGTATTGAGCACTGTTATGCTTGACCATGCTAATGTAGCCGTTTTTATTTCAGAAGCACTGGGGAGGGAAGCATGAAATCATTAGTAATTATATAAATATTAAGGCCACACAACTGGGTCTATTACTGTTTTTCAAATGGTAGCATCTGCAAATTCAGCCTGTAATAAACACTAATGCATCCAGAGACGAGAGTGCTGACACATGAATGGGATGCTTTGTCAGACTTGCATAAAAATGTAGATGAACTGCAGGGAAAGAAAACCAAAGAATTCAAAGGGTTTCTTGATTGCCTTCTTTAAAATGCCAAGAACTTAAGCTGGCCTTTCTTATCTTTCTCTACATGCATGTGACACTTTAGGAGGTCTTTCTTATTCTGCTATAATTCAGTAATTGTTCCAGCTCTGTGCACCAAGCCTTCCTTCCAAAGGGCAGCATGAGATATATAATTCTGGTAATGAACAGCTGCATAATTTAAGGGTCGAACTAGCAGGGCACTGCTCCTTATTTGTGTTTTCTTAGCAGTTGCTAAAGATATTCCAAGCCCATTTAGGAATACATTCCTTTGTCTGCCTTATTTCTCGTAGATGATATATGTTGAGACTTGGTCCTGTTCCAGAAAGCAGATTTATCAGCTGAAGTATCAGAGCAAGCTTTCCTCTCATTTTGCTTCAAAGGGCAGCAGTACAGAACTATAACGAGGTAATTTTTTTCCCCAGCCACAAACATTCTCTGCTGTGTCTCGTGGACTTGTTAAACTCAGTGCTATCCCCTTTCCAAGGCATGACAGACTTAATCACAGACCTATCAAAGGCATTTCCACACAACGTTTCTCTCACCAAGGCTAATCTTCCAAATATTAAAAAGGTCCAGGCAGCTAGGCCCTTCAAGATGAAAGCTGCATGCTGATTAATCAGCTGCTTTTTTATTCTGTTCTGGCAAGTGTTCCCTATTTGTAAATAAAAGGTTTACCCTGGATTTCCTGTAAACTAAGGAACATAAGGCAGCTTTGGACCAGACTCATAAAGCAACAAAGCCTTCTGCTGTTGCATCTGCAGGGGTAGGTTGTTTGTTCTATCACAAATATACTTTCAGGTGTCCTGGAGAGAATGAGCTAATCTCACACAAACATCATTCCAATGTGAGAAAATTACGTGGCAACCTCAGAGTTGCCTGCTTATTAATTGCGTTCTTTGGCTTCCAGCAGCACTTTAATTGTTGCTTGCTTGAGGAGACCTGTGTGCAATTTGTGTCATTGCAGAAGTTCAGGTTGGTTTATGATGTGTGGCACAATGTAACACAAGTCCCTCATAGAAACACTCTCATATTAAAGACGAATACACTTATTTATGTCTCAGAGTGCTGGCTCTCTATTCAGATGGTAAATAGGTAGTGTGAAAGAGATGTGACAGACCCAAGAAGACTAGAAATTGTCTGCAAACTGGCAACTACTGTGGTTCACTGACAGCTCGAATTACTTTCAGGCAGTTTGGCACATCTCCATTTGCCACACTTAAAAGCTTAAGCCAAAGATATCCAATTAATACGGAGCACAGTATTTCTCTCTCCTCAAAGCTGGAACAGAAATGCAAATGTTTAAGATTCACAGTGTGCATCATGTCACCTACACATCACAAAGGGACGTAAAATAGTTGTAAGTAAAGCATACGTAATTTAATTCACATCACACCCTCTTGGCCATTGCTCACCTCAGGTTATCCTCTATGCCGTGCATACCACCACTGTACAGTTTTTTCCAGACAATGATTTCTCATGTAGACTGAATCCCTTCTGCTGTAAATCGTGCAAACAGCTAGCACAAATAGTTTGTGAATGTAACAAGTATCAGGGAATAAGCTCTTGAAGCCTCTAACTAGACCAAGAAAGGGAAACTATTACTCTCCCCTCTCCCCCTGGCCCCGGCAAATTTTGAAGGCAAGGTGAAGGTTGTTTATTTTGAAGGTAGCAGAACCTTAATGAATCAATATCAGGTTTTGACATTATTATATAAATCCATCCATCACTGCACAGCAACAACAGCTCTATCTTCTGCTACGATCCAATGCCAGTTTATATATGATTTGATTTGAATTATTGGTAGTGTAGTCATGACGGTCAGGTTTTTATAGTTCTTGTATGGACAGAATTTTTGTGGAATCAAGGGGTTTCCGTGGAGAATTTCCACCATCCCTAAGTAAGTTTACAGAATTTATTTTTATTATTTTTTTTTTTTTAATCCAGATGTGGTTTTGGTGTTCCCAGTACAGAAAAAGTGCAACAATTTCACATACCATAAATAATAATTAAAAAGACCTGTGAGATGCTCCTTTAGATTCTCTAAGGCCAACTTAGATATGTAAAATAGAAACATGGAAAGCTACACTTTACGGTAAATTATAATCAAAAGGTTTGAAATAATTTTCCTTTTCAGAGTAACTGGTGGTAAAGATCTTAGTATTGTATTAATCAGTTGCACTTGGAAAATATTGCAAATGCAATGAAGAAATAATAAGGGTTAAATAATGAATTAAGAATGAGAAAGGCACTTTCCTTGCACTCTGCTATCTGAAGAAAGCTGCAGCTGACCCCTTTTGTTACTCCCCCTAGAAGCATCCATGAAAATGTTTAAAGAAAAATGCTCTCAGATACTTATCTGAGCTACTGCCAATTCCCAGCCAAAACCTGCTATTGAACTCAAACTGATAAAAGCTCCACTAACATTATTTCAAGTTTAGTGGTGTAAATAATATCAGAATTCCCGGCTTTCATTGTCAATTAACATCTTTTACCATAATGTTTCCTGCTTAATGTCATGGTATTTTTGACTTAAAAGCCCAGAAATAAATACAGAAAATGAAAGGTTTGCTGGGCAAGGTATTTTGGAACACATTTCAAAACTAATTATTGGTGTATATTGTTTTTCAGATATATTCAAGCTAAAATTTGTATACATAATTTCTTCTAAGCCTTTACCTCTTAGCATACACGGTATGCAGAAAAAGAAAAAAAAATGATAATAAATATTAAATAGGAAAGAATTCTTTTTAAAAATAACTTATTAAAGTTACCAATCCTTTATAAAGAAAAATAGTCAAAATTCTGATGCAGATTTTATTTGTGGTAAGCATAAGTAGTCTTGCAAATTCTGCTAAAACTATTTCACGACCTTAAAAAATGCCAGAATATCAACTACAAAAGAATTTACAGGTTTAAAAAGTAAAAACAAAGGGACAGATTTTTGTTGCTTTATTAAACTAGAATTGTGAATTTTGAGACAAAATGGACACAAAATGAAGTATTTCTCCCGCTCCTTAAGCACAGGAAACAAAATCACAGAAATTATAAATGTTTTGCAGGGCAATAACTATTAAATAAAGTGCTTCTAAATAAACTAATTGGAAAGATCCTTAAACTTTAGAGTGAAAAGTAATTTTAATACTTTCCAGAGGATAACCTCCAATAATGCAGGTGAAACTCTGTGTAATCTGAGGTTCATTCAAATTAACTTCATGAACAAAAAATCTAATTATTATATAATTTATATTAACTTAATTGTCTGGGCTTACATTCTAGATCTCGGTTATCATTATGAAAAGGAAGGCTACTTTGCCTTTTTTTGTTGTTTTATTCACAAATTGGATTCATGAAGGAAGAGTTTCAAGCAGTGGTTTGCTTTCTATATCACTGGCATATGCACTTTGTTATGGAAAATCTTCAATTAATTAGCCTTGATTATATTCTTTACATAAGAGAAACCAGCATGATTGAAAACAGATTTAATTTCATGTCTGGACATATATATGGCTCTAACAAGATTATTTTAGATTTCAGATTAAATTTTTTTCCCTTTAATTTTAGATAATATAGTCAAATATCCTAGAAGGCTAACCTGCTAAAGGTAACCTCTCAGTTATTTCAGTGGCTCACGGTCAGTAAATGAAAAAAAACAACAGCACCTTAGTGAGATTGTGCCCGGGATAGTTTTCTCCTGGAAAAATCTCTCCCAGTCACATCAAGAATGAGAGCATGGGGCAGGAATCATGACCCAGCAGGCAGGCAGCCATCATGCTCCAGAGACTGACTGGTTGGCTCATGTAGATGCAGCCCACTCAGTCCCATTGCCTCAACACATTCCCAGGCATATTTATGGTATAGGGAGCCTCTGTAGCCAAACCAATAAAAAGTATCAAAGATTTTGTTGTAGTTTGTGTAATTTTATAATAATAATAATAGAAATGTAACTTCAGTTGTCTGGAGTTATACATGGGAGCAAACCATTAAAAATACTCAGTTAATAAAAATAAACTTGGGCTAAGGGCAAGAACTTCCCTCACCTTGAGATTTTGGTCTGCCTTTGCAAACCCATGTAACTGTAAATGTCTCTCCTACATTAAATGTTACTGCCACAAACTGTATCCTGACTTGTGTCACATTTTATCTAGCCCTTCAAATTACTACTTACATTTCACTGTTCTTTCAAGATTTCTCCAGAAAAGCTTGATTTTTTTTTTAATTTTTTTTTTTTATTTTTTTTTAAGGGAGGGAGGGGGAAATGCGTTAATTAGAAAAAAACACTTGAGGTAACTTCCAGAAGAAAAGACTGTAATGAACTAGTCTGTCACAAATACCTAGAGGAAATGAAAAGTGAAACCAGAAGATGATTCATTACACTTGTCTGCTTACAGATGATTATTTTAAAGGTCACCCAGAAGAAAAATGTCCTCCAAACCAAAAAGGTATGTCCGGTAAAGAAAACAACACTTGTAAGACAAAAGAAATTGCTATACTTAATTACTTACAATAGGAAAAAAAAAGGTTTTCTTTGTTTAAATATTTGGATTTCACTGTTAAAACATGCTCTTTCTGGTGAAAAAAAATCACATATAAATCTGTTTGCTTCCTTTATACGTACATACACAGATAATTAGGCTCTTTGTTGCAAATAATTTTTTTACTTAGGACAACAGAATTTTTCTGGATAAATCTACTCAATCGCATTGTGAACACTGATTATGGTATGAATCTACAATCAGCTATCTTCAAAGCTTCCTCTACTCTTGTCTTACATGCTTGGCAAGCTATATTCCATTATACCCATTCTTTGCTGTAATTGCTGTTCCACCATGTTTCCAGTGAAAAATAATTTCATTAAAACATGCAGCATGCTCTCTCCACTCAGAATAATATTTTCTTCAAATAATACCAGTGTTGTTACATAGGCTGAGAAGTAGTAAGGTTACATGAATTTAATTGAATCTAACTGGAGAATTTAAATCAAGGTTCTGCTCCTCCATCCAAGAGAAACTGTTTATGAAATATGAGGAATTTTAAGCTAATGTAAAGTCTATAAATAATAGAAAGTATTCCCTCAATTAGTCGCCCCTGCATGAGAATGTGCTGTAGGGTATGGTCTGAATTCATAACTGAAAAAGAAACTCCGCAAAGGATTTATATGAACAAATTGTACCGTGTCTCAAAACCAGAAATATTCAGCACGCTATTTTTCTTTTAAATACTGTATGTATGCCTCTTTTGTCCTAAATATGTCATGTCAGCAGTTATGTGGGTGTTTTATGCACTGAATTAAATATCCACTCAGCTGAAGTCATCCTGGTTGCATACCAGTATACAGGATTCAACTGGATGTTTAATGATGACTGAAATGTTTTGCTGAATAATTTGGTTAATAATACAAGGATGCACAATTTAGATAATGAGTGCTTTTTTAGAATTTCTGTACTTGGCTGTGACCTTACCAGAATCCTCCTAAAGCTGGAGGTTTAAGAAGTAGAGGAATTCCTGTCAATGACAACAATAAGAAGACGTATTCTGAAGGTAACACAACACTGGCTAAAGAGACATAACAAGAGCTTTTAATTGAAATTATTACGTTTCAGAGAAATCAAAGAAATATACTTAAATTTAATGCAGCAACAGCAAAGAAAATTAATACAACTATAGGTAACGAGCAACTTAGTTCTTTTGGGCAAAGTATATCAAACTGCTAAATATCTATTGTCAGTAGCCGATAATCATCTAGCGCTAATTGAAGTCCTGAATTTTAGCAAGGATAAAATTAAAATTTGAATAAGAACTAGAAAAAGAAAGGAAAAAAAAAAACCACTTCTTTATTGAAGAACACATAAAACACAAGGACGTGTATAAAAAATTGCTCGATCATAATTCCACTTGAAGGACACCTTCAGACTTGTCACACACGTAGTAACACATGTATGGAAAAGCATGTCTTTCAACACAAGTACTTCTACATAAAAATAGTCAAATAAATTTGAAGATAAAAGCAAAACTAAGCAAAAACATTGACAGGTCTTTGTTGAATTCCATCAAACTTCATGCTCACAAGTCCTTTCTACTTCAACTTCAGTCCTTCCAGTTTGATAACTTTCCAACCCTATACTGAAGATTTACACCTCTCTGTGAACACGTGGTGACTTATTAAAAGGCAATAGTTCTCAAGTAAATTCTCCAATTGGACTATCTATTACAGTGTAATCATGACCAAGCACACAGCCAGGATCAATATGGAAGTACATAGTTGCTGTAAAACAGCTCCACTAACAGGGTAAGTAATCCACCATTTTAAAGAATTGAAGAACCAACCAATTAAACACTGGATAAGGTCAAATATTATTGATCATAGATTCGAGTGAAATTCCTTTTGTTGCTTTTCCTTCTTTTGATTTTGCATGTAATCCAAGTATTATTTCCTTTAAAATACACTATTTTTTTCAGTGGCTGCACTTACATAGCAATAGGATATGAGTGGTCTCACAGAACAACATAATGATGCATTGACTTGAAAATCAATACTGCTACAAAACCTTTGAGACAGGAATATAAAGAGGAAAACATGCTTTTCAAAATCAACTAATGGTCTAACTTCTACAGCGTTTAGAAAGTAAGGTTTGACAATCTCATGAACTTTTCTAAAAAATACGAGGTAACTATATTTTGGCAATTGAGGAATATTAACAAAAGTTAATTTCAAGCTTCTTCCATGGACTTCCATGGGAGTCTAAAACAGTATAAGAAGCAAGAGTAAGGTGCTCTTAATAAATACCTTTCTCTCTTTAACATATCAATGCTCTGCTACATTACAGTGTTATTCTTCCAATATACACAGAAGTCCAAGATATCAAATACAGGTTAAGTATGCTATGCACTGCTCTTTCATTGCTTGTTCTTTTGCTGCTACAAAATCTTCAGTGAGAAGCAGCAGCTTTCACAGTTTGGAAAGCAATAATATTAAGTATTACAAAAATTACTCAGATATAGAACTGCTTCCAATAAAAGCCACATTAGCTGTTCATCATTTTTCTAATCCTTTTATTCTTGGCCAAATTCAAATAAAAGGCAAAGTTTAATGTATTATATTTCTTGTAAACTTCCAGGACATGTTGTCTACAAAGAATTTAAGATCTTTTGTCTTCCCTTTCAGAAACCTGTAATATCATCAACATGTAGTCTGTATTTTAGACCTGCTAAAAAAGGGGAATGCAAATACTCCTTCCCAGTTGGTAAGGAGGATCACCTCCAAGCTTTTTTCTTGTAAGACTCTTTCTCTCTGAGCACGAGGTCCCTTTGATGAAGTTTCACAGTGGCCAGATATGCCTTATATCGAGTTCCTGAATGGGAGTCTTTAGCACAGAGAAGGAAATGGAAAACCTTGATTTCTTTGCCTTTCTGCAGTTCTGTGCGGGAGACCTATCTTTAAAGCTCCAGACTGCTGGGGACTAAACATGTACTACAGCAAACTTCTGGGTTCTCTGATTCAAAATAAGCAAGAAAACTCTGTCAATCTGACAGTCACATAGCGTCTTCTTTTTTTTTTTGCTACAAGCAGTTGACTATAATGCAATAGTTATTTAAAGTTCACTATAAGCTGCTATGAACACTTGTAATGAGGGAAATTAGCAGTATTATTTATTTTATGCTTTCACAACACAGTTAATTATTATATTTGGTATAGATCCATCCTTCTGGTTCGCCCATTTTCCCTTTTCAAACACATTTAACATGTTGTCTTAGCTTTTCTCTAGCTTTCTAATATCAGTTTCATTTACCCTAAAATCATTAATAAACTCTTGTTTTCTATTGCATTTTTAGGCTGATATTAAATTAGTCTCAGTCTCATACGCATTCTCATCTATCGACAGGTAGAATGATATGCTGGTTTATTTTTATCTGTCTGTCTCCAGAAAGCTGTGAACAGAGACATGGAAATATCACATATTTGGATAAATGCCACCTGGCACAAATCAGTCACTAGGTGGCTGAATATTGTGAACAGAAACAACTGGCTAAATAGAAAATCCACTTATTAGAATCCAGCAGTGCATCTGACTTTCAGATTTGAGAGTGAAACAAAATATTTGTCTTCGTTAATGGCTTTGATATTTTTAATTTTTTTTATTATCCCTAGATTCGTCTGTCTCAGTAATGTAATCTGTTATAATTTACCTGATAATGTGTTACTTTTTCGTTTTGTAGTTGATTTTTCTTTCCCTCAACCCATTGCAAAAGAAGAATAAGAAAAGTTAAATCCCGTTCTTTGTTAAGACACTGGTAATTTTTATGGGACTGCATAAACCACCACAGAAAATCCCTTTATACAATACTTTTAAAATTTATTTTAAGCTGAATATAAAATAGAAACTATTATAGCTTCTCAAATATACTGGTGTCCTTTAATGTTATTTGTTCCTACGGCATACACATCCTGCTGCCTATTTGTTTGTGCCAGAGTTTTCTACGGGTCAAACAGAAGCAAAAGTGAGAAACCAATTACGTGAGCCAGAATGAACAAAGCATAAATTTTATAATAGATGTGCTAGGTCTAATTGAAAATTTTCGATAAAAATGATGGGGGGTGGGAGCTGGGGCTTGAATAGAAAATAGAAACCTTCATGATGTACCTATCTACCATGTCTGAAAGGGAAGAAACGTTGCTACAGATGAAAATCCAGTTAGGAAGTTCAAACTGCAGAAAGGAGCATAGGGTATCTACATTGCAGATCTTTTGAAGTACCAGCACATATTTCTGAATTATAATACTTTATCCTTGGGTAGAAAATATTTGGGTTTGAATTTTTGCCCAGATTAGCTTAGATTTATTCTTCCAAATGCCTCTTTTTACATGAGTCTGAGGTGTAAATTGAACAAATTGTAAAACTTGTGACTTTTATTATTTATAGGTTTTGCTCTTGATTGTCTTGACATGGAAGAATATAAAGGAGGAAAAGGAAACTGCAATAAACAAATTTTGCATACCACCAGAACTATAGTCTTATGTTAGAGGTTTTACAGCAGTTTTACAGCAAGTGACACTGAGCATCATCATACATGGAAAATTCTGCTTCAGTCCTACTCTGTTGCTCTCTCATCATGCTTTTTTTAAGTCCCACACATGCAAATGAATGTTAAGTGAACCTATTCTGTTTATGGGACTACTCCATTTTGAGTCTTCAAAATCTATGGTAGTGGTTTCCCAATTCTAGCCAACTACTTTTACTTTTTAATAGGACATGAGAACATCTCTCTGTACTTCTCAAAACATTTCCGGATTGCTATGCAAATTCCAGTGAGCTCATATGTAAAAAGAAAAAGAAGAAAAAAAAAAAAAAAAAAAAAAAAAGAAAAGAGAAAAAAAATAAAGCAAAAAATTGGAAATTTTCTTCTGTGAATTCCCCCAAAGAAAAAGCCCCTTATCATGTGTTCTTAGTACACTGTCTATTGCCTCTCCTCTAAATGATTAGACATTTAAGAAACTGACTCATTCTGTATGACCTTGATAGTTATTACTGCTTGAACTACCACAGTCATTTAACAAAGTTGTTTAAAAAAATACCTTCTAACCTGTAAAGATTTAATTAGATTGAATTTCCACAACAGATAAAGCATCTTCAGGAGAAAAAAAAAAAGTTCTAATAATTGCAATTTCAACACACTTTACATAATTATCATTAGTATTATAGCACCTACTGTGGATTGTTATTGTTTATGGGAATTAGGAAGGTCATTACTTACAAGATGTAATTATTCCTGCTAGAGACATAGTTTAATATGATTTTTAATTGTTCAGAAAGAATGTCCATATCTTTCTGCCATCAACAACTTAGCTTTTCCATCAAATACTTAATTTCATTCAAAAGTGATTCCAACCACTTTTTCCACCCTCTTTAATTATTTATTTTTGAGGAATGCATACAAAACAAATTCTCTTCCTTTGCTACACTGTGTAGTCCAATGCCAATTCTGAAGTCCTCAGTGATGCAAAATTTGCTTTGTCAAGGTAATCAGATACATCAGTGGTAAACTTAATTCTCTGAGAACTCTGGCTAGAATTATAGGACAGTAAGCACAGAAAAGTAAATGGAAGATGCACAGACTGCATACCTGCAGTCCTTTAACAAAACTGTAATCTACAACAATTTATAGCAGCAGAGAATTTGGTTCACTGATTCAATCCAAGAGAAAAAAAAACAACATATCTCTCCAGAAATGTTTCTCCTTGGCTTAGCTCATCAGGCACATTGTTTTATCCACTTCTATAAACAAAGAAAAACTGCCAGCTCTCTACGTACAATTCTGAAACTCCATTTGATTTCAGTAATTTCATGGTTCACATACTACCTGAAAGAAAACTTCTCCCAAGAAGACTACGAGCATGAAGCACTGTCAGTATCAGACATTTAAAATCCTGTGTCCAGAATCAAAATTCATGCTATCTTATTGAAAAAAAAAAAAACCACCCCAAAAAACAACAACAACTCATATTTGATTGGTTAGATATGCCTTTTGCTTTCTTTCAGTTCTTAAGATAACTTTTCATTTCCAGATTTCTTCCTCAGATCACAAGCACTAGGCATATATTTATTTTTGTATTAAAAGATTACATCCTCATGTATATTCCCATTGTTCTGGTCTTTTAAGACAATAAAGTTTCTAGTCATATGAACATGTAAAACTAAACTGGCGCCGCACCTTCCCTGTGGAAAATACCCTAAAATAATGTATTGACAGGAAAATTTTGAACAGACTAAAGATTTTTAAAAAATATAAATCTCTGCAACATTATACTGATTTACATACAGTGGCCTGAATTCAGATCATCTAACTTCTCTTAGCAAAGTATGCCCACAGAACAAAACAAAGAACAATGCTGAGCAGAATGGCAATGAAGGTGGACTGCAGTCCCTTCACACAATGCTATGGAATTCTATATTCTCTTGCCCATACTAGTGCTGATTTATGTCCTCTGTGCTACTGGACATTATGCAACTTGCTAATGTTTTGCATGACAATAATTTACTATTCTCATTTGCTGCCCCCCCTACTACTATTAAGGAAATATAGCAGATTTTCTAGTAAATGGCTTTACCATGTAATTACTCAAGCCATGGCTTTTTAAATTCAGCTGCTTTATGATGTATAACTGTTGTGTACTTCCAATAGCAGAAGAACACCTCAGCTGAGCTGGGGGATGTGCAGGCTTTTTATATTGTACATATTCTACTATTATATGTGAGGAAAAATTATTAACTGCTCTTCATCATTCTTTGAGAGAAAATAAAGAAAATATAAAGAAATAAGCCATGCCGCTTAACAATTATACATAGTTTCGCCAAGTATGATTTAAAGTGTAATGAAGCAAAATTTGGATGATCTTAAATTACTGTTGTTGGAATCTAAAAACTTAAAAGATCTACAACTGCATTCACATTTGTTTACTTCCAGTGAAGCAATGAGCTTCCTTTTAAATGCAATTTTAATATTAAGTATGAGATTGCAGGATCAGATTCACAAATAAAAAGGTGAGCGTTTGACCATTTTAATATTCTTCTATTTAACACTTCTCTAGTACAACATATTTGGTAATACTGATAGTGGGGGTTTTGATTGATTTTTTGTTTGTTTGTTGGTGTTTTTATTCTTTTTACAAGAGAAACCTGGATAAAATACTTTAATTAAAAGGCCTGTAGAAGATTAATAAACATCATAAGAAAAGGACAAAAGATAGTATTGGAGAAAAGTTCAATGGATTTATATCTACTTTTCATGGTTTGGGCCACACTCGGCAACGGCAAGATGACAAATGCTATCCCCCACCTCTTGCTCCAAGGAGAGGAAGAAGAAATATAGAGATCTAAGAGTGCAGGAAAAACTAAACTACTCTAATGAAATATTAATAACAAAATTAAAAAATGAAATTAAGAAATAGATACAATATATATAATATATAAAAAACATATCAAGTTCCTGGGAAGATGTCACTGGCAGGCACTTGGAAAGTTCCAGACTAGACTCAGTATCAAATGGGAACACTTGAAGGGGAGCCAACCTGAGCCGCTTTGATCCCTCAGTGTTTATTCTGAGTATGGCAGATGAGGCAGAATATCCTGTTGGTCAGTTTGGGTCACCGTGCCTCCTCACAGGTGCAACCCCTCCGCTGGGTAAACAACCAAGTCACCTGACCCTAATTGCCACAGCAACAAGTAAGAGAAAGAGCCTCTCTCACTGAACAAGAAGTTGGTGCTGCTCCACCCCAAACCACGACACCACTAAAAAATTGTTGTCACTGTTAAGAGTTGGATTAAACCAAAAATTCAATTTTATGTACACATCATAATTAAATTGCTTGCAAAAATTATAGGTTTAATTTTGACATTAAGAAATTACAGTGTGAGGTCTCATCTTTAAACACTTCAGAATTTCAAATCGGGGGAAACAATTTCAAAGAAATGCTGATTAAAGAAAATAATGCTGTTTATATCAATTCCAAATGTGAAAATAGCTACATGCCTTTTCATTTGGAATCTTAATCTCTCAGATTTTTTTTTTATATTTATTATAGCTTACACTTACACAGTGCACATACTAACATATCCTTTAGAAACCAAAACCACAAAATCGTTTATAAGCAAAAATATGGAGACAAATGATATTGAATTACAAATCACGCAAACACGGAATTGTCAAAGTTGGAAGGGACCCCTAGAGATTGTCTAGTCCAACTACCCTGCTAAAGCAGGATTCCCTAGAGCACATTGCTCAAATCTACAATAAAAGATCTTAGTTTGTAAGAATTATTTTCTACTTCATTGGAAAAAATGAAGATAGAAATAAATCTAATATGCCTTCTACTACTTATGTATATCAGTGTCAACAATAAATTCAAGACACTGAAAAGCTATCGTTGAAGCCTGTACTTTTTCCAGTAGGAGTTGTGAATGAAGAGATGACTAAAAAAGCTTTAAGTATTAGAAGGAAAACTGGGTATAAAACCTGACTTATAGTTCAGAACACTTTATTAGTAAACTGAATTATCATAGTAAAAATAGAATCACCATGGAATCAAATCTCTCAGAAGAGAGCTAAGACAATACTGAAGGTAATAACAACAAATGCTTTAATACATATGTCTATTGTGAGAAGATGATGTACTATCAAGTGCATTATGTGTGAAGTGCTATTCATAGGCAAGAATTCAAGCACAGAATCCGTGGCCTCATAATCTCTTACGGGCAAAAACACATCATCCTGACAATCTTTCAGTGAGTATTCTTGCACACTAAACAAGGAATTGTTACAAAAGTTAAAGTTTGCTTAGAGACAAATCTTCCTAACCCATCCCATCCCACATTGGCCCCTCCTTGAGAAAGCCACATAATCATAGGACTTTAAGAAACCTCCAGAGGCCATCTAGGGTACTCATTTCTCCATTCCTGACAGATGTCTGTTTTATAGCTCACCAATGACAGAGGCTTGTAATCTACCCAGAGAATTTTTTTCAGCGTGCTTCCCTATCTGTACTTTTAGAAGATTTTTTCCTATTGTTTAACATAAATCTTCCTTGCTCTGTTATTTCTTTGTCTCATTCATTGTGTACATGGAGAACAGACTTTGCAGCAGCCTGTTACATATTTTAACATGCTCGTATCCCGTCATCTCCCCTTCATGACAAGTCTAATTTCTACAGTCTTTACAAGCAGATCGTTGTTTTGAAATCTCTTCTTGATCTCTTTTGTACTCTTTCCAAATGGTCTGCATCAGTTAGGGTTCTGATCAGAATCAACTGAAAGAGCTTATTTCTTTCTATGGACTGTTAAGAGAGCCCAGGATTATTAGCCTCCCAAGGATAAAGTTAATCTTTGTGAAGCACTGAAGTAAATAAATTCTATTTTGCAGTTTCTTGCTAGATGTCTGCAATGTAAGGACCATTGCTCCTAAAATAGCTCCCTGACTGTTATTGTATGGTAAATGATGTGAATGACTTCTTGCTATATTCACAATGCAGATGGTCTCAGAATTGACAATGATGTGGCTTTAGTATGTTACTAGGTTCTGAAGTGTACTACTCATATATTTTATTTTATTCATCTTACCATATGGAGTACTTCAGTTCAACAGATGGGAATCTCTAAGTCATGTTATGAATCAGAAGGCATTCAGTGGATACAAGCTTTTTCAAGAAAAACTTCACTGACAAATAATCAGGCCCTGTATCTCAAAACAGAATCATAGAATAGTTTGGGTTGGAATGGACCTTTAAAAATCATCTAGTCCAACAGCTCTTTAAGATGATCTGGGGCATCTTCAACTAGATCAGGTTGCTCAGAGCCCTACCCAAGCTGACCTTGAATGCTTACAGAGATGAGGCACCTACCACCTCTCTGGGCAACCTGTTCCGTCTAATGCTGTTGTTTTGCTCATCATTTCACTGAGAATGCATTTAATTATTTGTATTATTTTGTGTGTGTGTGTGTATGTAAATCTGTCATGAATTCTAGACCAGTGTTGATTTTGGCTCTTCAGAATATTATTTTTATATTATCAGAATGGAAATGTTGCAGTTGCTGCTCCTAGTGTTGCTGCCTGTTAGTCGGCCAGTTTTGGAGGACCATGGATCTATTATATCTGCTCTAAAGATTTTATGAATAGCACCTAAGAAAGACTGTACACGTAGAATGGATATCACCCCCGTCCTTCTCCAGGACAGTTTGAAAAGCACTACTACAATAAATCAAAATACTTAGGCAATCCATAAAAATATATGACAGTTACAATTTTTCCAGTTGTATAGCAAAGTCATCATTCATAATAGTGAAAACACATAGTATGTCCCTAAAAGAATAAAACAGTCATGCCCTTAGGAGTCTTTTCTGAACAACAGTAAAAATATTGCTAGCTATAAAATTGGTGAGCAGGTTCTGTTCTCCCAGTACAGAACCAATGAAGATTAATTGCATTCAAAAGGAAACATCCAGAAGACCCAGTGTGGAAACATATAAACTCAGAAACCCACTAAGTACAAAAAGGAAAAGTTACGACTATGCTACCTTTTGCTGTCTGTCTGTTGTAATAGGTTACCTGTGGTGACTATCTCATGTTAGATAAAGGTTGATAAAGCTTGATAAAGGTTAGGCACTCAATGAATTTAACATGAATATTTCAGCTGACATCAGCACCTATTGAATTTGGCCCTAGAACAAAAAGGATTGTTCGAGGGCATCCTCATACAATTTTCCTCATTTTCTTTGTATTGTCTTAAAAGAAACAGCAATGAGAATAACAGAGGTAGAGTTGCTCTTTGTGTATCTTCTGGATGAACAAAGCTCTAAAGTAATATTGATAAAGAAAGCAGAAGACAACAAGGCGTATTATTTTCTTGTAGCTGGTATTAATGGCAAGTTATAAATTCAGCAACACACACTTCTGTTTCAGTGTTTCAACCAAGGTCATCCTATGCAAAATGGAACTCGCACTCCAGATGCTGAAACCAGGAGAGTGTTTATTAATCTCAAGATGTGCTGCTTATAAGGGGTTAGCGCCTTCATGACTGCCATACAGTAGATCTTGCAGATCTCTATGTTGACTGCAAATGTTGATTGCAAAAACAGGCACATTTTCACTGTACAGAGCATGCTTTTGATATTATTTGTTAAAGTAGTGGCTGCCACAGAGGGCACTCACAAATCCGTACCACAAAGGAATGAGGACAAATCCAATCTTTAATAAAATTAAAACACATATTTCAAATTAACAGTCTTGGGTGAAGACACAATGAACACAGCCTTAGCTCATACACTTGAATTTACATTGGAAGAATCTAAGGTAAAAGTGTTTAATGTGAATTGTAGAATATATTATCATCCTCTCTAATTGCTGCCATACAAACATGCAGCTGCAAAATCTTTACATGTAACACACCCAAAAGGGTAAGTCAATTCTTTGATATAGTTGCTGTTCAGACAGAGCCTTTGAGAACAAGCTGAAGACAATTGTTTCAAATGGGATTACCACTTTGCTTTCTCAAATACTCATGTTAAAATCTTCTGTATTCCTGTACTGGTTGCTGATGAGATAATCTACCTAATAACATACCCCCACTGTGTGTTTCTACTGAATCAATAAAAGTCTCAATCTACACAAAAGAACCACCAGCATGTATTAAGCAGATACCAACTTTACTCACAATGGGTTTCTCAACTGATGTGAAGAATGGTGTGCTAATCTGATAATTTCACTCTGAGAGTCCTCCATTTGTTCCAAATTTTGCATTTTAAGAAGAAATGTGTATAATTCATAACAGTCCTTCTTCTGCATAAATTGAAGTGTATTGCACAGGAATTCAATAGTTTGAATTTAATAGATGGATGAAGACTTTGTAGGGGATTCTTCCATACTAGAACATATACTTTTCATTTTCGTTATTAAGAATAACAGTTCACAATGCCAGATTTGAGAATATATCTGCTTAGAACTTGAAAATGGTACTCATACACACCTTGAGGCTCTGTTACTAAATGTGTTTCAGTGTTCAGATAGGATTCAAAACATTGGAATCAATAATTATAGTTCCACACCTCACTCAGAAAAGCTATACTTTTTGAAGAAAGTTGTAAATTTGGAGTTGACGTTTTAATGCCTTTTGAACTTAATTTTCATTGAAGTAAACCATAAGTTTCAATCCTTTCACAGATAGGCTCATTTTGTCATAATGAATGGTGCATCTTCCTTTCAGCTTCCAGAGTCCATTCTCTAACCAGTAGTCACACCTAAAAGTAGCTCGGAGCAACAGGAATAGTCTAGTAAATCACACCAGCTAGTACAAAGACCCTTACAGAAGCTGCTGGGTGGAGGTGGATGGTTGTTTTTCTGTCTGACCCACTGACTGAACATCCCTACTTGAAGGGATGCTTGAAGTTCCCCAATGGTCTAGTATTTGGTTCAGAGCCTTAACCCATTAGGGCCATGTACTACCTACTCACTAGGTTTTAGTGCTTTCTGAAAGTAGTCAGACAGACAGAATTCAACAGAATTGTGTTCACTAAAACTGCTCTGCAGATCAAAACAATGCAGAAAAGTAGAGACAAACAGAGGAATTGCTTTAAAACACCACAATCAAACCAAATACTAAGCAGCTATATGTGCTGAAGAATCATAGTTGTTTTTTTTAATTCATCTATGCAGAAAAAATAATTAATAGTGACCTTCACCAAGCAGGAACTGTAAGTCTTTTCTAAGCTGAAGAACCTGTGTGGTAGCATTAAAAATTTTACACTATGTCTGAGGAACTATTCTGTCCAACATGATTAATCAGGACACTTTATTAGGAGAAATAATAAAATTGTATGTATTCAATACAAGAGCAATATATTTCTTTTCTCCCCTCATATTTTCTAATATTTTCAATATGATACATTTTGTAAAAAATATAGACCTCTGTCATCTATGGCCATTGATATTATTGCCAGGAAAGTACAAAACCATCCCAAGACGACTTCGGAAACAGAGTGTATTTTGAGGTGTGTAACTACTGGAAACACGAAATTAACACATAGTTCTATAAGACTAAATTGTAAACACTAAATACACTTTGGATGTTTTATTCTCATTCCTCTTTTGCTCAAAGCATTTAAAAGTATACAAATGTAGCAATGCAGTGCTACATTTTTTTTGAGAGAGAAAGTAGATTACTACAGGTTTAACATCATGTTCTGAATCAGAGCACGTCCTTGTCCCATAATCTTACACTTCACACAGGGTGAGTCCAGATCTCATCTCCTGTCCCAAATATATGATGTGGTCACACCCTCAGAAAACATTGCAAGTCATTAAATTGAGTGAGAAGAGGGACTCCTCTTCTAACTAAGGCCTCTGGTCTTATACTTTTTAAAACAATTAATTAAAAAAAAAAAAATAGGGGTTTAATGAATATTATTGTTGTTTCTAAAAACCATGTCCAAATAGTCAGTTTCTGAACTTTCCTGGTCTAAGTCTTCCTCAGACATATGTTTTGTTGTCCCAATACCATCCAGTCTAAATGAGGGTGGGGGTATGGTTTAGAGGTAAGGGGTAGGTGGTTTTTTGGCTTTTCTGGGTTTTCTGTTTGTTTACTTTTTTAATCAGATTAGTACAACTATAGCAAGATATAATATTTGAAGGATTTCTTAAAGTCATAAAGAAACATTATGGTTTAGGCACAGTGCAATCAAACAACTAACAACAACTAATAAGAAAAAAACAAATTTGTAAAATTTTCATCTAGATTCAGAACATAAAAAGCACATCACCCTTAGTACTGCTTGAATATTTAAAATTTCCAACATCATGAACCCTGTCACCTTTAAGACAGACACTTAAAGCAGGTGAATTAATAAAGTTCTAAACAGATTCTCCCCTGTAAAGCAGAATTTACTGGAGAAAAATATTAATGATTTCAGAAAAATATTTTCTTCCCACTGATATAAATTGCTAAATATTTTTATTTTATTTTACTACAAGTTGCTATAGATAGTATTGTCATAAACCTAATCCAGTAAATGATCTTCATCAGTGCCGAGTAACCAAATAAAGTTCCTGCAGCAAAGCTAATGTATTCGTTGATACGTACATCAGCTGGAATCTTAGCACCTCCCTCCTTGTAAGAACTTTAACACAGATGGTAAAGAGAATATGTTTAAGGCTTTTATGGAAGTAATGATGAGTTCAGTCATACAACAGACTGCAATAGGATCTTATGTGCAGCATGATTTTTTTTGCCTAATGTTCATAATTGAAAGAATATATTTGTGTTATATGGGAAAATAATTAGGAATAGATACTTCCTGACCAGCACATTAAATTCCTAAATTATCTGACAGCCAGAGCTGAATGATTAGTGTATACTGAGAAGTGAGCTGTATGAGAAGGAAAGCACAATTGCTAAATAAAGGATTAAAATGAAAGGGGGCGGGAAAAAAGAAATGTCTGACAGGGAAAAAAAATTGCATGGAGGAAGACCAAATGGCAATATGTTGTTACAGCCTTCGAACGTGCAATTTGCAGATTGATTTCCCTGCTCTCTTTGCATAGTAGATGTAAAAATGATGCTGAAATCTAGGGAAATTTGATTGTACATGTGCCAAAGTGAACTGAGAACTTGAGTCAAATGCCTGCCCCTGTTCTAACAAATTCATAATGAGAAAATAGCTCTGCAAGGCATTTCTTTGTAAACATATCCAACTAATTTTGCAGCTATGCATTTTAAGAGTGTAGGCATTCAGGATGAGTCTCTCTCACTAATTCTGTTTGTTATTACAGCAGGACTGAATTTGTGCAGCTTTAGCCTTCTGTGATAAGCAGGAACGTACTTGTCCTTATATTTCTCTCATCTCTGTACTATCAGTGCTATTTGTTTTGTTGTTGGTTTGGGGTTTTTTTGTTTTTTGTTTTTGTTTGTTTGTTTGTTTTGTTTTGTTTTGTTTGTTTGGGGCTTTTTTTGTTTTGTTTTGTTTTGTTTTAATTACTCCCTGTCCTTATTTCTGGCTCATGTTTAGAAAGCCTGTGGCAGTTCCCACAGTAGAAGGTAGAATTACTGAAAACCCTTCCCACCCCTATCCCTCAACAAGAAACATTTCTCAAATGCCACCCATAGTCCGCTTGATTGATAGATGTACCACCTCTGGAGCAAAACTCGCCAGTGCTATTCCTCAGTCATCCTTGTTTATTTAGAGCAGTTGGCTTTCTCCCTTCAGATACTTGTCAACATTTCCGGAAGATGTTTTAACTGGCACCCTGTCAGCTGACATATCTAAAGCAGGAAGGCTGACTAGCTGTGAAAGATGTGACTCCCAAACCCAGCAAGACTCAAAGCACTGGAAACCGAAACAAACCCCTTAAGAGCATATGTTACCCTACTTACAATGAAGTTTTTGTGACATCCTTTTAATTGCAACCATATGACACTTGCTTGTAAGCCAGAGGCACTGAATATGAGTGAAGAAGTCTCATGTGAAGTACTAAGCTTTGAGTTTTCAAAGGTACTTTTAAATAGACGAGTAGCTTCACCTACAGCATAAAAATAAACAAATACCCCAAAGCTTTTTTACAACATGATTTTGACAGTGTGGTTCTATAGAGTGAGCATTACATACAAGGAATTCCGAGCATAATCTTATAAAATACTAGCCAGCAACCAGATTTTTAAGAAGATACCATTAGCAAAGTGCTTGTTTTGTGAATAATCTGGATTGGTGGGAGCAGGGTTAAACATACAGGATTTGGACAGGAGGAAGCAACATAATGAATGACTTTTAATAAGTGTAATGTGTATGACATTCTCAAATGCTTTATCTGTAATGCTAGCCTTAGCTATGCACATGTTAAAGTAGTGTTCCACTGGATACTCATGAAGTTAGTCCATGTTTCATCTAGAATAAATGAGAAATTGTTCATACCTAGACACTCAAACCTTCTTTCTCTTTTTCTATTTCTTTAAAATATTGAA
Source organism: Thinocorus orbignyianus (assembly GCA_013400375.1). Taxonomy (NCBI): domain Eukaryota; kingdom Metazoa; phylum Chordata; class Aves; order Ciconiiformes; family Thinocoridae; genus Thinocorus; species Thinocorus orbignyianus. Next base: position 1,419,029 of record VXBW01006614.1, read on the forward strand.
CACAAGTTTGAAATAAAGTACTAACGTAAACGAAAGTTCCTCCTCCTCCATTCATCCACAATTTCCATTCCTCTTTTCACCTATTGCTAGTCCCAAACACACTTCATGAGATGTAGATAACAGTTACCAAAGTCACTTATTTTGTAATAAGGTATGAAGCTCCACAGTGGTTTCTATTAGCATGTCTTGCTTACACTGAGAAATCAGAGTGAAATGACAAGCTGAGATATTTAACTTCAGCAAAGTGTGATTAATTTCTAAAAAAGTATTGCAAATTTGTACATTCTGAATTTTAAAAGAGCATAAATAATAGCAAAGTATCAAATGAGAAATGATAGAGTAGAAAGCTGCTAAGATACAAATAATTAATTGGAATTAAAAGCTGTGTATGCTAGATTGTTCTCACTACAGCTACCTGAGTTTAGTCCTGGACATAATTCAGTCCCTGAGTCAGGAAAGCAGTTAAGCATGTGTTTAAACTTATCTCCATTTAGAGAAGCATGTTAGTACATTCCCATCTTCAAATATGTGCTTTAAGAGCCAGTATCTTCTGTGTAACTTAAACATAAGCTTAAAAATATAATTATGTAATTAAAGCTCTATATTGAATAGAGATGCCTCACTGAAAGGCCCGTGTACCTGCAAGCGGTGAGAGAACTCAAAAACTGAGTGTAGAATAAAAATTATATTGGCAGTTCAGTCCCTAAAAATCAGAACAGAAAAGAGAAACCAGCAACTTAAGCAGAAATTATGGCATATTCAGGTTTAAAAATTTTGCCTTAAATAACCACATTTCTCAAATATGCATGGTTAGGAAGAGGTTATCCTATGCTTGTGTGCAAGTCTCTCAGATTCCTAAGTGTCTTCTTGTTTACTAAATAATTAAAACAATTTAAATCAATAATTCTATATATACATGCAAGTATTGGAAACGAAAAGCAAAGACAAAAAGTGAGAAAATACTAAAACTATGCAAAGAACCAGAGACATTGATTGTAATGGTAAAAGTAAAAACAGAAATAAAAATGAACTTGGTTATAAATTAGTTTTACATAGTAATGGGATAAAAACTTCCTAAATATAAATGATTGACTTGATAAGTGAACTGAACAGTTCAGAAAATAAATTGTGTGCATATTTTCTAGAAAGCACTTTTGAAATATACAGAAAAGATGATCAGGCTGTATGTCAGTAGAAAACTACTTCCAACTCCAAATTAAAAATAAAAATAAATGCAGAAAATTGATGTAACTGAACTGCCAAACATTCTGGTCACGAGTTGTTCTGTGTGGATTGATATAAGAGGGTATGACTAAGAGCAGAAGAGTACAGTAATTCAGAATTTTGGATATCAGTGTGATTCATCTCACCTAACCTTATGTGCGTAACAGTGACATCAGTTACTGGACAGTCACTGCAAACTGTTACCTTCAAATGACAATTCCTTCCTTTCCAAAATTATTTTCAAAGACAGGCAGCATCAATTTCCCTGAAGATGCCTATTTCTTTCTTTTGATGATAGAAGGATCGTGACTAGGTTAAACTTAGATGACAATATTTACATGTCCAGAGTTAGATGAGATGAATTTCGCACATTTATAGATTAAGGACATCAGAAAACCTAACTGTTTCAGAATTTTTTTCCATTGTAGGTAATAAATTAGTTGATTAATTTAGGCCAGATTATAGCTAAATTAGAACTAGGGCTCAGCAAAGAAGGTGGCATATTTTCGCAAGAAGGCAGATTAAAATATCTCAGCAAAACCTGATTTGTGCAGAAAAGCTTTTCAATATCAAAATAGCTTAGAAATCTAATTTACTTGCAGAAATGGATATTGTTACTGCAGAAATTTAATTTGTTCCCCTGTCCAGAATCTGGTGACTAGACCCATAACACCAACACTTCAGGTAAGTGACACATCTAAGAGCAGGTATAGTTATAGGTGAGCACATCTGTAGGTAGTTCTGCATATCTCAAATCTGAATCAATTATCTGCAGCAACTGTCCTCTGTTGCAAAACATTGAGCTTCGGAAAGGCACCTGGCAAGGTATCAAGTAATAGGATGAATCTAAGCCTAATTATACAGACAATCCTATCTGTAGACAACTTCTAATCCATTAAGAAGCTTCACTGAAAATAGGTTAATCACAAACTTAATTTTCCTTCTCTAAAAATGTTAGCTCTTCAGCACCTTACTCCCTGATTAAATGAGAATGTACTTTCTTGGTGTTGTCCTGCACTATCTGCTACTTCAAAACTTACTTTCTATAAATATTTTTATAAGAAAGGAGCAATTTTTCATTACAATCTCATAAAATGCTCATAGTACCTTTAGAAATGGATTGGTTTAAAACTCTTTTGCTTTTTGTTTGGTTTTTTTTTTTTTGTTTGGTTTTTTTTTTTTTTGTTTTTTGTTTTTTTTACCTTCTCATTATGTTACCCAAATTCTAAATCTTAAAGTTACAAATGTATTCTCACCTCAGGCCTTATCTGCAAATCAAGTCAAATCTGAAATAATCTATGGTGAAAACCAGGAACAGATCAACTTTAGTGAATTAGGGTAGAACACTGAAATAGATCATCTGTTTCACACCTATTTTCTATGATTCTGTAGATTAATTATGTGCAACAGCTTCATATTAGACATTTTCCTATTTGAACAGAAGAATTTTGTTAAAACAAAAGCAGGGGAAGAAAACCAGTCTATCCAGAAGAGTGCCCCTGGAGTATTTAATTGAAAAAAAAGTTCTTCTAACTTAAAGTATAGAAAAATCCTTATAATGAAATATGTGGGAGATGAACATCAATATTTAAATAAAGGCTTGTGATATTTCCAGTTTGCTCAAAGACATCACTTGGAACTTGTGTAATTTGTTGCCAGCATTCACAAATGACTTCCATTGTCTTTTACTATTATTCACATCATCTTTTCCTCATAAAGAAAAGATCATCAACATCCATTTGTTGTCTTCCACGGAAAACAAAATTTTCATAATGGAAAGCAAGATTTTACAGGCTTTTCTTAATTCTTCCTACACATAATACAGATGTGGCCTAAAGCATCACATAGATTAAAGTAGTCTTAATTAGTTCAGTTTTGAATTCAGTTAAATGTTAGCTTTCAGCCTAATAAGCTGTTTAAATAACATTCTTAGCTATCAAACGACGTAAGTATCTCTCTGCAATATATTATTGTCAAATTCTGGTCAGTAAAAGCCTGAAATATACTATGTGCTCAGCTTTCTGGTACAAAGGTGACCCTGAGCTACTGTCCTACCTACTCACATCCACATGTGTGCTCAAACAACAGTAAATGAAGTGCATAAGCCTAGGAGCTTCTCTATAGACAAACTCTACCGTGGCTTGGAGAAGGAATCCATCTTAAATTAGTAAAAGTCAGTAAGACTAACAAAGAAAAGACAGAAATTTTTTGCCAATTACCAAATACTTCCAAATTCTTAGGGAAGTACCACACATATTCATTCACATCACTGCATTCTGAAGGTCTCCTCAGAAAAACATTAGCATGATACTAATCCATCTGAAATACTGTAACACATTCATCATTACATATATTCCTAACTGTACTGCTTTCTAATCTGCATCTCCTAACTATTTTCACCCTTTTGCTCTATTTCCCATTTCTACTCCCAAAATCTCCAGCAGTGAATAGCATTTTACATAGAATGCTAAAAATATGTGACCTAATGAAGAAGCTGTCCTCTAGTAGTTAATTTGCTTTAGCACTGGAATTTCACTTAAAGGTAGAGATCTTATCTCTGATGCTTAAACACAATTAGAAAAGAACGAAACTTTCATTTTCCTCTACTAAAGAATATCACTGAAGCTGTAGAAAGTATTTACATGAATGTCACTGAAACTGTACAAAACATATCAACTTTCAGCTAAACTAATCCATACCTTTGAGTCCAGCAGGCATTTAAAAACAAAACAAAATCTGCATATGGTGGTTTCCACTGCTTAGACTTCTGGGTATTTGTAAAACTGCTTCTCAACCCTTGCTGATTCACAAACACTGTTAAATAATAATAAAACCTGTCATAAACTTGTCAGAACTTTTGCACAATTTTAAAAAGAAAAATGAGGTAAAAATCTATCTGTAACATGTTACTGGCAAGTTGGTACAATATAAAACTGCGTGCCCTGATAGATAAATTGCAACATCTATTGTTATGTAAGATCGGTGAGAGCGTAGCTCTGGAGGTAGTAGCAGATATTTTGAAGAATTCCCCATTGAATTGTTCTCCTGACTTCTCCGTGAATCACTTATTGCTGCTGGCTATTCTGGGTATGTTCTAAAATTTTGCTTTTCTCTGTCATATATAAGCACTTCCAATGAAGTCCTAGTCACTGCAAGTAACATCTATCATGTGTTGTTCTTTTCGGCATGATGATCCTTCCTCATCATGCCATTTTTCATCAAATTCAATATATCTTTCTCATCTGGACTTAGATTATACAGCACTTTGGGGCAGAAACCATGTGTGTCTAAATGCTCGTTATAACAAGACCTCTGAGCACTTCTGTTTTCAATGATGTCTGTTGAATGTTCATGCCCATGGTACTTCAAAATACCATGCATAATCAGATATGTTCTCTATTAATTATTATATATTTTTCTACTGAATTGTATTTAAAAAGTCGAATAAAACCAAAATGCAACAACAGGTACATCATATGGAAAGGAAAAAAAAAAAAAAAGTCTCCCAGAATATAATGATTCTATGATAATATACCCAGGGCTGCAGATACCTGAAATAAACGATAACCATGAAAAGGCTTCTGGTGGGCTGCAGGTTAAATGTGGAAAGTTATATGAACATATTTGCTTTTTTATGATACTCTCTTACACAAGTCTAAAGGTACAGAATAAACAGTATGCAAACAGCTGTCACAGACCATCACAGATCATACACTACTTAAACAGCACCTGAAAAAAGCAGTCACTTAGTGAAAAAAAAATGTTAAGCCCCTCAGAGGTCTGAGAAGTAGTACTGACTTTGTACTCGTAAGGTGTAGTGAGACGACAGAGAAAATCACAAATAAACCACAATTCAGAGCAAGATTTAGAAACCAGTGTATGAAAAATGTACTTAGAGTTGTCCTAAAGCCAATGCATACAATTAGGAAATTATTAGGAGTCTATTATTAATTCTTTGCAAGGAATTGGTTATTTGCCTCAAAAGCCTAGGAAAAAAATATCTGGAAAAGTCGGCATTAATCCAATATTACATTCTCCAAGTTTTAAATGAGACTAATTCATGCCAAACTTACAGCAGAAAGTAGAGTAATTGGTAATAACAGGACCTCACAGTTTTTCTGAGGAGTTAAGTCATATGAAACTCCCTCTTTCTCCAGACACTTGCAAGTGCTTCAGAAGTTGTTTCAAAGCAATATTAATAGTTCTATGAGTAATTGCTGCTGGAGGGAGACTGAAAATGGACCTTCCTGGGAACAAAACTGTAAATGATGTTACATTCTTTTTCTCTGTATAAGCAAAAGTGGTTAGATATTAAAAATATACTTCCCAAGAAAGCTGAATTACACAGAAATAGAAATACTCATTCAAAATGTGTTTCTGGGCTACATTTTTAACTCCTCTTTATGGGAATGATTATGGAAATAACTTTGCTGAAAAGCCCCAAGGAGAAAGCAGAGTACAAAACTGTGTGTTTAAATGAGAATGAATTTAAACATGAAATACTGGAATTGTTGTCATTCAATACTTTATAGAATAATATTTTATAAAGGCCTTTAAATCCTCCAGTAAAGGAATCATCCATCTCTGATTCATATAACCGCTATAGCTTGTAGAGTTCAGATGTAAGTAACCTACACTCCTTTCCTCTCCTATTTCTGGAACCAAGAAAAAATATAATTACACCCAGCTTTAAGATCTGATCAGTGTGCAACCTGTTTTTCCTTTACATAGCAATTTTGCTACAACTCAGGTATCCATGTTCTGCTGCAATTAATCTAAATATATTCAAATAAATGAATAAGAGAACAAATGAAAGCAGAACTTGCACATTAAGAATGGAGTAAATTCTCCGGCATTTACTCACTTAATATAGTGATATTAAAATAAAACATAAATTCCTGCTGTGCATGTGCTTTATTGACATAGTTTACTAAATGTTTATCTAACAATTATGCATCAATATTTCACTCATGTGCCATTCTCCTACTACTCAATTAAGGAAATGAATTTATCTAGTAATGACTGGTTCAAATCCTTTTCATGTGAAATACCTAGATATTCATATTTCTAGAACAAAACCGTCCACAAAGCTCAAGATGGAACATACGTTAGTGAGGAAAAGTTGACTGGTTTATATTTAGAAAAGACTTGACCTGGAAGAGATTGAGAAAAAGCAGAAAGCTAGCATATGGTGTGCAAAATACCCAGTTTTGGTAAAGATCTTCCTGCAGAATACTTTGTCAATAAAGTATCAATGGATGCATCTATCTGACCTTGCTAAGTACAAGTAGCTCAAAATGGTGAAAACAAGTGACCAAAAGCCCTCCAAAATAATAAGTAAATTATATTACAAAGAAACAAAAATAAAGGAATAAACGATTTTTACATGGACATTTTTTATACAGAAAAGACAGCAGAACAAGCCTTTAAGGCTATGACTTAAATATCCTGGGACTGTTCCCTGATACTGAGATTACCAGCACGGGAAATTGTGTTGCTGCTGTTAACATTTTTGCTCTCTAGAATTGTCAAGTCAGGACAAGGCACATCTGAGCTGCCTACTGGGGATGGTCTCTGGTCTGCTCTGAATACTGGACTGCACCCAGGAACTGCTTGGAAGAGTCTTATATGTCCTGGGCCAAAACCACATGGGGAACAAATCTAGCAATTGAGTAATGTAGACAATTCAGTTCCAGTGCCTGAAAACATTCCTTGGAGCTGTTTTATTTAGTATAAATATAGCTTATGTTGTCACTAGAGATATGCTATTAATAGTCAAGTTATGTGGAAGGTATTTCAATGACATGTTTATGAATGACAGTATAAAACCTTAATAAAAAAGACAGATCTCTTAGGGAAGCACTGAACAGATTTCCCTTCTTACGAAGCAACAACTCTCTAAAGAATACAATCAGGAAATGCACCTGAAGCCTCTACTAATTTAAAATGTACAAAATAAACCTGCAAAGGTTTATGAAATTGTACAGAGAAAAAGATGTCATATTTATAATAATATATCAACTAATTTATTATATTGATTATATAATTAAAATAATCAACTTAAATTTAGAAAGTATGCATTTACATCAACAAATTCTGAATTCAAGATTCCCTAAGTGGCATATTTTTAGAAACAAACAAAAACCCCCTCTAAACTTCAGAGGCAATTACTTTAAGGTATAAAGTGACACACTGACAGCAGTATTACAAATCATAGCAAATATAACTACATGTCTGGGATTACAGGCTAGCCTATAGGTTTGTCAGACATGTCTGAAGTAAAATATCTGAAATGCAAATTCTACTGAATCCTTAAAAAAACCCTCTTAGATTTCAATTTATGAGAGAATTTATGTACCAAATAAAAAGTAATACTAAAGTATAATCCAACTGTGAACAATTTTTTTTATTATTATTATTTATAAGGAAACTTCCAGGTTGATGAAAAATCAAGACTCTGATAGAAGTAACATGCTCAACATTGTAAAATCTCATCGAAGGTCCTATATAAATAATGCAATAACAAGCTAAGGAAAAAGCGAAAAACAGGCAGAACTTGATTACTTGTGGAATGACATTATAAACAGATGATTTAATTAAAAAAATCAGTTTGCCTTCTTAACTACAGGTAAATGGGTCAAAATCTGGAAACTTCCACTCCTTTTCTTTACTTCCCCCAAAACAAAATATACCAACAGAAAACAAATTCAGCTTAAACCTACTTTCTTATAAATACTAGATTCCATTCTTTGAAAAAGAAAATGTGTTATTTATTTTACACAAAAAAAAATATGAAAGCAACCTTTCTTTCTGTTTACAGGATAAAGAAGAGTAGCAAGTCCTTGGCCAAGTTGTCCTCTCCTAGCTGTGCTATAGGACATGCAAAAATTCTGTTTTGACCTCTTTTAACTTCCAGAAAATAAATGGGACAGCACATGTTCAATCAAAGTGATTATATTACCTGAGGCTTCCCCTTCAATTCTGCAGCTGCTAGCTGGAAAGCAGTGAAATGAGGTCATGAGGATGAACACGACTTCCAGAGCTACAGAGGCACTCCTGGATGTTCTCCCACTGATAAAGTACTTCTCTTTTTGTTCATATATTTGAGTACCAGCAGATAAAATTTGGTTTGCCTGTTACTAATCAGACCTGCTCTAAACATTTAAGTCATGGTAAAAAGCAGGTCCTGGGCACAGCACACTTGCTGCACAAAAGAATCAAGAAATGAAATTGTTCACGTTGGGAAAGATCTCAGGAGACATGTAGTCCACTCTGGTGCTCAAAGTAGCATCAGCTGCAAGATTAGTCAAGATTGCTCACAATTTACCCAGCCAGGAGAGGGACTGAAGAAACTGCCACCCCCTTCCCCTGCCAGGCAGCCTATCCCTGCACTTGACTGTCTTCATGGTGAAAAATTTTATCCATCCATCTATCCATCCATCCATCCATCCATCCATCCATCCATCCATCCATCCATCCATCCTCCCTCACTTCCAAATATGCAGAGATAATTCTACAGTTTGTGTAGTAAATCTAGGTTCACTAGTATGGACACAAACTGTGTAACATGTGTACTGCATGTGTGACCTGATACCAACTGCAGCTGGACAGTGGCTGTCCAGGCTCCACATGACCCTAGGCATGAAAAAAATAATACTATGCTGAAAACTAAGGCTAGTTGGAAATGCGTAAGTATACTTCACTCAGCGATTGTGACTGTGTGCAAGTCATAATGTCATCTTCAGGGTTATGCAATGAAAATAGCAAACAACTTATTTTCATCTATCAAAGAAGTTTAAGAACAAGAGGAGACTACACTTTGTCAGACATGAATACACAGGGATGTTGAGGCAGGATCACAGTTTTTCTTTTCATTTATACATAAAAGCGTTTGCAAATTTTATAGCTATTAAAAGTTACTCTTGTAAAGAGAGGCTGATTGCTCAGTGTAATTTTTAAGTTTTTTTATAGATGACAAAAAGACCTTGTCAGCAACTTAATACTACTTTCAAATATTTTAGCATGTACTAAAACTTTTTATGATACAGCTTCTAAATTAGAGAAATTTGACTGTGTACCTGCTTAGGTTTCTGGCATCACTGAAAGATTACCTGACAACAAAGAACCAGGAGCAATTAATTTGGTTATAAACATAACTTTTATCTAAAAACACCCCAGGCTAAAGCAGAAGAAAAATGAAAAAGAGTTGTGAAGACATAACCATGCTTATTGAACTGACTTCAATTCTTACTTTCAGGAAATAAAATAAAATTAAAAAATCTTCTTAATAATTTAGATTCTGCAGGAGTGGTAAAGTTTGGCAAAAAAAATTGTTTAATTGTCTAAGGAATATCATGTAGTTCAAAAATACTGCATTGTATGTTTGTATGCTGCAGAAATCTTGCTAAGAAAGTCAAATGTTCTGTCTTAAAATCCTCGCTTTTTTAATTTCTTTAGAACTTCTTGAATTTTCTTAGTCCATTCCTACATAAAATGGAAAAAAAAATATTTTTCTTGTGTAAAGAGACTCAGGTAGATTGTAGAAGCCCATTAAATATAATTTCTGCTAAAGCTGAGATTTAAATTAATTTCAATTATATGCATAAACTGTTATGAACTGAAGTTCAGAAAGTAAAGATGAATTGAAATGCATTAAAACTGATAATATGCACAAGTTAGTACTAAGACAAAGCTAAAAATGAGAGTTGTGTATGAGTATATGCATGATAAAAAAGTACATTCAATGGTAAGGGAGCAATGTTTTTCTTCAGCATCCTTTAGAATGAAACAACATTCCATAATTATTATTGTTGTTGTTGTTGTAAGATGGTTATCAAGTACTTCCCTAAGAAGGTGCCCAAAATGAAGACTGATTTATAACAGTACATTTTAAAAGGGAAAAAGTGGTATGGTTAGGGTCTACTTTAATTTTCATAACAACATCAGGTATCAAGTAATTACTTTCTTGTAAGCATCACTAAAGAACATTTGCAAGGGTTCTCTGATTACTATCACAGGCCAAATAACAAGAGCAGATCACTGAAAACTAAAAAAATATACCTTTTTTGAACCAGCCAGCAATCTTGGTTAAGCTATCTAATATTCTGATTAGTAATATTATCTGTCACTATTATGCTAAGCAGAGCAGGGGCAACAACAGGAAATGGAAGAAAAATAAGGAAATTTCACTTCTCCGTTAATGCTTATCTTCCCTGCTACAGAGTTAGCACAAGTTTATGTCACAAAACCCTCTTTTCTCTGAACTTTTGATGTTAGACCTTCCACAGCTCCATCAAGAGGCATTGTTCAAAACATCCACATGCCAGTTGCAGGAAACTATAGAGAAGGTAAAATGCTGTGTAAAACCATGAAATGTGCCTTCCTGGCCTTCAGATCTGCACTGAACTCACCACTGATCTGAGGCAAAGCTTGAAAAAAGGTCCGCATCCCCTCACTGTATTCATTTCAAGGCTGAGTCTAGGCTTGTAACATGAGGTAGTACAGTATCCTTTTATATAAAATACACTGGAACAAATAAACAAACTGGAAAACCTCCATAATCCTCATTATAACATTTCCTTCATGGTCTTCAGGATCTGATCCTACCTGCTTCCTATCTGACGTGCACATAGAAGCTTTTAGCCTAGATGAAGGCCATTCCTGCGCTAGCCTGCTACTAGGGAAAAGTGGAAGCAAAATTTGTACTGATGCCAAAACAGTCAATGCTATTCACTTAAGGAAAACAAAAACCTAACTCAAGGTCAGCTGTAGAAAGTTATTTTTTTCTAAACAGAAATGTATTTATTCTTTGTAGAAATAAATGACTTAATAAGAAAATGGTGTGAAATATGACAAAATTAAGTACATTTACCAGCCAGACCTTACCTAAAGAAGGTGTGGTGTCTGCCAGCTCAAAATCAGCTCTTCATTTCCAAATCATAGGGACTTTATTTTATTTTTTTCTTTCTCTACGCTGAATATTTTATAGTTGAAATTTATCTGGTTATATTGACAGTGTTTCTAAAACTGCTAAGGACATGATTATTCACTAATTTCAAATGAAGAAACACACACTCGAGAAATACCAGTCTGGAAATCTTACTTTGTATTAAATACACTTTGTTATGTTATGTACCCTGTTCTTGGTATATAAAGGGAAATGGACAAAAAATAATCAAAATCCCTGGAGATATCTGATTGCTCAGTAGGATCTCCTTACACACAGAAAACCAGATATAAGAGCAATGGCAATAAACTTCAGAGTAACCACTCTGAAATAACTCCCTTCAGTCTGGATATATAATTGGCATAGGCTAACAGAGTTTACATCATTTTCTGTAGCATGAAAGATGATAGGTACTTTCAAATTCACATATGTAGAGACTGGAAATTAGAGCCCAGAATTATAGACGTGAAAGCAGTAAGATTCAATTAGATAATATCAGATATAAAAAATAGATTTATCAAAATCCTCCTAGACATCTATTTTAAAAAGAAGCAAATCCTTAATGGTTTATAAGACAACTGCAATGCAATTCTTTATGACAAAACTAGATATGGACATCTTTTTCTTAAACAAAAAGAGCAACCATCTCTGATGCAGATGTTTATACTGCAGATGTCTAAAGCTAAGCAAGACGAATGTCAGTCAAAATGACTAGTTAAACAAGACACCAGTAGATCAGTTATAAAAATCCAACATAGTGAAAAGATTTGGTCAAATTACTCCTAGGTATATCCACTAGTGCTTAAAAAAAAATAATAAAAATCAGTCTGAGAGTCCTTACTCCTTTCACTTCTCCTTGAGAATGAATTTGCGCTACACAAACCTTTGACTAAGTGTCTTACGTGTCAGTGTTTTAAAACTGCTGAAGTTCCAAACTACCATCTAGCTTCCACTTTAAAATTGCAGTAAATTAAACAACAGTTCTTAAGTTGTCTCTAAGTGGCTATAATTAAATCTTCACTCCTAATGATACCGTCCATTCCAAGGACAAATTCAATATGGTAAGAGGTGTAGGAAAGGAGAATTATAACAAAATCTTACAGCTTGGCATACAGCCATGTGTAAAGGGCATACATTAGCACTTCAACAGTTTCTGCAGGAGCTGTTGGAAGAGAATCAGTCTGGAGAGAGTACAGACGAGACACGGTAAAAGACACAATCATTTTTTTTCTTACTTTGGCCCTCCATATCCCTTCAACAATTTTTTATCTTCTAAATAAATTCTGGCTTTGTCAGGGGAAGCTTAACCAAATTGTACTTTATCTACCTTTTATCTCTAGGAGATGCTTAGAGCAGTCTCCTCCCCATGGAATGGCATGGGCAGCTGCACTACAGCTAGAGGGGTGACACTGCAGGCTGCCACATGCTGGGACCCACACCTCAGAGTACATTTGCAAGCCCAATGGACCTTTTGCACCAGCAGCAGGTTGTGGGGAGCGGGATCAAACCAGCACATCTGCAGCCCCTCTGGGAGGTGTGTATTAAAAGGGGAACCTGCACTCATGGATGAGATGGGGTGTGCAAAAAACCGTGTGCTTGTGCGTTTGCAGTTAGAGCTTCCTGGAGATACTGGAGGGCAGTTTGAAATGTACAGAGATACAGCCACATTTTGTAGGTGTTCAGTATCGTGCTTCATCTGATGTATTGCTGATATTGATCCCAAAAGCATTGTTCACCAATTAGCCCATTAATTACATATAACTCAAAAATTGATAAACCACTTTGATCCTGACTTGATTCAACCCATGTGAGTTGAATAGCTCTTCCCTGTCACATTTGTTGCATTTGCAATCTAGAATAACCACAGCTCTGATAAAAACCCCTCATTAATTCCCACCTACCACTTACCTAATTATTGCCCAATTACATCACACAAGGTGAAGGATTTGTAAACTAGATTATTTTAGATCAGCAATGTTCAAAAATCTGCCAAGAAACTGAGTAGATTTCTCCTGGACAACAGTACTCAACGAGTAATAAACCAACTCAGTTTTCACAGTACTGAAATATGCAAATCTTTTTTTGCTTACATGTTTACGTGTTCTCTTTAAGATAAATAATTTTATTTATGTTACAGTGAATCATTGCTCTCTCAAAGGTTGGCAACATCAGCAACACACACCATAGTAAAGTCATTGCTGTGGAAGCCAATTCAATCGTCTAACAATGAGGATCCTCAGCTTCATTTGTAATTGACTAATTGCAGAGTTTTGAAGTAACCCAATCTTTTTTTTTTTTTTTTCTTTTCATTCCCTTCCACTTATCCTTGTACTTATATTTATGCCAAGGAATTTATGAATTGCAAGGGTCATGGTGATTTCTGTGATGGCATCTCATCTAAATTAACCTCTGCTAGACGGTATGGAGACATCACAATTTCAAAGATAGAAAGTGGTATCAAAAATAAAAGAAACAGAACGTGTTGCACTGTATTATGTCAAAATCTCAAATACTAATGATATTGTTGTCACCTAAGAAATATGTGTGCAAAAAGATTGCTTTTTTCTTCCGTCAGTCTCGAAATTCTTCTTCCAAGCCTTGCCTTCCTCAATATCTAATAAAAATATAATACTGTTGCTTCATAGATGATTTCATGACACAATTAATTGGTTCAAATAATATTAGAATACATAGAGAAATAATCAAAAATAACAGCAATAATACATTATTATTAAACATGTTAAAATATTTCAGAACTAAAAAAAAGTCTTTAAAAAGTCTTTAAAAACTGTTATTTATTTTCTAAACTTCTATCCCCCCCCTACAAGATTCTGTCAAAATCAGTCTGATGCTGATAAAAATGGCTTAGCTGAAATGTCAGATTGTGAATTTGGCTTCTCTCCTTTCTCAAGCAGAAGGTGGAGAAATATGATGTTATATAAAATTATTATTTCTCTTCTTCTCATGTTCAAGCATTTGCCAGTGCTTAGATGCTATGCGGAATGACAGCAATGTCATTTTGGACAACACTCTTCCTAAAACTCTGCCAGTTGATTCCCCTATATCTTTGTGGCCAGGGACTTTATTCTGAATGCAGAAGTTAGTCTACTGATTTGGCCATCACATATTTCAGGTGAATTAATCCCTACACCTGGCAGTATATGGAGCAGTACCTGATCCACTCTATAATTTATGCTTTGCAGTGTTTTGAGGTTTTAAAAGGCATAATCTTTACTCCTAGATTTTATTTCCTATAACTGCTCCCTGTCTTGAAGGTTAAAGTAAGTCCTGTTAAGGTAGAAATTGGGTGAGTATATACACAGCTGCAAACTTGAGGGCTGTTATGTGAGTGCAGCTTTGGTATTTATTGTAACTAGTTTCAAAAGTATACAGAAGCTCTTTTAGGTTGTTTATTTATGAAGGAGATGACTGGAAAGATTAAGCAAATACTTTTGGGGATGGTGACTGGAGTCACTGCAGTGTAATCATAGAAAGAAACATATCTGAAAACCAGAGAAGCTGCTCTGTTTCTTCAGTCCCTTTTCTTCAACTACCTATTTTGAAACCTGCATTTGACTTTCTAACACTAATTGGAGTATTGACTGACCATATAAATGCTTGCCCTCATTGTTCTACTCTCACAAATTAACTAGTGAGTGCCTCCAGTTATCTAAATAAGGTGCTGATTGATCGCGTGGAAATAATTAATCAAGCCAGTGCTGATATGATCTCCAGCCATGTCAGAACTTTCTTTTCTCATTATGCTTACCTAGTGCAGAATTTAAATTTACAGCCTGTGGCAAAAGGTAATGTTTTTTGAGAGGTGTCTACAAGTCAAATTACAAGGAGGAAGTCAGATTTCATTGTAATAAGACTTTAAATGAGTCCAATTACATTTCAGTTCAAACAGTCTTGTTTCAAATATTGTTCTGCCTGTCTGGCAACATTTAATAGAAGCCAGCATCGAGTTTAGAGCACTAGGGAATAATACGCCAACTTTCCTGTCTTGAATCAGTAGAAGCAGGCGTCCTTAGTGGACAGGCACTTAAATGCATGTAATGCAGAAACTGAATTGCTGTTACAACTGTATTTCTGCTTAACAACAAGTAGACATAGTAAGCAATACAATGCCTTTTGCTGCAGCAACTCATTTATCATGAACACGTTTACTGTCCTTCACCCTTCACCCTCCTCACGTACACACACACATGCTTAAAAAAGAAAAAGATCTTTTTAACTGAAAAAGCACGAGTAGCATACACTATTACTCTGTTCAGCAAAGCACATTACACTCTCAGTGATCATACGAAGTCCCCAGACTTCTGCACAGTGTCTTAGCTAGGAAAAGCACAGCAGAAGCTATCTTCTAAATCATCAAATCCAGACTACTGCAATGACAAACTTGCTAATCTTTCTTGACACACTGTCTTGGTCCTAGCTGGCACTTCAACACAGATGTTCTTATAGAGAACTGGAATTACCTAGCTTCTCCTCTCCACACACTAGAAATGAGACAGGAGGAGAAAGCTTTTAACAAAGCTGTCATAATCTTATGACTGCACAAGAAGGCTGAGAGCTGACCCAGCTCCTCCAGCAGTGTGAAAGCCTGCCTGCCATCTCCGTTACTTATACAAATCTATAAGCACGTGATCCTGACTTAAACCATTAGATATTTTCAAAAAAAGTGAAGAATTTCTGCTAGCCCCAGAAACATACCCCACTGCTGAAAACAAAACAAAAATTAACATTTGTTTCATAATTAGTAGTTCCTAAATGTGCATAGTTCACAACATTCCCTCAAATAAATTTGGTGGTGAGTCCAAGCCCTAGAGCTTTTCCTACTTCAGAGGAGTCAGGAAAAAAGGTTCTGTTTTAATTGCATATGAATCAGCTTTAAGCTGATTTTTACATTGTTAAAAGAGCACAATTCACAGCTTTCCTCCAGCATACAGCAGAAAATTTATGATTTTACCCTTTGAATGCAGAAAGCATGTATTTGTAGTAGGGAGGAAAGAGCTGGTTTCTGCACCTTCAGATATATTCCTACATGAATATGTCTGTAAAGTGTTTGACATTAAAACATAATTACAAGGAACTGTCACGTAGAATATTTGAAAGCAATGAACTTAGTTTGCAATGATATATCTTTAATAGCCATTTAAGATCTTCACTAGAAGGAACGGAACACAAATCTGCAACATTGCCCAACTGGGAAAATAAATGGTCATCTTGTTTCACTCATAAATGAGCACTGTTGGCAGTGAACCATTATGGAGAAATATATTACCTTATTTCCAGTGTTAGACCATTATCAAATGCTACCAGATGCTCATCTCAATTGTCAATGTCATATTTGAAGACTCTAATGATGCCAGCTAGTTTTCTACAAAGCAAAAACACAGGGTTTCTTCGCCTCAGAGCTTCTTATACCAGGATACACTCCAATTTTGCAAGCAGGTCCACTTCCACTCTGAATCCACAATTTCTTCAAAATAGACCACAGCTTACTAGAGGATTTAATAACTGCTGCACAAGACTGTCCTGGTAGCTCTTCACAGCTCAATTCCCGAAAGGGAGATAAGTGTCTGAAATGCAACCTCACTAGTTAAGCTAGCTGTATTGAGTTGATCATGAATGTACTATTTTATGTTTTAATCACAGAATCAGAGAATGGTTGAGGTTGGAAGAGGCCTTAAAGATCATCGAGTTCCAACTCCCCTGCCATGGACAGGAACACCTCCCACTAGATCAGGTTGCTCAAAATCCCATCCAATCCGCCCTTGAACNAGGCCACTTAATCATTGTATAGAATTTTAATCAAGTACATATGTTTTAAGAGAATGAGAAGGAAGGAAGAAAGAAAGGAAGGAAGGAAGGAGGGAAGGAAGGAAGGAAGGAAGGAAGGAAGGAAGGAAGGAAGGAAGGAAGGAAGGAAGGAAGGAAGGAAGGAAGAAAGGAAGAGAAAAAAAGAAAGAAAGAAAGAAAGAAAGGAAGAAAGGAAGAAAGGAACAAAAAAGCCACCAACAAACCAACACCTTGAAGAGTATAAAAATACCTATGTATTTACTTCATACAAATTTATTCTGAACACACTATAGCTACTTTTATATGCTTATATATAACATAGGCTTACTTCCAATGCTACGATCTTAAGTTATAGCTTAGATTTTAAACCGGCTAGTTTTGATCTCTGCTGCAGTTTATATGGCGTTTTAAACTAGGTTTGTGTAAAGTAAAAATACCTAGCACATTTGAAAGTCATGCAGTGCATAGATGTGCTAAGTGGATCAAACCGTGAGTCAGAATGTTGAATGACCATTTGGTACCATAAATAATTAAAGGAATGCCATGAAATAATTTATTACAAATGGATTTTTAAAAGGGAGTCACTAAGTGCATAGGAGTTCCTTGCTAGGAGATCTCACTGCTTCAATCACTGAATTCAAATACCATTATTGAGGTCCTGCTGGGAGAGCAGCGTAGGTGGTTTCTGGATGGCTTGTTTGTTTGCTTCCATCTCTATTCTTACTGTGCAAGTATTCCTTGCTCTATAGAAAGTATGTGACTGATCAAAACGTGGTTAGAAATAATGAGCTAAAAAGGTTTGTTAAAGCCATATTTGAAATTGAAACTGCTCTACCTCAGAGAACAAAAGTTTTTATCCCCTTTATATAAAATTTCTTTCACAGTTAGTTTATAGATCAAGCCTAAATCCAACCTCCTAATAGAGGCTTTGATAAACATGCTTCAAATTCTATCTTGGTTTGCTGCACTTATATGGAGCATGTGCTTTTTAAATTCACAGAGCCCTCTCCTGCCCAGACACAAGACACCCCAGCATCTTGCTGCTCTTAACAGCACCACAGTCAGATGCAGAAGGACTTCAAGTAGAGAAAAGCCCTGTGTAACAGCCATGATCACAAAATTTTAGTCGAGGGTTTGGCAGCATTTCCATTCTTGTCAGGGTGTTATTATTCATAAAGAATCACTCTAGGCTAAACATAGCACTTTACGTCTTAGCACTGAAGAGCATATATTTATAGCATTTAAAATAGAATAAATGAAAAACAAACAAACAGACAAATCCCTCTCAAAAAAAATAAAAGAAAAAAAAAAAAAAAGAAAAACCACCAAAAAATTTCACCAAAAACCTGTGCAAGAATTTTGAAGATCTAAGTGCACCTAAGGAAGGAGATATGATCAGTTTAAAATTTCATCATATTCCATAATATGAACCTACAATTTTGACCACGTGCAATTTCTTTAAACTACCACTATGGCTTATTTTTAACAATTTTTCTGGTTCTAGAAGTTGATGTGATCTCTTTTGTCTTGTGAACAGAGTAAATGTTTCAAGCACATCATTGTCAACAAGAATTGACAATATCAATTGCAGTCACGCGTTTCATTGCTTTCATTAGAAAAAACAACTTATTTCACAACACCTGGCATAGACATTAATATTCAACTTGAGTGTTTCAAGTTGGTGTTGCATAGCAAGAAGTTTATGTGTGTTCTTTGATGCCAGATTTTATAGGTGTTCTGTATTTGAATGACCATGCTCATGCCTTCATGAGTAGCCTACGGTAACCTATAAACAACAGAATTAATCTGCAGAACAATTCATCATATACTGCATAGAAATGCATTTTAAGAGTCCAGCCTTGCCAGCAAGATACCAGCATGCATACAGATATTTTAGCTTCAAGCCCCATGGTATTTGCATAATTGTTTGTGAGAGCACATGGCTAATCTGGACATTCAGAAAACATATTTGTTATATTAGCTAGGAACTAGAGACCCTCTTAAGCTTTCTAGATATAAGTTGTATTTATATTCAACAAATCATCTTTTAATCACAGTATGTTACATTCTGTCATAGTATCCCTATGTCTTCATCCTCTTCCTTACTATATTGGGTTATTTTGACTCGAGGCAATGAGAGAAACAAAGAACATTGGTTATGCATATGAGGAAATGTAACTACAAAAGTATGCTCTGGTGCCTCTATTTCCATTAGGTTCATGGGATTTCCATTTTTTGCCAGAAGCACACTGACCAGGATTATGTATGAGTGCTAAAACAAATTCTGTAAGGATAGCCTCTCATAGCCACTTGAACAGAGACTGTACTAAAATAAAAATATGGAGAATTCATACAAAATAGTTATTTACAGATACCCTAAAGATAACGTCACTGACATATAAACAAATAGGAATTGGAGTGATAGGAAAATGGTTAATATTATCAGTAGATTCAGACAGAGTACAAAATACCACTAATAAAAATAAAACACTTTTTTAGATTTAAAATATTATATAATTCCACTCTTGCTCCCAGAAGCAGGTAAAGAAGCAGACAAATCAACAGCCCAGAAAACTGGTAATTCACTGTCACGATACGTATATAATATGGGCTCAGCAGGAAGGAATTAAAACTGTAAATGATAACATTAAATAAATAAGACTAATTTACTTTATCCTGATGAAACCCTACAGGGGAAATAAATTAGAGCTAAATTAGGTTTCCAGATAATGTGGTGATGAAGACTAAGCAAACATCTGGAATGGCTATAAAATAGTAATATATTGCTCATTGAATATTTTAATTTGATTTATTATTAAATAACCATACATATTTATTATTTACATATTTAAATAATTGAATCCATATGTCTGTATAAAACAGACTTTTTATACTTGCCTGATCTCTTAAACATGTGAATGGATTGAGTTGTTTTATACTTTTATTGTTTTGTCTTAGAGAAAGTAATAAGAAATCATTAATTCATAATAACGGTGAAAAAAGTTAATTAAACCAGCACTAACAAAAAATGATAAGGTCTTTCAGCACTGAAGTTAGACACTGGACAAAGCCCATTGAGTTTAGAGGATACAATGGAAACATTTATAGTGACAAAATATTAGCACATTTGTAATTTATTGCAGAGGTAAAAATGACAAATCTATTAATGCACTGAGTACATCATATGGAGGAAAAGAACTATTTGCAAAATTAAGTTTTAAATAGCCTTTTGCAAACTATCATGTAGCACATTATATTGTGTTCATGTTATATAAAGTACCACATATTATTTAAAAAACAAACAATCACAAACAAAACCACCCCAAACAAAAACCAGATTATTTTTTTTTAAATTCAGTCATAAAAGTATGTTTTTTAAGAAACAATCTGAAGACAAAATGAGAATGTATTTCCAAAATAAGGTTAGAACTCAAACAGGACTCAAAAAGGACTCAAAAGATTGTAAAAATAGACTGGCTGAAATAAGTTGGAAAAATAGTAATTGAACAGAATCACTAAACCCATGTTCAAACTACAGCCCTGAAGCAAAAGAAGATACCTATCTTAAAGCAGCATGGAATCCAAAAAAATAAAGACTGGTGGAATATAAAGATCATTTTTATATCAGTCTTGAGTTATACAAAAAGCTTTCCTGCCTAATCAGGGATAAACCATTGAATCCATCTGTACAAATCACATTCTATTTACAGATAAATATCTAGGTGTATTTAAAGACATTTGATACTAGATGAGACCTTGATTATTTCATGAATATAATAAACAAGTTAGAATAAAATGAAAAGGTAAGATAAAAAATTACCAAAAAAGAACCCCAACCTGGTGCAGAAAGAAACATCACATTCTTTTTGTTTTGGATGCCATGTATTTTTCCTCCCAAAACACAGCATCTGAATTTTTTCTTTGCTCCACATGTAGAGAATTTTACCTTCAAAGAGTACCTCAGTCACGCAGTTGGATCAAATTCAGGTTGCTTGAAAAAACTTAAGCCTAGTATTTCTTAATATTTGACTGAAATATCTTTGATTTTTCACACATTGCAGCTTTACTGCTGCAATGCTTATCATTACACTTGAAAAGTCATAGGTATCCTGTCTTTTGGGGTTCTGTGATGTGATAATCCATTTGTGTAAATGTATATTCATTATTAGCATTTCATAAATGATGTCAAGCATATCCATTATAAACTATGAAGAAAGCAGTCTGCACATTTTAATTTCTATGAACCACACTGATTCCTCATTGTGTTTCTATGTGAATATAAATATTTTTCAATTGACTAGCCACTTGCCAACTGGTCAGCTAAGTTCCAAGTTAGCCAATAAGTTCTACCTATCTTCTGAAAAAAAACATGTGCTGGATTCTAAAATTTAGAGATCTTTCTCACCCTGACACTACCCACTCAATACCCACTCAGAAACAGAACACTGATAACAAGATAGAATAGTAAAGGCAAATCTGTAAATCAAAGAAGGAACTGTTTTTTCATATTCTCTAGTGACTTATTCTTCTGCCAGATGAGAAACAGATTCACGTGCTTAAGATTTAAAGCTACTGGAGTGAGAATAAATGTTCCTTAGAGCAATAACTTGCCATCAGTTGGTCTGAACCACAAAGTGCTGTGGAATTTATTTACAGTACCTTCACCATTCATTAAATGGTTAAGAGACTCACAGACAAAGAAGATGGTCATTTTAGAAAGTGAACATGCAATTTTATTTCTATTTTCTGACTTGCAAATCCAACCTATTACTACAGAAGGGGTGGCCTAAGATACAAGTTTATTCTAAGTTCCTTCTCTGCTTCCACTTGGCATAACTATTTCTTCTCTGAGAGTTCAGGTAGGTCCATGTTTCTCTGTGACCTGAGGCAGAGCTGCCGGACAGTACAGTCCATCCATCCCACTGCAACCAGTCCTGGCTGTCACTTTCTGGATAAAAAAAGACCTGATTTAAGAAAATGATTGCTTTCTTCTTGCATGTATGGTCATTATCTTAGATATACATCTCTGCTTAAAAGCAAACTGTCTCCTAAATCCCTGTGATCTCAATGGGCAACCTTTCTTACCCATCAGCATCAGCCTGTATGTTACTGACTGACATGCATTCCCTATTCCAAGACAAGGGATATTTACCAATGTAAATAAACACTTTTGGCTGATTTTCTTTTTTTCTTTTTTTCTTTTCTGCTGAAGAGTAAATGAATAAACTTGCAGGAAAAAAGCTCAGATCTCATTATTTAATCTAATTCAATTAAATGAAAAGTCCATCTATTTGTTTCTCATTTACAACATACTGAACTTAATTAATTTTGGTGAACTCCTTTTATATGGGAAGGAAATGAAAACAGATAATGTGCTAAGGCGCTTACTGAAACTGCAGAGAACCAAGTCCAGTTTCCTGATTGTCAAAGACTTCCTCTGTATTCACTGGCAACTCATTTCATCTCCCTCTGTCCCAATTCCCACTCCCTTGATTGTTAAACATAACCCTTTTCACTTATTGTTGGTATGCTGGCTTTTTTAAA
Source organism: Thinocorus orbignyianus (assembly GCA_013400375.1). Taxonomy (NCBI): domain Eukaryota; kingdom Metazoa; phylum Chordata; class Aves; order Ciconiiformes; family Thinocoridae; genus Thinocorus; species Thinocorus orbignyianus. The sequence continues at coordinate 1,441,548 of VXBW01006614.1, forward strand.
AATAGAGACTTTTCAGAACAAAAATAAGTCTGTTTCTGGAATGATGTGAGGATTATTCTTAAAGTTACTGTACATATATATGTTGCTTTGTGCTTATGTGTGTGTATGTGTGTATATCTATATCCGTATCTATACCTGTATTCATATATATATATATAGCTAGTAAGAATGACTTTTGGCCAATTCATGCATATGTGTATCTAAGAATTTGTATATATGTGTGTGTGTGTAGTCCAATCAAAACAAATATTAGATCCATGAACTGAATATCAGTAAAATTTCTTAGATCTAGTATAGTTCTGTGTGTGAAATCTGTAGTGACAGGTAAGTGGATACAGGAATACTACACGGTCCATAGCTGATACATTTCTTTCTTTTGTGCTAAAATCACAGTAATTTACCTACTGCTAATTAACGCCAGATGGATGTACAGAGGGATATATATCAGTATAAAACTTCAGCGCATTTTTTTAAACCATTTAATTATTATTATGCTGATATAAAATCAGTAAATAGCCTTTTTACCATTTTAACACACACTTATTTCTGCATAAAGGAAAGTGTAAATATTTATGACTACACCTGTTCATAATGTTTTGTTATATAAGCCAGTTATTGCCAAAACAAGAAAGACATATTATATATCAAAATTTTGCAGGCAAAGGGAGAAAAAATGTTCATATGTGAATGGATATGTGAAAATAAAAATAAATCATTAACATACTGAAAACTAGAAACCAAATAAAGTGACAGCTTATTTCTAATACCTGATTAGTAGCTCTTTATCTCTTTAGCAACAAATACATGCAATAAATTAATTGTACCCTTGCTTACTACATATGGGGAAACTGCACCATCTGAGAAGCAGTTTTATCTCTGAAGATCAAAATTGTGAACTGAAAATTCAGTGATGTAGAGCTATATTAGTTTCTCAGAAGTCTAGTTACTTCATATTAAGTATTCCAAAATTTTTCTTTTGAGGTTAAAAAGAGTTCCTGTATTTTGAAACTTTATAAATGATTGTAGATTTTTGTGTTATGCTTTGTACTGATAAACTTTTTATGACAATGTAATTTGATTTAACCGTTAATATTCATTCTCTATAATTAAAGTATTTGAAACTTAAAATTATTTTTAATATTGCTGTTGAATACTTGTTTTTTTGATTTATTAAATCTTCTTAATGGATAATGCAGAGATGTCACTATTCATATTGTTATATACTAGAGCTCCTATTAATGCTGACATGCTGTGAAAAATGTAATACGTTAAATTCACCTACACTAAAATGCTTCATTGCTAACACTTTAAATCAATATTGTGTTTGTATTTAATCATACCAAATGCATTTAAAGCATTAGAACACCAAGTAAGAGAAAGACAATGTATCTCAGACTTGCCAATATTAATATCCTATCAACAAAAGAAATTATAAGAAACAAAGTACAAATTGGCTTTGTAAATTACATTATTTGTATTCACTTTCAGGACCTGCATGATTTTGTATCATCAAGATCATGCTGGTTTGATGCAGCTGTGGTACAGCAGGTGATTTATAGGCAGATCATTTATAGGTATTCTTTATAACTACTGTTATAAAATGTACCTGTATCTATTCAAGTCACCTGTATGTCACTGACAGCTGATAGATCAGAATAATATGGGAAAATGCCTCGTTTTTTTCAATACCTGATAGTCATGGGTTTTATGTGTGTCTCCTGAATTAAAATTGTTTTACAAGGCACACCAGGAACATTGACTGTAAGCAGATAGAAGGTCAAAGCAATGACAAGAGTAAATCTGGATCTTATTAATGACTGTTGTTTCTGTTTCCCACACTCATTTTTTCTGTAGGAAAGCGAGTTTGCCTTTCTCGCTGTTCACATGTAAGAAAATGAGCATGATTTCTCCTCATATTCAAACAGCAACATCTTAATTAGGTCACAAGCACAAAGTATGTATCATCAGTGAACACACATTAGCTTGGCTGTCCGATTCTAGGCTGATTTTGTAGACCTGGTATTTGAAAAAGATATTTTTTTTCTAACTGATAATTGAGCTAATCTGAGAAAGAGTAAAGGAATCACAAATATGTACTACCATTTTTGCAGTCACTTTGCAGCTCACAGAACTGCACTAGTATATTTTCCACTGTTCCAAAACTTCTACAATGGGCCTTTTATAAAGGCATTTGTACAGAACAGTGCCTGGGCCCCTCATTCAAATAAATTCAAGCCAAGTCTTCCAAGGAAAACTTCTGGCCACAATTCACATGACCTACACAAACCAGTTCGGGGAAAAAAAAAAAAAAAAAAAAAAAAAAATTCCCAAAAAAAGAACAAAAAAAAAAAAAAAAAAAAAGATTGCCCAACAAAGGAACAAAAAGAAACAATGTTTCTGGGAAACAGACCATCCATTCAAGTTAAAAATGAAATACACATACAGCTATAACTGAAAAGACCATGTGTAAAGAATACTAGAGGGTAAAACCTTTCCGCTAAAGTGATGTCATCCTACCAGCTGACCTTCACACTTTCACCTTCCGTGTAAGGCATTATGCACAGTACAGCGCTTTGAAGCACTTACAGAGCTAACAAGGAAGAGGAAAAGAAGCAATTAGTATGCTTGGGCACGGCACAGGAAAAGAAAAAAGAAAAAGAATAAGAAATAAAAAAACCAACAAAACAAACCAAAAAAACCCCAAACACCCAAACTGCTACGAAGCTATGTAAGAGCACTATGTTACAGCTCACTCCCTCCCTGCCTTCCCCCTCTCAGGGTTCTCCCCTGCATATTAAACACCGGGTTCAGTAAGGGACACAGCTTTTCAAATTCTCTAATGGAGAAGCCTCCTTTTTCCATTCCAAGTACATTATATAACTGTGTAAGCGATGGAAGCCAATTCCACTGCCATGCCCTCGAGCAGCGTTCATCTAATGCAAACAGCCATGGAGAAATCTGCTGCTGCCTCACATGTGATCCCAATCAAGAGAAAACATAATTCAGGACTTTGCCACACATCACAGCCTTAACCATTTGATTATAAGTTACTGATTTCATAGAAAAAAATTGTTTATTTTCATTGTCCCTGGTTCCAAAATAATCAAGTAAACTCCCTACAGTCATAGCTGATCTCTTCTATGAAAGATTTATCTTGACTCATTGCAGGCAGGCAGTTTTGGTTGAATCTCTAACAAGATTCACACTAATGTTTAAAAATAAAACAGAAGTTTAAAGTACCTACATTGATTGGCTATCAGAGCAGAAATTTACTTATCTGAACAAAACCCACAACCAAACAACATCTCCCAAATTAAAAAACAGACCTTCAATATAGTGTCAGCTGGTGAATACAGAGTTAAAGACAAATAAAGTTGCAAGGAATGGATCCTAAAGTAGCAGTTTTTCTCCATACAAAAGAGTTGTTCATGAGCCAGCTTTTGAGTCTTACAAATCCTATCAGCTCTGGTGGCCTTTGATTCCTGGGGTGCATGTTCACTGAAGATACCTAAATTATGCACATGGCTTGGCATGAATAGTCTTTGTGTATATTTATTTTTCCTCAATGTAATGGAGAGAACTGTTTCTGGTGGTTTAAAAGAAAAACAAAAACAAAAACAAAAACAAAAACAAAAACAAAAAAACAAAAACACAAAACAAAACAAACAAAAAAACCTCCAACCAAACAAAAAAAGATAAAAAGATTGCAAGATTAGCAAGAAGAAAACAAAAGCTGAGTGTTCCCCTTAATGATAAAACCATTCCCGTTTGTTGACCTATAGGAAGGCAATGTATTTATTCCTCTGTAGCTTTTGGAGGTGAAACACTGTCAAAGGAAAACCTGTTTAATGTTTCCTGATATGAAGTGGCTAAGATTTCTAGATTTGGTAGGAAAAAAATAGTTTCGCTGAGGCTGCTGCAAGTGTAGGCAGTAAATATTTATCATTGGCTGGTTACTATCAAGTAAGTAAACTACATGATCAAGTTTTTAAAATAGGGTTAAAACTGTGGATTATTTTTTGGCACTTTCAGTTACTCTTCAGAGATTCTTAATGCCATCTGAATGATGAATCCATACCCGTGTTGCTGCCCAGATTAAACACCGTTTTCATTGATAAATTTGAGGCTTTAGCAGACTGAAAGGGCAGGATTTCTGTCAAATAAGTTCACATATCTATGCTACAGAGATGTCTGTATCTGAAGACAAGTTAGGCTCTTTTACAGTCATTTCAGAGAAACAGAAAATTCCTGGATATGATTCATTTCATACTGAAGGAGATATCTAAACCAAGTCACATGAATTGTTCCTTAAAAGTGCCTATTTATCTTCACTGACAATACAGAGAGTAACTGGAGGTGGACACCTACAGTTCGGAAGAAACTCATTCCAGGTCTTTTGCAGCAGTAGAGTTCTACCATGAAAGAAGTCAGCTGTGAAGACTGAATCTACCTAACATTTTTGTGGCACTAAAAAAAAGGTTTTTTGGACATTGCTCAACACTTTAGACTAAGCTGTCATATGTTTCAAACATTTCCATACTAGTATATTTTACGAAATCATGTGCAGTATTAGTACCTTGCACAGGGCTTTTCCTAGAGGTAAATAGGTAGACACGTTAAAAAATGAAGTAATAAAGCAGGTAATCAGTAAAAAACTGGCACTTTTGCACAGACCCTCTCTTTCAGGAGAAAGGAATCTCAACTCAGTACATCTGGACAACCAATTTTAGATTTCATCTTTAGCCCCTGATCAGATGAATGATATCAAAAAGCAGTTATAAAAAAAAAGCATTTTTCTTTAGTTTTCCTCTCCCTGTAATAGAGTTGTAAGCTACTATTTGAAAATCATAGCTTTGTTTCTGAATTATATCAATACTAAGAAAAAAGGTCAAATCCTTGAATGGCACAGTCAGCTTTTCAAAAAAAGAATCATCTAGTTGCATTTTCCTTTGAGTCAGCTTTGACATGGATGACAGAATTCAAGGACAGAAGGCATAAATACCACACTGATGACCTGTTAACACCCCAAAGTTCACTAGGGTTTGTTTGGGGTTTTTTTTTCAGATTCATTTGCTCATTCTTGTCTTTCTTTTTCCTTTTTAATTATTATTTCAGTTTTCTGGATAAGTTGCTTTGGTTTGAAATAATTGAACCCTGAAGTTCCACAATAATGGAGGTCTGGGCACACTTGGAAACCAGCCAGGTGCCACAATTTTCTCCTAAACCACTTGCTGAGCAGGTCAGCAACTTGAGGACAGTGATACTGCTGAGTATGAAACTAGAAACTAGTTACTGAGAAGCTATAAATCACAACTAAAATTTCGGGCCTACTAAAGAGATTAAGAAAAATAAGCATGTGATGCTTTTGGCACCCACAGTGCAACAGGGACATTGCTTATAAAGGAAAAATTGTTAGAGCATTAAGGCTCTTTTCGCCAAGATAAACCCAGTACTGCAGTTTGTTTTACGGTTTATAAAGTATCAGTTTTATGGTTTAGAAAACCTGATGAATAAAGTCAGGACACAGAAATAGATATTCCAGGGTTAGGCAAATACTGCAAAAGTTTCCAGAACTGGTGGGAGAAATATAAGTGAAAGGACAAAAAATAATGTAACTACAGCAAAGAAATGCTGATATAGTTCTAAATGCTAAGTATGAAGCTATCTTTTTTTTTTTTTTTTTTTTTTTACTGAAAGATACAGGAAAACAGTTTTATCTGCGCTTGTGTGTGTATATATATATAGATATATCTTAGTACAGAATGCAGAAAAAAGCCAGTTAAATGCCAAAGATTGGATCAGCCTTAGGAACAGCGATGCAACTGTTCAGTAGTGCTACAGGAATGCACAGATAACAAGAAATAAACACAAAGTATATCTGTACTGCGAAATAAATGAGACAAGGGAGCAAGTTGGAGAGCTGGCCATCACAGCTGCAGAAGCATTTGCAGCATTTTAAGAGCCCTTGCCAGAATACAACCCCAGCATAGATCAGAGAGTGGTTCATGACAGACACCCAAAAATGCAACATGGATATAACCATAGCAGTTTTGGATCCCTTTAGCCTGTGTTGGTCTCTGTCAGCACTGTCCCAACAGGCTAACTCAAGTAGCCTAAAAAAAGCCTTGATGTTCTTTAGGACCTTGTAGGCCTATTCCTGAAGCACAACACACATTCTTTCTTTCATGCTATAAAAACATTGTTATGATGCTTTGCAATACAGTCTTCACATCAGGTCAAAATCACAGAATCACAGAATTTTCATGGTTGCAAGGGACCTCTGAGATCATGGAGTCCAACCATACACCCTCCCCCATCAAAAAAAAAAAAATAGAAAAAAAAAAAAACCCCACAAAACAAATTGCCCAACCCAACAATAACAATCTCACCCACTAGAACATGCCCCGAAGTGCTACATCTACACTGTCCTGAAGTGGTACTATTGCTTCATAGAGGAGTACCAGCTGGAGATTGAAGGAAACCCACAGATCATAGCTGTGTGGAGTTGGCACACTCAGTCTGTTCCAGAGGGACACGGTCCCAGGTAATGTGCTCATGAACCATGTTGCAGCGCTTGTTATATGTAAATAATATATGCAGGACTTATGATAGAGAATCCAGTTGTTCACCAGTATTAGTACAAGAGCTGCTCTATTTATGACTTAATATATCTACTATCTAACTCAGAGGTAAAGTAAAAGAAAAAAAAAAAAAAAGAAAGAGAGACTAGGAACACAAAAATATTGGGGCAATGGAACCTGGACCACTACTTAATGTCAGGTTCTTGTTCCAGACTTATAAATTAGGAGGTCTTCAGTTACCCCTCCTAAGCAGTGGAAAGGGTCTGGCTCTAGCCCCATATTTCAACAGGCAAATTAAGGCCTGCATAGTTAAATGACTAAACTTAGGCAAGACGCTTCTGATCTTGGAGAACCAAGAGCCTGAGAGCAAGCGAGTGTGAATGTGTGAGAAGAAACACAACAGAACAGTGAAGGAAGACAAAATTTATGTCTGAAATACTGAACAATACAGTGAGGTGTTGATAGTCTGTGGAAAGAAAAAACGCCCTTACAAACCTGTTAACTGAACTACTGTGATTTTTTTTCTCAACAGGTGGCTATGAGAAAAAATATAAGTTTAGATTACAAATTGAAAGCAAGAGCACCAATGCAAGGTTCATGAAATGCTGTAGGAAATTTTAAACAGGTTTTGTTCTATACGCTTTTCTAATAAAACTGTTCTTTTTCTTTTTTTGCTGGAAACTTATGAGAAAATTCAAGACCAGCAGTATTATCCTCAGTCCCATAAATTGGTACATGATGTCTTTCCCCTGCAATCTAAAAACTCAAAAAACTCAGCAAGCAAAAAACCCCAAGAAATTCAAAGCATATACATATGCAATTTTGATTTTCCACATAAAGTTTAGATTATATATCCTTCTATGTTCTACCTACTTCACATGTTTTATGTCATATTGATCCAAACATAGTTATTTAGGTACTTCTAACAGCATTGAAACCAAAATTAATCATTATGCACCACAGTTTGGTTTGCTTCCACAGGAAAAGAGATAACATAATTCCACTGTAGAGCATTTTAAATGATTATGTTTCCATTTCTTTTTTAAAAAACAAGAAAAATAAATTCTTGATGTAAAAGAAGAGCCTAAGGAAATACATAAAACAACACTTCATTTTTTACCTTCACATCACTGCACAAAAAGTATCAAAACATATTGCAGAGAAGAAGAAAGAAAGAGGAGGAGAATCCTACACAATTGATAAATTAAACTTCATGCCTTAAAACTTTTGTTAAATGAATGACTAAACAATAAAACACTCTACAATGTGTGTGCGTTGTGGGTGTGATGAGGGGGTGTAAGTGAAGGAAAACTGCAGTAAGCAATTTTGTGGAAAACAGGAGTAAAAATAGTGGTATTTTCATCCTTAGTCCCAATCACAGTGACTTAATATCAAACAAAAAACATACAGTAACTTCCCTCCTGACATAGTCACCATGTGCACAAAAACATGTATTTCAGGACACTTGGGATTAGATTATCATGTTCATCCTATTATTGCTAGAAGAGGCAACTAACTCCCACAAAGCCATATTTTAAACTTAGAGCTGGCTAACACTTGCAGTATGAGGGGTGAAAAGAAATTAATCAAAATTCTGTTTGACCCTTATAAACACTATCTGATACTGACAACAGGGCTTCTGATGAAGTAAGGAAAATTGTTAAGCCTAGCATCATCCCATTATTTTCATATACTATCGAAATCTCATTGAGTTGAATGACTTCCACCTAAAATTTCTTCGAGAATTTCAAGGAAGAGCCTTTAGGCTTGATCAGCCCTCAAATGCTTTCACACTTAACTCTTACTGACTTCAAGGGAGTTGCTCAGGTATGTCTAATGGAAGATTTGGGCCCTCAACGCTAAATTTTCAGGCAGATTTAAATGGTGGTATGCACTTTTAGATAGCTACATATAAAGAATATACACCTGCAATAGCCAAAAAGAGATTAGTGAACATACCACTGTTAATGACTGAAAATCTCTGCAAATGTGTTTACAAACTTGACATACCATTGAACATATTTTATAAATTATCATCCAGTTTCAATGTTTTAATCTACACCTTTTTAAACTACCCTTCTAACTTCTTGGTTTTATTGAATATATTATAGGCAAGTAGATTTTACATTCTTTGGTGTGGGTTTTTTTTTTTTTTGGGGGGGGGAGAGGAGAGGAAGGGAGAGGTTGTTTTTTTTTATAGCCCCACTATAAGAAATCTATATTTTTTTTCAGTCCTAATGCAATTGCTATGATTATTGCATTTCTCAAATACAGCCAGCAAGATTTTCTCTGAAGTTTAAGATCCTAACATTCCTAAAGTAAAATTGTGTCACTCTCAAGGCATAGTGAAATATGTTTCAGCTGTCAATAAAATAAGCAGAAATCTAATGAAAAACACATTCTTGAAATAGTTCTACAGTTATTTTCTGATTAGAGAAATTTCTGTATGTGGTATATATACTATAAAGTACATAGTATATACTATCTAGTACATGATTTTGGTAAATTTGATTCCCCTCACAGGTGATATTTTAAATGAAGAAAAAATAAATAAATAGTCCAGTCCTTAATTTGCAAAACAGCTACTTCCATGTGCTAATGTTATAAAAGGTCTTAGTCCAGTCTTGCTTCATACAGAAAGTTTTGCTTATCATTAGTATCAAATAATTTCTGCATTATTGAATTCAAATTCTATGTGGTATAATAAACAGTATATGACATGCCAGTAAATGTCTAATTTCTATTCAAAATTAATCAACATTACCGTTATTTAAACTTGGCGGGATGAATCCTATGACTGCAGTGCGACTGCTGATGGCTACGGGCTGTTCAGGAGGGACAGGCAAGTGCACAGTTCAGTAGGAGTGGAGGCATGTTCCTCTACATTGAGAAATGGATAGAGTGTGAAAAGCTGTCTGTGAAGAATAGCCACGAGCAGGCTGAAAATAGAAAGCAAGGCAATGAAGGGAACCTTGTGCTTGGTGTCTTATACAGGCCACCTTCTTAGTTCAGCTAGGGAAGGCATTGTGCTTGCAGGCTCTGGCTCTGCTGCGGGATTTCAGCCACCCCAAGATAGGCTGGAAAAGAAGCACACAAGCTGTAGGCAATCCAGGAGACTTCTAGAATGCATTAAGAATAACTTCTTAAGGCAGATAATAGACCTGTAAGAAGGGATGCAATGCTGAACTTGTTGGTCACCAACACAAATGAGCTAATCAGTGACATCAAGATTTGAGGCAGCCTGGGCTGCATTGAGCATGTACTGGTAGAATTCGCAGTCCTGAGGGATATGGAACAGGTAAAGAGTAAAGGCAGGACCCTGAACTTTAGGAAAACAAAATACCAGCTTTTCAAGGAGTTAGTTAATAGGGTCCCCTGGGAAACTGCCCGTGGGGACAAGGGAGCAGGACAGAGCTCAGAGATCTTTAAGGATGATCCCCACAGAGAACAAGAGTTGTTGATCCCCAAATGTAATAAAACAGGAAAGGAAGGCAAGAGACCTGCATGGACAAACTGGGGCTTGCTGGTCAAATTAACGGGCAAGAAGAAAATGCACAAGCAGTGGAAGATGGTCATCCTGGAAAGAGTACAGGGACACCGCCCATTTGTGTAGAGATGGGGTCATGAAGGCCAAGGAGTAGCTGGAGCTGAACTTTACAAGGAATGCAAAGAGTGTGTCCTGGTTTGAAATAAAACAGAACCAATTTTCTGCTCAGTAATTTTGCTTTTTAAGCTGGGCCTCTTCTAGATATCTAAACTCTGAAATTAACAGCGTATGATTCAGAAAGTGTTCATTCTGACAGTGATAAAACCTGATTATACCAAAGAGTGGTAAGCAGAGAGTCCTTTGATTATACTTTTTGCTATAACAACCAAGGTCAGGTAACTTCATTATTTGCCCTGTTGGAGGGTTAGATGCAGAAAAGCGTAGAGGGGTCACACCTGTAGGGAGGAGCGGACAGGACAGGTGACCCAAACCTGACCAACAGGGCATTCCATCCCATCTGCATCACAATCAGTATAAAAGCTGAGGGATCAAAGGGTCAACTCTCTTCAATGACTTCAACGACTGGCATCTGAGGAAGACCCTGTCTGTTCATTTACCTTTGATCCTGGTCCATGTGTCAATCTAGCCAAAACCAAAACAGAGTGAAAAGAGCTTCTACAGGTATGTCCGCCAGAAAAGGAATGTCAAAGAGAGCATACTTCCCCCCACCACTAAGCAAGACTGGAAAAGTGGTAACAACAGACAAGGACAAGGCTCAACAACTATTTTGCCTCACTCTTCATTGGCAACCTCTGTCTCCATACTCAAGTGGATGAACCACAAGGCAGAGGCTCCCTAAAAGGGGGAGGGGAGGATAATCTGTCCTCTTTCTGATTTGCTCAGAACCACGACAGGGAGTCCCTCCCACTTTAAGAAAAGATCAGGGTCATTACCACCTGAGGAATGTGAACACACAGAAGTCTGTGGGACCTGATGAGATGCATCCTGGAGTCCTGAGGGAACTGGCTGATGCAGTTCCCAAGCCACCCTCCATGATATTTGAAAAGTGAATGGCTGTCAAGTGAAGTCCCCAGTGACTGGAAAAAGGGAAACATCTTTCCAAAAGAGTACAAAGGGGAGCCCTGGGAACTGCTACTTTAAACTGAAAGAGAAAAGATTTAGACTAGATAGAAGGAAGAAATTTTTTACAGTGAGGGTGGTGAGACACAGGAATTGTGTATTCAGAGAGGTGGTAGGTGCCTCATCCATGGAAACATTCAAGGTCAGGTTGGATAGCGCTCTGAGGAACCTGATATACTTGAAGATGTCCCTGCTCATTGCAGGGGAGATTGGACTAGTCAACTTTTAAAGGTCCCTTCCAACCCAAACTATTCTATCATTCTATTCTAACATTAAGAAACAATTGTGCAAAGCAAAATGTTACATCTCATATTAGCACACAATATGATACTACATAATTTCTAGAAGAATGACCTTAAAAGGCAAAATTCAGCAATAGATTGGTTCAGAACTGTTCATTTAGGAATCTCAGGAAGCTTTGCATCAACTTCAATGACAATAGATTTGTATTATTGTCTATGTTTAAATTAAGGATTTAATTAATTTTGAAATTAAACAAACTAAAGAATGTAAAAATAGAGATAATTCTAAATATACAAATGTAGTTAATCTCCCTTTGCCTTGTAAATGTCACCCTTTTATCTGATTTGAAACCTTTAAAAAATTCCTCTTCCGCTAAACTGAGTTTATTGTGAATGAGGCCAGGACAAGGAATGAACAGTGGAAGTGGATACTTTTGTGCTGCCTTTAGTGAGCTGAAGGGGAAATAGGCACTTTTGTAATTAGGTCTCTTGATACATTAAAAATTGACCGGAGAAGGTAACCTTGACTTACTATTTGTGACTAAAGTACTATGTATATTTACAGTTCTGTAATTATAATTTCCTTTAGTGTTTAAACCTTGTAATAAGGACAGATGTAACTCTCCTGAATTCACAGAATACTTAGTCCAGAGATGACTTTCACCCTGTTTTATTTATCTTACAGTACTGTCTTATCTCTTCCGTGTAGAACCTCTACAATTCCTTTAAAAGCACATATAAAACTCTGGGTTTACAGGCTGAAGTATAGATATATCAGTACAGATATGACAGATTTCCTATGCTTACACTTCATGTTCTTCTCTTTTCTTTTTTTTTTTTTTTTTTAGAGGAAAAAAAGTCATCTAGTTAAGCAGCTTAGAATGCAGTGATGTGAAAAATCCCTCAGAACTCAGTAATGATGTATTCGTCTTTCTGCACATCTGCTCGAATTCCAAGTCACAATGAGGAACCTATAAAAATTTCACGTTAGTGAGAGAGAGAGGGAGACACTCACAAGTGTTAAAGTGCTGCTGAATCAGTATTTCCACTACAGACTTTTTATGGCTCAGGAAGCGTAGCGGTTATAGTCACAATTTACCAACTGGGATGTGAGAATGCATGGGCGACAAATACAACCAAGGAGGCAGACTTGGCCTGTTTCCTGTAGCTTGTTATCTTCATGCTTTGTTCAAACCTCACAAAGAAAGAAGTGTGAACCTGGCCTTTGCTGATGTCAACTGAAAGTTTTGCCATTTACTTAAAAGGTTCAGAACCACTTAACATCTTTCTACTTTTTTTGGTTTTAACAGAAACTTTCCAGTTAGGAAGCAAAACCTTTCTTTTTGTGTCTGAAGATGGCCTTAAGCAATATGTCAAAGAGAGGAGATCCATACTACTCATTAATTTATTGGATCTATTGATCTTGAAGACAATATATAAAACTTTAAAGTGGGCATTACTTTTTACTTGGGTAGCCAGCAGGAAGTAAAAGCAAGAAGTTGCTATGAGGAAGAAGAAAAGATCTTTCTCAGTGAGAAGAAAAAGAATGGAAGAATGGAAGAAAAACAAAACCCAGTAATTTAGTTCTCAGAGCAGCATATTTTCAACTGGGTTATGTTAACCTAACGATATTTTCCTTTCTAGACATCCCAATATTTTCCTATAACTTGGTACAAGTCCTAAAAAATATTTTAATTTTCCATGAATAATAATATTCATTATAAATATTAAGAAAAAAAGTGTAATGTATTAAATCCCAGGTCACACTTAACTGATCTGACTGACTGCTCCTTTCTCTGTTGAGGAATGTATCTTTACATCATCCTGAATTTATACCAAATTCACAGACTAGTATTGAACTGACACTGATGTGTTTATAGAATGGATATGTATACTACTGGGCAATGAAGTAGGGAATGAAATTCATAACAGCTAGATGCAAAGCCTTGAAAGACAGAAAAAAAGTCAACTGATCATTAGATCAAATGTTCAACATCTATTTCAAAACGCAGCCATATGAGAAGGTGCAGCCCTGTTCAGTCATCAGTCTCAAGTTGGAAGTCAGTCTGACACTGCATTCACCTGTGAATTTTTCTTCTGAAATACAGTACTGCAGTGATACTGGACAGAACAAATGATGCAGGACCTTGCCCCTCTACCTCAGATATGTTTGATAAACCAGAAGAACCCACAGAGCTTGGAAAATTGGTTCCCATAGGAAAGACTGTGGTCATCTTTACCTTTTGTTATTTTCACCATTTTTTATCATGCCTGTCAATTTTTGTTACAGAGAGTTTCTTTAGACATTAGGCAGGAGCAACAAATGTTTACTGTGCAAATAAACACAGCTAGAAATATTCTAAGAATATAAGATTCCCTTTACCCTTGGTATGTTTCTTATAGTGAAGTAGAAAATACATATTTAAGATATCTTTCTCCACAGCCAGTCTCAACAAGAACCCTGACATCTCAACATATATCCTTTTTGGCAGACAATAAAATGCAATTAATAAATAATATATACAGATCATTATAACATTTAAACAGTCACACCAGAGTTCAACTGTGTTAATTAGATTACAAGTAGGAGGCAAGTGAGTGAGTCAAAATAAACCATGCATAAATTAACAGCTAAAGATTTGAAAGGGACAGTGCTGAAATTATCAACTTAATTATTTTTTCCTAATAATACCAGCCTCCCAAACTGATTTTAAATCTTTGCCAGAATGGTTGGCAAAATATACCCAAACACAATGGTGGGATGCAATACAATACTGGGATTAATGATGCATGCTTTTTCTGTAGAGAACAGACATTCTTCAGAAGAACTGGACTGACACACTGGGGTAGGAAGAAACATGTCTTAAATTGCCTTAGTTGCCATAAAGGGTGATAAATGTTGAGTAAGGTACACCCACACATAGATAATTTTTTTTTTTGTTTAAAATATTATTTTCCTCTGGAATTTTGTATCTGATGTTAAAGTAATTGATATTTCATTTGAACAAGGCTGTCTAATCATTAAATGCCACTGCTCATAGATGGCCAGGGTAAAATGTATTGTTGCTATGGTTTGATACATGTGAAATCGTATCCTGCAACTCAGTCATCAAATGAGAAAACTAGGAATACAATTATATGAGCGATAAGGAGTCAAAAACTAACATTTTAAACCGTACTCACCAAATACCTTGTGTAAACTAAGTAGCTTTGTTGCCCACTTGATTTCCAGGTCCTTATTCCCTAATTGCATTACTATATAAATTTCAGTTCCTTTGTAACTTTTTAGAGGAAACCAACTAATTGTTTTCAAAAGAAAACCTGTGTACAGTTCTAAGGACAGCTTGCTCCAGGGATCATTTGTACAGCCACAACTACACCAGATTTGCTTCCTTTGCCCTGCACAGTTCTCTAGCATGCTTCCCACAGGTTGTATACCTGCAAGCATTCCTGCCTGCCCATCAGAGGAGAGGCCACCCTCACACACATTTTTGTGCTTTAAAATTCTCATGCTGACTGCAACATACCTTTTGCAGTATTTCAAACACCTTGATCGGAGAAAGCACACAAGAAATGATTGCTTTGTCTTAGGGTGATATAGGCATTACAGAGAACGAGGACTGTGTGCTATGTAGCATGGATGCAGCAAGTCTGATCTGAGAGGAGGTAGCCCTGAGTGATTCTCTGCACATGAGCCGTTCTGCACCACTTGGCATGGGATCAGCCCCTTGGGGTGGGTGCAGGTGCAGCCAACTTCTAAAAATGAATCCAAGGTGAAAACAGCACTAGAAAGTGTGGCAGCTGATACCAGGTTTCTGCTACCTGCTCTCTTCATAATACTATCATTGAAAACCTTAAATCTCTCTTGAAATTCTACAGATTATTTTCTGTTTAGATGTAAATATTCACGCTTGTACTCAAAAGCATCGTAGTCAAGCCCTCAGCTGCACACACTTAAAGAAAGAGAATAAAACAAAACAGAAAAAGCATACGAAAAACAAGGTCTACTTTATTGCACTGCAGCTGAGATTTGTACGACAGTTGGAGGTAATTTTGCCACTGTCTATATTCCAATGGTACGTGAGGAGAGTATGTCTATAAGCACATACATACACAGACAGTATAAACTTGTCTATCTCATCCTCAAGGCACCTATAAAGCTATCAGCTGAGGGGTGCATGGAAGTATATCAATACTGGTTTCCTCAGACCCATTCGCTTTTAGAAAGAGTGAAAGTCTCATCACTGAAGGAATGGTAAAATGTAACACACTCCAAAAAGACCCAAATTTATACCCTCAGAATCAGCTCAGGTGGAAATTATTACTCTACCTTTCCATGAGGTTACGTGTACTATTAGACACATAGTTAGCTGTAATGGAAGACTATCACAACAGAATTAAAAAGATGATGAAAGTTTACAGAATGTAAATGTCTGACACCAGCCTGAATCTGCAAATAAAAACCGACTGACATTGTACAGTATGAGCATCCTGAGTAAATATTTCCCTTGCTTATCCTCAGTAACTGTGTGCCATCTTTGGGGTAAGTTTCATCCCCCAGTGTAGACCATAGCAAAGCTCTCAGAACAATTGCTGAAGTTTAAATAGAGCCTTAAGTGTTACTTGGTTTTGTGCCTCTCCCTTAATTAGAGACTGCACTGTGTGGCATAGCCCCTGGATTAGGCTCTTATGATACCAACACCCCAAGGACAGTGACCATATTCAGCATTAACAGAAACAGTTTTACCACTCCACTTTAGGCATGGAAGCTGCATGTCCTGACCATGAGTCTGTTGCTCAGCATTTGCAAAGCTATTTCACAACAGAGTTGCACAGAACAAACTAAAGGAATGCAAAGATCAATAGTGAAAATGAAATGCAACCACCAGAAAATAAACCATATGAAGGTACACGAAATGTTTTAGTAGGAAACTCTAGCGGTATGATCAGTCTCTTTAAACACCTTCAGGATAATAACATATAAAAGAAAGAAAGGATTTATTTAGTCTAGAAAATGGTAAAGAAGGGGCATTGGCCAAAAGCAAAAAAATGAAAGTGGTGGTAGTAAATAAGAAAAAGGTCTTAACTTTGAGATCAATTGGTTTCAAAAATAAGTGCCTTAAGGGCATTTGGTCAAGGCGCTGTCATTGCAGATGCTACAGTGAAGGCTAGATAAATCACTAGTTGGGATGACGTGACATGGTTCTGCAAGGGGCTGAATAGTTGCCCAGTCTGATGGTTTTTGACATTATTATTACTGCACAAATAATACCATATATACAGCTCACGTGCCCCT
Source organism: Thinocorus orbignyianus (assembly GCA_013400375.1). Lineage (NCBI taxonomy): Eukaryota > Metazoa > Chordata > Aves > Ciconiiformes > Thinocoridae > Thinocorus > Thinocorus orbignyianus. Next base: position 1,458,294 of record VXBW01006614.1, read on the forward strand.
AGGTTTCACATTTTCATTGTAACACAGATCTGAAAAAACCCAAAGATGGGAGAGACTATTAATTTCAATGTCCAGCTGTTTATGTTTTGAACGTCTCAAGAATTAACTGGTATATTTTTAGAATCTCATTTAGGTACCGCTGAGACTAATTTTACAGCAACTTTTTCTGCATAAGAGTTGAAATATTTGTAAACAGCAGCTAGTCTAATGTTAACCACAAATCTCATCATTTAAAAGCAACTTTTTGGAGCATGTCTTTTCCTTATGAATTTCTTTATTTGGCAAAATTTAATTTTTATTTATTCAAATGCTTTTGAGACACATGGCAAGGCATGATTATAGAAGTATAAAATGTTAAGAAATAGTCATTAATAAGAAAGTAATTTTCTTAATTTATGAATAAATACTTTTAGATAAGCCATTATTTAAACTTTTTTTATATATATATAATGAACCAAAGAGGAGGGAAATCTGAATCTATAGAAGTTCCAAGTATCTTGTGTGAATTCCCTATTTAAAAGGAGTAAATTGCAAAATTCATTTGACACTAGCAAGATCAGAATTTCATTAATTTCATGGACATCATCTCCCACGAGTACAAAGATTAAAATGATAGGATTATATAAACAAAAAACAGGTTGTGTAATGTTGCAAATTTATGCTCCTGGTAACAGCTAAACCTATTATGTCTCATAAGCTATTAAACAGATCTAACCACCATTTATGTACTGTGCCTTTTTGCAGAAAGAAAGTGTATTTTCAAATGTTCTTTCTCTGTTACAGTAATAGGAAATGAGAGGGAATATAGATCAAATGAGCACGTCCATATGCCAAGTCACTATCACGTAAGAGCAAAGGTAATACAACCAGTTGCACTGTGTTAGTATGAAAGCAAAGCTTATTTATAGGCTCCAGAGAGACAAAGTCTAATACCAGCAGCTAATAACTAACAGAACAATATTACAGTACAACTGGGCTAGCTAGGATCATTGAAGAAGACTATGTTTGGGGATTTTTCGCTAAGATGATAGATGAGGTTTTCTTTCTTTCTACTAAAAGTGGAGCTATGCTGTCTTCAAAGCAGTATTTTATTTACTACGCTTTTTACTGTGCAGTGTCCAGAATATAGGAAAAACAGTTTTTTGCTCCTCTCAAATATTACATTATGATCACTTCTGAGCAACAAGGTAATTTAGAAAGACCTGGGAAATAATTGTCCCCAAACCTTATGCTCTAGTAGTAATTATACTTTAGTAATTTCTCAAAGGGAAACTCATTTTCTTCTTTATGTTCTTAGCACAGAGGTTGCAAACAAGTGTCCTGCTCCTTAATCTTGCATCAGATTGAATGTTTGTGTCTTCACATGATGCAGATCTTTTGTTACAGGTATAAAACATTAACCTTGTGTCGTATGAAGGATTTGTTACACTGTTTTCCTAAATGAACTTTAAAAATGTGTTAAAAATAAGTGTTAACAAAACTATATGGCACCTGGATTACGAAAATAAGTAATATATGCTAGATATGGTAAACTTGTGACTTCAGACTAATAATTCTGTGAAATTAAAAATGCTATTAAAAAGTTACTTTGCTAAGTGTTCTTGTTTGCACTTAGAAATGGAATTAGGATTGGGAATTCTAGGTAGTGATTAATTTAGCATTTGGGGTTTTTTTAGGTACAGCTCCTAGAACAAAAACATTGTTACATACAGGGAAATGTGCATACATTCTAAAGCATGGGTTTTGCATTTAGTATAAGGACCTCAGACTGGCTTCTGTTATCTTTTATCTGCTTTGTGTTGCCTGATACTCCAATATGTGCACAGCTCCCACTATTGTTGGAGAAAAACAGTACTAAACATTTTATTCACAGTGTTCAGCAATTTGTAGAGATGTACACCAAAGAGATTACAGCACACAAGGATACTACCCAAGAGGGTCTCTAGTCCATTAAGTTCCCTAGAACTTAATCATTCAAGACACATGCTGTGGCTACTGCATGTGCACTGTATTAAACATACGAAAGGTTCAAATCTGAAAAAGATCTTTTGATCTATTGCAACAAATAATTTGTTGCAGTGATGGGAAAGTGGTAGCACACTTTTGCAAAATTAAATAAATGGTTTGAGTAGGAAGGAAGCATATAGAGCCTTCTGGAGACCTCACCACAAGAAGGACATAGTCCTGTTGGAGAGAGTCCAGAGGAGGACCACGAGGATGATCAGAGAGTTGGAGCACCCACCTTACAAAGTCAGGTTGAGAGAGTTGGGGTTGCTTAGCCTGGAGAAGAGAAGGCTCTGGGGAGACCTTATAGAAGCCTTCCAGTACCTAAACGGGGTCTGCAAGAAAGCTGGGGAGGGACTGTTTGCAAGGGTATGTAGCTATAGAACAAGGGGCAATGGTTTTAAACTGGAGCAGGGTAGGTTTAGATTAGACATTAGGAAGAAGTTCTTTGCATTGAGGGTGGTGAGACACTGGAACAGGCAGCCCACAGAGGTGGTGGGGGCCCCATCCCTGGAGACTTTCAAGGTCAGACTTGATGAGGCTCTGAGCAATATGATCTAGTTGAAGATGTCCCTGCTTACTGCAGGGGGTGTTGGACTACAGCCAGAATTTTGGAATATTGTGATTTTTTTTTTGCCAGCTTGGTGAGTTCCGTGTTTGGTTTTAGGAGTATTTACAATTATTAGAGCAAATCTAATATATTCAATGTAGTCTGTAATACATTTTCCACAATTTAGTCAAAGAAGTGTTTCAAATGATCCTTAAAAACAGATCACAAGATCAGATGGACAGATTTTTTTTTCATTCACTGTAAAAGTCATAAAATAATTAATAAATAATACATTCTTTCTCTTATTTTTATTATGGTGATCCAACTAGACATGAACATAGCCATGAGGTTTTTTTCTCTTGTGACAAAAAAAAGCGTCATACCATTGTGGGTTAACCCTGGTGGGCAGCTAAGTACCACACATCTGCTCAGTCACTTCCCCTCACAGCCAGTAGTACTGGGGAGGAGGAAAAGAAGAATAAAAGCAAGAAAACATTGGGTCAAGGGAAAGAAAAAAAAAAAAAAGTGAAAGAAGTTTAAAGAAAGAATTATTTAATAAGTGGAAGAAGAGAGAAGAGAGGAGAGAGAAGGAGAGATGCAAAGGCAATGACTTGGTCACTTCCCAAGGGTAGACCTACGCCCAGCCAGCTCCAAAGCAAAACATGGCTAACCTGCCTAAAATCCCCTCTTTTTCCCTTTTACTGCTGATCACAACATTATGTGGTATTAAGTATCTCTTTCGTTAGTTCAGTTTGTCAATTGTTCTGTCAATTCCCAACCTATTGTGCATCCCCAAGTCTATTCACTGGGACAGCAGTGGGAAGTAGAGGTGGCCTTGATGCTGTGCAAACACTATTCAGCAAAAGCAACAACATTAGTGTCTTCTCAGTATCGTTTTGGTCAGAAATCTAAAACACAGCACCACATGAGCTGCTATGAAGAAAATTAACTATCCCGGCCAAATCCAGTACACATACATAATATCAAGAGTTAACAACAGGTAAAATAATTTAAAATGGAATGTATTGTTGAGTATTTTCCTTCAACATCAGCACAGCTTCCATTTTAAACAGGAGTTTCGAGGCTACATTTTATAAATTTTCCATCTGCTATCAGATTTTTAGTACAGCTGAATTCAAACTCAAGTTCAGTTCTTTTGTGGGGTGCTGAGAGGTGGAGAGGCAAAGAAAAGCCTGGTAGAAACAGAACAAGTCTAAGAATAAGTTTTTAGGTTAAATTTCTACAGCCTAATAAATCATTTTAAGAACTGCAGTTTATTATTTTAATCTTAGTAATCATGCCTGCTAGCCTTCCTTTATGATGGCTCTAAACTATGTACAGAATTATATACTTATTGTGAGTGTTCTCTGATGTTGTACTGCATGAATTATCAGCTTAGGTTGATAGCTGTCACTCAGAAATAAAGATAAATCACTATATATTTTAATTAATACATATATTAAATGAAAATTAGCAGATTATCAACTAAATTAAAAAGCTAACCCCTAATTATCATAGTCCTAAATGGCAGGCTAAATGTATAATCATTAATTAAAAGCTTAATGCATTAATATAGGGAGAATTTGAGAGGGTTTTGGGTTTGCTTTCTTTTTTTTTTTTTTTTTTTTTGCATTTGCATTTGATGTTCTTTAATTATAAAAGAATAGGTCAAATTATCTTGCTTTTCAATGACATTTGTGTAAAAGTTACATGAAATTAACATGCAATTAAAGAAGGATGAAATTAACTTTCAGCTTTGCAGGGCACTTATGTGGCTCCCAAGAGGTTAAATTAGAGGAGTAAAAGCCAAGGGCTTTATGACAGTGTGGAAATTGATTGTTGCTAAGCAGAATAGTATTAAATAACTAATAAACTAATAATATGTGGGTTTAAAAAAAATTGATTTAGTGGAATTCATCAAGAAAGTTCCCATGAAAGCTCCCATGACTCCCTGATGCAAATTTCTATCATACTTGATGTCATGCACCTTTGTGTAAGCAGCTAAAGAGAGCCTTACTTTCTTGCCTATCATGGCTAGATCTTCACTGACTATAATGGGAGATCATATTTAAAGTACTTAGTGGTTTTCCTGTATGTATGCACACCTTTAGGGATTTCTGGTTTTTAGAAATTGTAGTCTTTGGATTTTCCCCTCAATTTTTTTTTTTCCTGAGTTCAGCTGAAACAGTAATATGGGATGGAAAAATGTATGGAACATCCTAGCTCCTTGCTCAATCTCAGCACTCCTGCTCTTTGTCATTATATATTTAAGAAAGCTAAAATTAAGCTTGTTCTCTTAGAAACATCAAATTCCTCACTTCTATCCGGAATGTTATTGAATATTACATGACGGCATGACAGAGGAATATTAACCACAGGTAAAAATAATAATTTTTAAATTTACTACAAAACTCACAGATTTCCTAGGAATCACAAAATCAGTGATAGTTAGAGTGTCAGTGATTGAAAGCATTTTAAGATCATCAGTCGCTAAGACATTATCATTTTCTCTTATAGTTATGAGTCCCAACTAGTCACATTACATCTATAAAAAATAAAAAAATAAAAAAATCCACTTCATGCTTAGAACTTTAGAGCATTATGAAATAGATCAACTGAAATAAGTAAACGACTTTGAGACGATCCAGGGGAAATATCATTATAGCAATCAGAGCTAGCAATTATGTCGTTGAATAATACTATTAAGCAGCTTGTGAGCTAAATAATGCATGCATTTATCAAGGAAACGTTTTTTTAAAAAGAATACAGGAACAACAAGCTCAGAAAGACACAGTTATTTGGGCAATCCAGTGGAAGAAGTCCATTTAGATTAGCTTTCCACATTTCACAGATTTAATATGACAATAGTCAGGTATTTTGATAATTTGAGAGGTTCAACTCATAGTATTTATCACATTTTTAGCAGTTGTAAATAACATTATTGAATGTGTTTGTCATTTACACATATATTAATTCATTCTGATTACTGTATTATCTTTTTATGTCTTAAAGATTGGAAAGAGATCAGTATCTCAGGCTGAGCTTTCATGACCCTGGATGAATAAATAGGACAGTGAAGAGCTATATTCATAACCTTTAGATCCTTGAATTTACGCATCAGTGAAACGTACTTTGCCAGAGAAGGAATTAAACTAGAAACTGCCTCTTAAGGAGGGGATGGAGAAATCCATTAAGTCTCGGCTGGATTCCTTGGTGTTTCAGGGAATGTCAACAAATTAGCTTTTATTATTTGTGCCTCAAACAATTACAAGCTCAGTGATGTTTAGAATAGAACCTAGTGAACTGAAAATGCAAATCACAGAACAATTTAAAAGAAAATATTTAAGGTAGTGTAATTAAAATAGAATTAAAATACACATAGCAATGCTTTAATCTCAGGGCTCTTTGAGTTCAGCATCTATTTCACAAAGGGCAACTTCATCTTATTCGTGGGAAGAGGGGAAGTAAGAGAAGCAACACATTGGTGGAGGCTTTAATTCTTTACTTTGAAAAAGCAAATGAGTGTTTAACAACTTCCTTTCGGCAACCAATTAAAAAAATTGTTAACTAAAAATATGATTAGCTCCTCTTAACTGCTGTCACCCAGATTTTAAATCTTACATTCATCTTTTCCCCCCAGTTTTAAAACTGAGTCAGATGTGTCTTCCAAATTCAAGCTAAGAACATATTGAAATATGCCTTAGAAGGCAGCATCTGCTTGTCCTCCTCTATTCAAGCACAGGGTGCCAAACTTATGATCAGAAAGAAATTAAAGAAAATGCACTCTGTGTATGGAGAGAGCAATTTTCTACTTCTTTCATTAGCTTTCAATTTTCCACTGTTCATTTATTTTTAATGTCTTGACTGCCTGTGTTATGAGATTGCATCAAGCTTTCTTACTCACCTGCTTTGCACTTCTTTCTTTCTTTTTTTTCTTTTTTTTTCCTATTTATTGTAATCTTCTTAAATGAGTTCTCATGGAACCATTAACAGACTTGACTTATTGGGGAAAAAATCAGAAATGGAAATATATATTGTCTTACATACTATAGTTTTATAGTGACAAAACATGACAAACTTCTGGAGATCCCAGATAAATCACAATCCAAAATGACAAATGTCTGTCAAAATAGTTTCAACATTGCTTGAAAGCAGGATTCATTACATGTTTTAAAGATACAGAACTCAGATGACTTAACAGTATATGAGGAAACCTGTATCTGTGGTAGGGAGAAATTAACTATTATATCTAATAAAATGTTAAGAAGAAGCATATGAAAGAAATGAAAAAATAAAGGAAAATCCAACCTAACCTTTTACATTTCACCAGTGTTAAGCTCTACTAGGAGTATAACAATGCACTCAGAAATTACTGAAACACAATAATGCATAGGAAAATAGCATCAATATAAAAGAAATGTTTGATTATTTTCGTTCTTATTTATTGATAAACTATTTGATAAAGTATAGACTATTGAGCATAAGAACATCTAGTAGTACATTAGATATTTTAGGATTTGTATTTAAAGAATATGTTCAAGCTCATGTGTTTATTGAAGTATAGTCAGTGCCTATAAATATGTATATTATTTGAACCACTTGAGCTCCACATCTCTCAAAACCAAGATTATCATGAAGTTCATAAGAGAAGCATGCAATCAGACTCTTCTTTCACTCCAGGTTAAATTATTAGTATTTTAAAGTGATGATAATTGTAATATTCCAAATGTTTTGAGCTGAATATTTCAAATAAAATTAAAAAATGTCAGTTACCCGCAAGTTTGAGCTGTGGGCTGAAAATTGAGCAAAGAGATGATCAAATGTCTTCTAAATTGTTACTTCATCATTGATAATGTTACAAACTGCATAAAGATCAACAAACAAATCCCTATGTTCTTCTGTGGTGGACATTAAAAAGAACACTATCACAGTTGCAATGAACAAGGTATTGAATGACTGTACTGGAGGTTTTATTAAAGCTGGCAATATTCTGAACAAAGGTCTTATCAAATACTCGTTTCTGTATCATATTAATTGGTTTCTTATCACATTAGCCAACTCCCCTCTCCCTAATAGCATATGAAAGTGAGTAATATGTTAAATCGTTGGTAATACTTTAAGACTTATTAACAACTTTCATGAGATTAGCTTCTGCCTTTTTGCGCTAGCACAGTAAAGCTCTCAGATCGTATACTGTCAAGTACCTTTCATATCATATTAGTTTAAATGAAATCATTAAGACAAAAGGCAGGCCAAAGATATGATATAAAAGTCTCACTCTTTAAGTAACTTCTTAAATATACAGACTTATATTTTACTACACGAGATGACAGAAAACATTTCTGCTGTCGATATTTCCCTCATATCATTATTATGATGATAGACAATTATGTTTCATATAACTATCAAACGAAACGCAGTCTTAGCATTCTCTCTTCACACTGCAGCCTCTGTAATTACTCAGATTCCTGGAATATGTTCATCGATGTATCACTATTGCATCAAGGTGTGATGACGTCTTCAGTCCTTTTCCCAATTTCCAGTTGATTGCTCTCTGATAACTGACTACCATACTAGCATAATACATTAATTAAGGAATGTGATGGAGTTGATGTGATCATTGACAAAGGATATAAACACAGCTTTACAGCTGTGGTTTACTCATTTAGATAAGAAAAATATTCCAAGTTGGAATAACACATTTAAGATTACACAACATTTTTGAAAAGAAAGAAGCTGCCAAATTTGCTCAACAAACACATCTCTATTCATCAAGAAAGTTTGGGGAAATCACCAAAGAGTGATTTTTCATAACTGAATATGCAAGATGTATTATGTTGTTCTGTAATGCAAAAGGAGAATGATGCAAATGGCCTCTCACCCTCCTTGAGGGAAAGCAGTATCATTTACCTCAGGATCCAGCAGAGCATTGGGAGGGTGATCATAACATGAGAACAGCAGATGGATACGGTTGACTAACCTGATCTCCTTCTATGACAAGGTGGCATGCTTAGTGGATGAGAGAAATGCTATGAATGTTGTCTGCCTAGACTTTAGTAAAGACTTTGACACCGTTTCCCACAGCTTTCTCCTGGAAAAATGGCTGCCCATGGCTTGGATGGGTGCACGCTTCACTGGGTCAAAAACTGACCAGAGGGCCACGCCCAAAGAGTGGTGGTGAATGGAGTTAAATCCTGTGTCCAGTTTTGGGTCCCTCACTACAAAACAGGACTTGAGGTGTTTGAGCGTGTCCAGAGAAGGGTAATGAAGTTGCTGAGGGGTCTGGAGAAGAAAACTTATGAGAAGTGGTTGAAGGAGGGGGGTTGTTCAGCTTAGAGAAAAGGAGGTTGAGGGGAGACCTTATCGCTCTCTACAATGCCCTGAAAGGAGGGTGTTGAAAGGTGGCGGTTGATCTCTTTTCCCAAGTAACAGGCAATAAGACAAGAGGAAATGGCCTCAAGTTCCACCTGGGGAGATTATATTGGATATTAGGAAAAATTTCTTGGTGGAAAGGCTTATCAAGCACTGGAACAGGCTTCCCAGGGAAGTGGTTGAGTCACAATCCCTGGAAATATTTATAAGATACGTAGATGTGGCACTTAGGGACATGGTTTAATGGTGGACTTGGCAGTGCTAGATTAATGGTTGGCCTCAACGATCTTAAAAGTCTTTTCTATAATTCTACATGTGAAAGTTTATATGTATCAGTGCTCACTAGTTTAGTTTTATCACCAGCAATTAGCAGTATTGTAATAAAACCGTCTATAGGTGTTAGAAGTACTGTAATTTGACTAATAATAACTTCAGGTTTATTTTGACTAGACAGATCAAATCTTGTTTAAGTAATCAGTAAATTCCTGGTGCTTCAAAAGGTATATTTCCTTAGTCAACATAAATTTCCCAGGGGATAGCACAGGTCCATAGAAAAATGATCCACAGAATGTCGATTGTACTTAACACGTACACCAAGTTTATTTAGCTAAGCATACACTCAGCACAGATACCCCTTTACTTAAGACTATTCAAGGAAAGATCTGTATTCATCTTTTGAATCTGCATACAAGACTGCTGTCTGCTCTTATCTGCATTAGCATGCAGGTCAGAAAAGAGTAAAATGAACCCAAAGACATTTATAGGAGCTATCTCTATGGGCTGAAACATTTTCTGAAAATTTTGGAGAGATGGGAATGAGTGGATGGAGACACAGTTAGAGTGTTTACTCAGCTGTCACCCTGAAATGGCTAGCACAGCTGAGTTAGTGCAGAATGAAGCAATGAGTCAGATATCCACAATTGGCATATTTTCCTTTTAGAACAAGGATATGAAAAAAAAAAACCAAAAAAAACCCAAAAAAACCCCACAGCTATGATTTTCTAAAGCACAATCTGATTTCAGCTCTCTACTTCTGAAAAGCAAGAACCACACTTCCTTTTTCTAGAGGCAAAATTTCCCTGCTGTATTTCTTCAGCAGAAGCTGTAACAGAGGTACAGTGTTGCAGATCTAACTACAGTGTTGAAAACTGTGGCAGTGACCCATTATCTAAACTTTCAGTTCTAAATTTATTTCTTTTTTCAGTCAGCTGTGTTAATAGATCTCCGTAGCATTCCACTCTCTGGACTGTAACTATAAGAGGACAAATAAACCTTCATATGTAATAACCACCTACGATTCCCTTCCTTTCAAATACAGAATATTTGCATATGAATGAAATCAGACCTGCATCTCAACACACATTTTAGGCATGACTTACATTATAGTGCCACAGATTTCCTATTTAAATAAGTTTATAGTGCCTTTGTTTCCTCCAGTTAGATGGTTTTTTTTAATTTTGGGTTTAACATTTATTTCCTAAGAAAAATGCCTTGGAGTAGTTGATGCAACAGATAGTATATACTATTCCATAGTAGTAACCTGGATATCAATGAATTAAAGAACAGCATACAAAATCCCCCACCAAAACCTCTAGTAAGCAACCAAAAGCCAGCAACTCCTCCCAAAATCAAATAGAAATAAAGGAAACAACTTCCCGATATATATTGGTAGAGATATATTTAGAAAAAAACTAAGATGAAGATTAAAATCATATAATCATGCAAAACAAGCATATAACCTGTAATCTTTCTATTGTGATATGAGAATGTTTGTCTTGACTAGTACTATAGGTCCCATTCTTAGAAAGGAAAGATGACAGATATGCAAACGTATACTTACGTCTACAAAAGTATACGTTTACCTATGTATTATGTTGTTGAATTTTCATCAGAACTTATAAACATGTATTCAACTAACCAGTGGTTTATTTTGGTACTGTCAAAGGACAGTATTGCACAGCAGTATTACTGCTCACAGACTATTTCTGTAATGTAATCATCCTTAAAATTGAAAGTAGTGAAAGTATCGAAAGAACAAAAAAAATAATTTACTTTATTTTTTGATAGATTTGTATATGCACAAATTTAATAAGAAGATAATAGTAATAGTTATGAAAGTAAGTAATGAAATAACATAGCTGTACCTTTAGAAACTTTTCCCAACAATTACATGCATTTCACTATGAGGACATTAAAGGCACTGTGTTTTCCTAAATGTGTAGTCTGAATCTTTGCATTTGATACCACACCTTGCTTGTTAGTATACTTGGCTACACCAGTCATTTCCTATTGCTAATCTAATCTCTCTGCAAAGTATCAATATCATTTTGAGGTCCCATTACAGTCTTTCTGAGAAGGCTGAGTCTCCTCATCTGTTTCCAGATGAATAGTCAAAACATTAGACCATAGAGACAACACAGGTATGATTAATCTTATCTACTTGAAACAAAACTACAATGTAGGCAACAGAGCTAATCAGTCTAGTCTTCTTTATAATCAATGGAGAGAAACAGCTGCTGTTAGCATGAAATTTATTTGATCTCTAAGATATCTGCTTTAGGATAAGATGAATTATGCCTAGGACTGACTTTTTCTTCTGCAGTTTGTAATCACAGTCCAGATAGGTAGCTCAGACATAGATGCTGCCTGTAAGATAAATACCATCCCTGTTTGCTCTCTAAGTGTACCTACTTCGGGGTTTTTTGGCATATTGATTTACATAAAATGAAAGATTTAGAATACTCCTGATACAGAATAAAGATCCTTTTTTGGTGCCCATTTAATAAGAAGTTCAAATAGGGACAACCATAATGAGACCGAGAGAAATCCAACCCAAAAGAATCAATAATGGATTTCTTTTCCTTAGCCTAGAGAGCCAGCTCCGAGTGTTTGCTTGGTCTCATCCTTGGCAATTTTGAAAGACAGGTATTACCCATTCTCATATATTACAGTAGTCCTCAGAAAAAATGGCTATTCTAATGAAAACAGGTGTTCCTTTTTTCTTTAAGTGTTTCAGAAGTCTTAGTTTTACTAAATACAGACCGCAAAACTTAAAAAAAAAAAATCTTGAAAGACTCCGCAGAAGAATTAGAAAAATCCTTTCTGATTCAAATAGGAGATCAAAAATATATTTTAAGAGAACACCAACAGTGTGCATTACAACAGATTTCAGAAACTGTCATAGGTTCATCTTTGCCATTTAGAAAGTAAATTTCTCTTCAATCAGCGTAAGTCCTTCAGTCAAACTTGTGGTAATAGAAAAATGCCAAGGTCCTCGTTTGTCCCTTTGAGCAAAAGGGAAGTGAACACATTGGAGCTAACCGCATAAATGAGAAAAGATAAATGTATTAACTGATATTTAAGGTGACTTTGACTGCCAAGAAACAACATTAGAAGATTCTCACTTTGGCTCTGACTTGGCTTAGTGTCAAATGTGAACACAGAGCCAAGCCAGCCACAGGTGCTGAACTCTAATTTAACTTTAACTTTCATTATAATCCTCATCACATTGTGGCCAAAAGAGTAGACCTGCCAAATCTTCAGCTGGAATCAAAAAGGCTCTTAATTGGCCACCAAGGGTGAGACAATAAGAAAGAAGTCCTGTTTTATTTCTCATTGGGACATTGAGAGTCTGATATTATGAAGTACAACGATGAGTTCCAGAGTCTTTCCATGTTTTTGGCTCCTGACTTATCAGTACTTCCTCTCATCTTCCAAAGCATTAGACTAGGCAAAATGTTTCCTTCCTCATTTTTTATTTATACAACATCCAGGAAAATAACTATGTTTATACAATCAATATTAATTCAGGTGCATTTAACACACATAAAGAAAGCAAAAAGCAAACCCCCAAACAACCTTGCTGTTAACATGGCTTTAGCATGTTGCTATACCAACAACGATCCCTTCTAGCTGATTATAGTTTGGCAAAATAGGTATTTACATTTCTAAACACTAACCCATGTACAACACTCTCATTACTTTTTCCTTTCAGCAGTAGGTTTTAAACTCTCATTTGACTATCTTTGAAACAGACAGTTAATTTTCTCATATCAGCTTTTCTTGTAGCTCTTTACCATCCCAAAACCTACCTTTATTTATGCTGAATTTCTGGATGCTGCACAGCTGATATTGCAATCTGCCAATACCTGATTTTTTGACAACCAGTGATATTTGTCTTATGACAAAACACTCTTGCTCTGTAACACAGTAAGAATTAATATTTACCCTTACTGCACCTTTCAGCCTTTACCAGAAACTTTAACATAAACTGTCCAAAACTCCATCCACCCTTGACTGGGAAGATTAATAATAATTCCTTTTGATCAGAATTACTCTGTTGGTCAGTAATGGTTTCCATGGTAATCAGGTGGTAGAAAGAGCTGAAGCAGATTTCATCAGTTGTAAAACAGCATTAGAATTATCCTAAACTTCTAATTATATCTTAGTAGGAGTGACTTTTACATACTATAACTCAGAGGCATAAAAAGAAGATAGTTTCAATTATTGTAAAGAATGCATAAGGAAAGAAATTGGGGTGCCCTAGTCTAACAGTTGGGCCTTTTGGGTATGTTTTGGGGTGGCATTTTTTTGTTTGTTTGGTTTCTCGGGGTTTTTTTTTTCAGGTAGAAGTGTCGTGAATTAGAGGATTTTTCAAGGAATGAAATACGATGAGCTACAGATAAGATGTACCTGCTGTATAAAACTGAGAGTTTGAGTCAGTGTTTCATGTGTTAATGGGAGCAACTCAAAATGCTGCAGGTCTTAGGACTTTCATGTCAGAAAAAAATCATATATCTTCAAAAACAGTCAGTTTAAATGTGAGGATAGGTGATTCCAGCAGCAAGGACAAACACATTTTCCAGATCATGCTGTTAATATTTGTATTTTTAATATTATTATGATGATAATTTCTGTTTGTTTCTTTAAAGAAAAAGTCCTTGGGCAAATCCAATATGAGATTTTTATTCCGCAGTCCAGCTGGTTCCCCTGGCATAGCAGTAGCCAGCATAGCATAAGCATGCCAAATGAATACTTAATCCTTATTTTAGAGACAAACTCAAGAGTTAGTTGATGCATGTTCAGAATATGAATTAAACTTGAATAGAAGGCAGCTGAAAATTACTATATATGCCTGCATTTACCACAGCACAGCTTAATTCAAAGGATGGCAATACATTTACTGTAAGTATTCCTGGGAGCTCTAGATAGACCTAGGAGTGAAAGAAGGGCCAAGAAGAATGGAATAAACAAAAGCTCATTACATGCAGTGTATTTTGGAGGTAAGAAAGACATGAAATAAGGCTGAATGGAGAGAAACAATGCATGTTTGATGAGTCTCTAGGATGACAAATTTGTTGGCTTTCGCTCAAAATTGTGTATATATCTGACTGCAAACACTTTTACTACACGAACAGCTATAGCTGTGCATCCCCAAAATCAGACACATCTTTAAAACTATGACACAATAAGACATGTAGTCAATAACAGGAAATGACAAAAGGGAACTTTTCCTTCTAGTAATGACTATAGAAGTTGCCATGAAAGGATGGAAGGAAGATGCAAAACTATATATAACATCATACTTGAAAAACTGCAGTTTAAAACTACTAAAATTCATGTCAGAGGTAATCACAGAATCATAGAGTTGGAAAGGACCTTATAGGTCATTGAGTTCCAACTTCCCTGCCATGGGCAGGGTCACCTCCCACTAGACCAGGTTACTCAAAGCCTCATCCAGTCTTGTCTTGAATGATTCCAGGGACAGGGCATCTGCAACTTCTCTTGACATATTAGAGAACTGTCCAGTCTTGCCTAATTACATAAGTGGCTCACTAACTGTTAGATTTCTTTTTTAATTCTCCTCAGTGCTCCTCACAATCATGGGATCAGTTAGAGGATGGGGGAAGAAAAGCTCCCACAACATCGCAGTTCCATGAAATGAGGTTGAAGAAAAAGCACTGTTACCAAGCCTCATTGCAAAACTGAGCACTGTCTGTAAAGACAGCATATGGAAAAATATATGACTGCAGCATGTCTGTGTGCAGCAGCTTTATCTCGGAGAGGTGTCCCCCCACTCTAAAAATAAGGTTTTTAATAGTCAGAAGTTAATTTCATAAAAAAGCCACCAGAAATATAAACATTAATCTAGTTCATGGAATATGAATCATCAGTGAGTGCACACGATGAACATGCTTTGCAGCCAGGAGATACCAGGTGATTGGTAGAGGTTTGTGCTACAGACAGATGCTGGCAGGTGGAAGGCCCCACAAAAGGATTCTTTGAATCCCAGACTTATGGCTGCAGGGCTGGGAGATCTTCCCTGCTCCCTGTTCTTGGAAGAAGGAGCCCAAAATCCTTGGATGAAGTCATAGTCTTCAGTATTGCAGTTCTAGTGAGGATTGTTGGAGCATCCGGGGAACTCTGACTACAGAGACAAGACTCCAAACATGATCCGAGATCTGCACGTCTAGAATGGTGCTTCCGGAGGCTATGAGCAGTTAAAGAATCAGTCTGGTGATTGTGCAGAAGCAAGCATTGCTACTTCTATTTTTTCAGGTCTAATTTTGCCTAGAGATGAAGTTGTTATTTACTATTAGTTTTATTAGCTTAATGCCTAAGAGATCCAGTCAAATTGAAGGACCTAAATGTGCCTGATATAATATAAACATAGAATAACAAATATCATGTGAAAAATAAGGCTTTAGGATAAGGCTCAGAAGACAGTTAAAAAGGAATATTATAAAAATAATAAGTTGAGAGAAAAAACAAAAGGAAAATGAAATAATACGTTTCAGAGTACTAAAGGATACACAGACTGATGAAAGGACTATGACCTTTCAACTTCTGACAGACAATTAGTTTGTATGTGATGGAGTTCATTAATATGTCCAAACGAAACATCATTACTGACTGATGGCTATTCACTTGCTTATGAAAATTGATCCCATGGTCTCAGTTCACTTCCTGTTGGACAGATATCTGCATTACAACTGGCATTCTTATTGACAGTATCAAGAAGAACACCACGAATAGAGCAGAGGCAGAGAAAACCTGTTAAGACATTTTGATTCCTTGCAGAAAACAGTTTGTTTGGTTGGTTTTTTTCAATATAGGTCTTTGAATAATCTTTCAAAAGGTACTCTTTGTAGCTAATCTCAGATTCACAGTAGTCCCTTCCTCAGTAGAAATGTGGTGCTCAGCACTATTTCAAGAAACACATATAAAGGATCAAATTCTGCATTTAAATCACTTTCATTTTTCAAAACTTACTTTTTCAGGTGTGCCATTTTTGCATTAGGTGAATGGCTATTCCAGCATTTACAGTGTTTTACAAGTGTTTTTATCCTTATACTAGATTATTCTGAAAGCAGTCCCTACTACCAAATACTAATTACAGACAACCCTAGCCATCATCATGAGCAGTCTCATGAAATTCGGTATTATTTCTAACATGAGTGTGGGTAGTTGTAATGCTAAGTATGTATCTGAATCAGGGCAAAGCTAAGTAAAATAATTTGTGTAAAGTAAACTGACAAGACTAGGGGGACCACTGTACACCAGACTTAATAAAGGACACAAAGTTTAGCAAAAAATAGTCATATGCTTATCACTCTATTTGTCTAAGAGGGAGGACACAAGCAAGCAGGAAAGGAAATAAAATGAGCTCCAAATTTGTCTCATAATTTGCAAACGTTGAGTAATTAATAAATGATGCTTAACATTGCAAGGGAAAGCACAGGAGGACAAAAGTTTAACATAATTAGAATCACATTAGAGGAAGAAGACAAAAGACCTGATTCTGCATTTATTGAAGACAATAGCAAAACTCCATTATTTTTGACTCAGGTGAGATTGGATCCCACCTGAGTCAAAAATATGATGTGTTTTCAACATACTTAAACAATAGCTAGCAAAAGGAAATAGATTATTCAGATATTGCAAATTGAACACAGCTAATTACACCAGAAGGAAACTCAATCATACATTTATTAGTGTGAGACACAATGTACCATAAGCAACTTCAGCGACCACTGGACCGGACAATTTTAGAAGTGAGGAAAATCTAGATTTATACTTTCTCTTATCTAAATCACAGCAGCTGAATTTTAATGCAAATATTCTGGGGAAATTCAAAAAAGAAATATTTCTAAGTGAGACTTGTCTGAAAAAATCTACAATTTAGAGTTCCTTATACTCAGTAAAAAGAATGAGTAATTTTAGAGTATGATCTTTCTACATTATCAGGTGGCTGTAATAAATTAGCTTAATTATATCCTAGAAAAGCCTACCTCTTTTCAGTAACTAAAGAGGCAATCTAGGTAACAATGTAAAGTTAGGTGAGATTAATCTCACAAGATATGTAACTTGGGGGAGGAGGGAAGGCAAATTACACCACCTTACTTAGGTTAGGAGCACCAGTCTTTCATAGGGTTGGCTAATCACTCCTGAAGATCCTTGACTGGAGACAGGAGATCCAAATTAATGTAAACCTCTTAATTCATATAATCTGTACCATACATAACATGGGCTGAGACTTGACAAGTGATCCTTCTGTGTCATGACATTCATACAGAAAATATCTGGAATCAGAGCCTTCTTTCAGCCCTGCTCTTGGCACACAAGAACAATTCTTTCCCCAATTTAGCCTACGACAAAGCCAGCCTTAGACCAGCCATTTGCGTAGTGACAGGAAACAGTCTAATCACTGAGTTCTCCTACAAGCAAATTGTGCCTGATCAATCTGTCTTCTATGGTGAGAGAACTGATGGTGTGTGTGAGAGGAGAACGGTGGATGTGGTGTACTCTCACTGTAACAAGACATCTGTCACAGTCTCTCATTGTATTCTTTTAGCCAAATTCATGAGCTATGGACTGGATAAGTGGGCAATAAAGCGGAAGAAAAATTAGCTGGATTGGTGCTCTTAAAGAGTGGCGATCAGCACTAAAAAAGCCAACTGGAAATATTACTGGGGCAAATACTTTTAAATTATTTTGTTAACAACCTGGAGGGCTGATGAGAGGACACTGTTAGCATGCTTAGTTTGTACAAAATTGGGATGAACAGATGATATGCTTGAGGGCAAGGCTGCTATTCAGAGGGACCTGGACAGGTGTGAGGAACAGGCTGACAGCAACATCATGAAGTTGAACAAAGTGCAAAATCCTGCATCTGGGAGTGAATAACCCCATACAATACTACATACTGGTGGCTGGCTGGATAAAAAGCATCATGACAGAAAAGTACCTGAAGGTTTGGGTGGACAAATTGAACATGAGTCAGGAGTGCATCATTGCAGCAAAGACAGACAATTGCAACCTGGGATCCATTAGCAGAAGTGTAGTCAGTGGGCCCACAAAAAAAATGTTCCTCTGGTTGGCAGTTGTGACACTTCATCTCAAGTGCTGTTTTCAATTTTGGGTTCCCTAGCACAGGAAAAGCACTTCTACCCTGAGTGGGTTCAGTAAAGTTCATTTTTCTGGAGATGGGAAGGGAGCACAGGGTGTGCAAGTAGACACTGCAAGATGCTGTAAGGCTTTTCCAGCCTTTAAAGGGTAGGATCAGGGGATACCTCATTGTTATCTACACACACCTTACGGGAGGGCACAGTGAAGATGGAGCCACCTTCTTGGATGCACATGGTGACTGGTCTGGAGGCAACAGCAAACAAGTTGGACAGAATTGTTTTGGTTTGGTTTGTTGGGATTTTTACCACAAGAATGAGCAAACACTGGAAGATATTACCCAGAAAGACTGTGGGATCTCCACAGGGACATCAAGATGTTCTAAATGCAACTGGGCATGTTCCTGAGCAGCCCTCTCTAGTATTTTCCCTGAGCAAGGGTCAGGCAGAGGACATCCAGAGGTCCCTTCCAGCCAAAAATGTTCTTCTTCCTGTGAGTATAGCTTGCTCTGATGAAGTACGCTCTTGCATCTGAAGGCAGAAAAAACTATGAAGGCTTTTGTAATTTACATCTAGCAGAAGGAATACTGCAAGAAAAAAAAATCCTAGTTAAGTCTTTCCCTGGGTTAAGGGGAAAGAGTCATGCAGACAGTTTAAAAATCTTAAAGTTTAATAAAAAAGGAAAATTTATATATGCTGGCTCTCAGCAATGTAGACAAATTCATATTTAGTTCAGATAAGGACACTTCAAAGAAATTGGTTAAAGAGGCATAAATGGGACTGAAGAAAAATAAACTTGACCAAGACTTAAGGAACCAATGAAGAATGGTAGCCAAAGGGCAATCAAAGTTTGGAAATAGGGCTATGAAAAAAAAAAGTTTAAGGAAACAGCAGATGAATACATAGTAAGGGCTATTTATGGAGGCAGCCACGTATTAGAGAGGATTAATTCCTATGTGTTTTGTTTTGGTGGGTTTTGTTGTTTTTTTTTTTTTTGTTTGTTTGTTTGGTTTTGGTTTTTTGTTTTTTGTTTTTTTTTTTGTTTGTTTTGTTTTGTTTTTTTTTTTTTGTTAAAGTAGTTGTCCATTGCAAATAAGTTAACAGGTTTCATCTAGAAGTATAGTAAGGTAACACTGTTTAAAGAAAAATATTTTTCAAATCTTGTCCTGCAGGCTGCCACTGAAGGTCACACTTGTTGTTTAGTCTATTGTACAAGCCTATTTTCAGTTTCTATCCTCTATCCAGCTTCCTGTCAGAGGACAGGGGTCTAATATAAAGAAATTAAACCAGGAAGAAAATCTCTTTCATATATTTCAGAAATAAATGTGTGTTTACATATTAGGGATAACCTGCAAGAGCATCTGTTCCTCACAATGAAACCTCCTAAGTTTAGTTTACAGCAGGGAGGTGTAGGGACAGCAGGCATTCAAATATGAATATCTGCTTTTCTAAGAGCAACTACCTGTATAGCCCCAGAGCTCAGTAATTCCAAAAATAATAACTGCTTTTTTGTGCTATTAAGTAGTAAAAAGAACCTGAAAATAACAAGGACTGAAAAGCAGTTTCAAAATTCAATCCTTTACACAACGGAACAGTTACAGTTTCAAGATTAATATAGTTTTGTATAACTCGGAGTACAAAGCTATGCTTGCTCACAAATGGGGTTTTTTTCTTCATTGAAATTGTAATCTTGAAGTACCTCCTAACAACCAGGGTAATTCACTGTCCTTTTAATTTTTTTTTCCACTTACAATTTAGTTAATATGCTGCAAATGAAAAATCTATATACCCTGGTGTAATCAGCATCAGAAATTAGTATGAAGTTTTTCTTTCCTTTTCACATTCCTTTCTGCTGTTGGTAAACCCCCCAGTGGGTGGCTGAACACCACATGAATGCTCACTTACTTCTTCCCCACTTCCCAATGGGATGGGGAAAGCGGAAAGGGAGAATAAAAGCAAGAAAATTTGGCTGCCTGGATTTAAAAAAGAAAAAAAAAAAGTTTAATAAGTGAAGGTAAGTGGAAGAAGAGAGACAAAATCAGAATAAAACAAGTGATGCAAAGGCAATCATTCACCACCTCTCAAGGGTAGACAGATGCCCAGAAAGTTCCCAAGCAAAGGACAGATAATTTTCCTAAAACTCTTTTGTTGCTAAACGTGACATTACATGGTATGGAGTACCTCTGGTTAGTTCAGATCATCTGCATGGTTGTGCCATCTCCAACCTCTAGTCTATAGCAGGGGATCACAGTGGGAAACACAGAAGGCATTGGCACTAGCAAAGCTAGAACATAAGTGTATTGTATTGTCTCTGTCACAAATCTAAAACACAGCACCATATGAGCCACTATGAAGAACACTAACTGTATACTAGCCAGATACACCTTCTTTCCTCATCCCTTCACATCTTTCCCTTTAATAAACAGCATCTCTAGCATGATGTGGTTTGTACATTTTTGTTCTTCATAATATGAAGTTATATACATCATTATATTTCCCCTCTGCATACTAACAGTGAATGTAATTTCTCTTTTTCAGCCTCCTGAAGGCTGGCTCTCTATATTCTAAATATAAACTCATAGGAATACACATTCCTATGCCCAGCAGAGAAGATCAATGCAAAAGTGCCTATACATAGTTTATCCCAAAACTACTAGTTTACAAATAGGAACAAGAGCACTGTTTTTTTTTATTGTAAAATAACAATATAAATTCTGAAGTAGCTAATGAACAATTGGCTTTAACTCCTCCCAAAAATTCAATGAATAGCATTTGTATTATTGAAAAAGTGCCGAATCAAAGAAAATGTTACATTTGTAGTTGTCTCTACAAAAACTCCAACCCTCGTATAAGTATCCTTCAGTTATGTCACTCAGAGAAAGTACCTGAGGGTCACACGTAGAGTTTTCTATTCCTTCCATGCAGCTAGGACAGATATATCAGACTAAAATATAAATTATGCTTTTTAACCAGGTATTGCAAAGTAACAAATAGCTCACCTCTATCATCATAGGTCCAGATTACACTGGACTGTTTAATAACTTTAGCCTTATAATATTTTTGTTACTAATTAAGTATTAAAATTCATATTTCAAAGATGGAATATTTAGGCAAAGTTAGACCAAACAGTTAGTTAACAAATAGTGCACAAAGTCCAGTCAAAATAGAATACACATTAAGCAGAAAGAGCATAGAAATATGATAAATATCCAGGTACTGACAAGTTTTGCCAGGAGAGCTCATAGCTGCCTCAATTTAATCTGAACATTTCAGTACCTTTTTCACACCTGAAGTCCATTTGAAAGTCAGAAATGGACCTGTACTGAGATCCCTAAGGGACCTTACTTGATAGGCATATCTGATATGTGGAAATCAATGAGTTCACTGCAGAGGCAGCTTCCGGCTAATATTTTTTGTTTATTTGTTTTTTAAAAAGGGAAAATATCAGGTAGAGGTGAGAGGTACAGCAGTGGTTGTTTATTTTTTCTTTCAAGACGGGAAAGAAGAGAAGGCAGCGAAGGAAAGAAAAGACAAAGGAAAAATCCAGATGTAACTAAATAACCTTGGCTTAATGAGTTATCACCCATCAGTTGGGCATGCCAAATTTGGTGTTTGTAAGCTATTAGTGTATCATAAAGAAGAGGCAAGGTTATTTCTTTATACCACAGTCGCTGTGTCTTTGCGTGTGAGAAAAACAGAAGTGAGATGCATAACCCTTAGATTTATCCACATAAAAGCTACTATTCACTATTGCCTCAAACTCACTCTATGGCCTTCTTGGCTATGAGGGTACATCGCTGGCTTATGGTTATCCTGTTGTCCGCCAGGACTCCTAGGTCTTTTTCCTCAGAGCTGCTCTCCAGCAGGTCAGCCTCCAACCTGTACTGGTACAGGGAGTTATTCCTCCCCAGGTGCAGCACCCTACACTTACCCTTGTTGAATTTTGTCAGGTTCCTCTCTGTCCAGCTCTCAAGCCTGTCCATGTCTCACTGTAAGGCAGCACAACCTATACCTTCTGGTGTGTCAGCCACCCCTCCCAGTTTTGTATCATCAGCAAACTTGCTGAGGGTACACTCTGTCCCCTCATCCAGTTCATTAATGAAAACATTGACAAGGACTGAACTCTGGGGGCATCAGTACTTGTTATAGATCTCCAACTACATTCTATGCCACTGATCACAACCCTCTGAGCTCTGTCTTTCAGCCATTTTTCTATCCACCTAACTGTCCATTCATCTAAACCACACTTCCTAAGCTTATCTATGAGGATGTGAGGATGTTGTGGGAGACTGTGTCAAAAGCCTTGCTGACGTCAAGGTAGATAACATCCTCTACTCTCCCCGCATCTATCCATCCTTTCATGCCATTGTAAATGGCTATCACGTTAGTCAGAGATGATTTCCCCTTGGTGAATATATGTTGACTACTGCTGATACATTCTTTTCCTCTATATGCTTTGAGATGGTGCCTAGAATGAGCCATTCAATCATCTTTCCATGGATGAAGGTGAAGCTGACTGGTTTTTATTTTCCTGGGTCCTCCTTCTTGCCCTTTTTCAGAGGTACAGTGAGATGCTACAGTGCATTCTGCTTTTACATTGCTCAAGAAAAGCTATGCAATCATTAAAAGGCCATTTTTAGGATCAGTATTTTAAGACTTCAGCCTATTTTAGTTTTTCCCACCTAATCCTTTGCTTCTCAGAAGACAAAACTCACTCTGCAAATACAGATAATGTCACACTATTCTTAAATGTGCTCTTCTAAGGCTTTGTTGATAGCATCTAGCAGATTCCTACCTCCAGTGATTAAGCTAAGTTAAGAAATTGTTATGCTGAATTATGAAAAATTGGCCCAGAAGCGAAAAGATTTGAGGAATAATTAGAAGCAAATCTGCCTGCCCCAGATGCTGAGCACATGGTGACTTGATGAACTTACAATATTCATGTAACACTCAAACATATTTGCAGCAAGTAATAGTCAATCATTCAATAAGACATGCTTGATAGGTTACCAAGTTAGGAGTATATTTTCTGCAGAATTACTGAACGTAAATGATTTTAAAACTAACTTGTATTAAAAGTAAATTAGGTAGTTAATTATTTCTTTAAAAGAAATCAAGTGCTTTACTGAAAGCATTAGTTTTCATTCTTTCAATGTTTTGTTGATTTGTTTGAAGTCTGAAAGAAAGACCTATTTCCACATTCATCCCATGAAATCTTAATGCAAGGGATAGGAAAGCAAATCAAGGAAACAGCAGGGAATCATTTTTCATTCCCCTGTCACTTTGTCAACTCTGATAAGCATGTGAACTCATTCTAAAAGCAGATCCAAATCCATGAGGAGTGAGTTCATCGACAGGAAATCAGTAAGTTCAAAAGATAATGCACATGTGATTATTTTTCTTTGGTGTCTATCATCTTTCCTGCCATGACATAGTCTTTTAGCTCTATGTGGTATGAGAATCTGAGCACTGACACTGCGAGACCGACTTCTAGCATTCTCGTTCCAAAAGGCTACTACCAGAGACACATACAATAACAGTGCACTTAGCCCTTACTAGTATACTTAACATTTAGAAAGCAGCAGCTTTCTGTTCCACACACAAAACTCTAAAATGCATGAACTATGAACTACCTTTTGTCCTAAATTGATCAACTCCCCTCACACGGTACATGTATTTACTCAATCACACCGAAGGGAAAGTCTACAGCTAACCTCTTCACAATTGCAGTATAGGGTGTATTTGCAACAGACAGTCATATTTACGGTCCCATCGGTCTATGTTTATTGTATGTAACACCATTACTTCAATTATAATAGCTCTGTCTCTTTGTGACCTGGTTCCCTGAGGCTTAGCAGTCACAGGAGGTTAATCTGATTTTCTGATTTTTGATTTACTCCAAGTTCCAGTATCTTTACTTCTATGCACGTTTCCTAGGGGCTGTGCACTGGAGTGGATACATGCACAAACTCTCATCCTCTTTAATTCAAGCATAAACTCAGACCAAAATAAAAGCCTAGATTTTACAAAGCTCAGTTACTACAGGAAAATGATGGCAGCGTCACAAAGTCATCATAAATCAATAAAATATAAGGGGGGTGGAGGGAAGCAAACCAAAAAAACAAGAAACCAAAACCAGCCTAAAAAATTGTGAGACATAATTTGGCTCCTGTGAGGCTCTGGGATTCCAAGACCCAGCCTATAGCCAACAGTTGCAGAAAAGAATCAAATTAAAAAACCTACCACTTGTTTGGGGGAATGGGAGATGGGGGATATCTCACTCCCCATTAACATTAGGATAATCTCAATGAAGAATGAAATAGTTTCTGTACCTTGAGAAAAGATCTATGGGTAAAAAAGCCTGGAGCTATTTTACTCACATCTCATGAAAAAATAATACTATATGCCATTGCACATACAAGTATTCCCAGCACCTGTCTTGTAAAAAAATGTGTAATAGCTTTTTTTTTTCTGCAAAGACAATGAAAGAATAAAAGATCCTATTAAAAGAATGAAACAAAACTCAAATATATAGGAGGTACATATATATATAAAAGATATAGATTATATTAAGTGCCATTTCAAGTCCTAGAAGCCCACTTAAATGACCATATGGATATCACAGGGTGGAGACATGTTTATTTTACAAACTATAATCCATCTAGATTGTTTTATTAACGTCATGGACCTATTTGAGCTAGTCTAGAGGAGGGCCACAAGGATGATCAGAGGGATGGATGACTTCTCATCTGAGGACAGACTGAGATAGTTGGGGTTGTTCAGCTTGGAGAAGAGAAGGCTCCAGAGAGACCTTACAGCAGACTTCCAATACCAGAAGGAGGCCTACAGGAAAGATGGGGAGGGACTTTTTAGAAGACCGTGTACTAATAGGACAAGTGGTAATGTTTTAACTGAAAGAAGGTAGATGTAGACTACATATAAGGAAGAAATTCTTTACTGTGAGGGTGGTGAGACACTGGAACGTCCCAGAGAAGTTGTGGATGATCTATCCCTGGAAGTGTTCAAGGCCATGCTGGATGGGCCTTTGATCAACCTAATCTAGTGAGAGGTGCCCCTGCCCACGGCAGGGAAGTTGGAACTGGATGATCTTTAAGGTCCCTTCCAATTCTAACCATTCTATGATTCTATGATCTGCAGGCATGACTTCGCTGATGATAAAATCAGTAGCAAATAAAGTGGTTTATCTAGAATCATATTACATGATTCCTTTAGCTGTATCCAGGGAAGATTATTTAATTCTTGATTATGATAAATGGAAAAGACAAGTTTTAATGTAACTAGTAAATCTTCTGTAAATTGGCAAGCATTTTCAAGGCAGGAATTACAATGAGGAAAGCTACTTTTAAGTGAGTGTCACTCAAGCTGTTGTGTTGTTTTTTTTCTTGTGATGATCACCCACTCACCTTTTTTACACCTGCACTTCTAAGCCTTTCTCATTTGTCCTTTGTCTCTTTTTGTTTCTCTCCAATTCTATACAAAATGTAATTTTATGCACCATATACTTAGGTAGTTTAATAATGTTCTGGAAAGCCAAGTAAATTATTAGTAGCTCAGACAAATGCATACACTCTACATTGTATTTGTTTCTCCTGCAAGTCCTCTTAACAAGTTTTAGACAATCTTTTCTCCCCAGTAATACTGAAGTAAGCTGGTCCAATTAGTGTCAGTGGGTGTCACTACAATATTAATTGCCATTACCCACTCTTGCATGAGATGATATGGTGATGATACAAAATAGCATTACAGAAAAATGTGTTGTCTAGCTGAAAATGCTGTTAAATGTAATAGTACTGCCAGTGAGAAAAAGTTTATTGAATAATGCAATGGTAATTGTTTGAATCAAGGGCAAGAAAATTTTAATTTAAAAAAAAAATATGATGATGAATTTATTTTCTATATCCTCCTATCTCACAGTTCATTTGTGTGGGCTTTGCTTAAAGAAAGATAAACATCTACTTCAAAATGAGACCCAGTAATATTAAAGATGGAGTAAATTCATTCTAGTAGATGTGAAAATGTATATATTTCCTTACCACATACATGGTATCTTAATTACCACTTGAACAGAGATTCATCACAAAGTTAATCCAAGACTCTTTTCTTTAAAAAATGACCAGTAGTTTAATAATATTTTAAAATAAATGCACACATTTGAAACTTATGCTTTTCTAAAGGAGTCCTAAATTTCACATGTAAGCTCTGGGTTGACTTGAGCAGTAATTAAAGATGCAAGTAATTAGTGCTAGGAAAAGAGATTTAAAATGCATAAATGCAAGCCTTTGTAAATAATCATTTATAAGAAAAAAAGTACTTAGGAAAAAAAAAAAAACTTGTTAAGTTATTTGGTCCCTTTTTTCCTTCCTCTCTCTTAATGAGTTTTCATACCTTGGTACAGCTGACTTAAAAATGAAAAACTTTTACTAATGCATTTGGATTTATTCCTTTGGGACTCAGTGGCAGTGTGCTACAATTTCCCGAGCTGTTGAAATAATTTCCTCTTCCTTGGTTAACAACAGCCTGTTTATTAATTTCCTAGAAGCAGACAAAGTATTCTGTCTCTGATTGTTGGCTATTATGAATAACTTTAGCTGAAGGTCCTATTGTTTTGCAATGCAATCCTTAGCAAAACTAAGTATACTAATAAGGCCTAAGTATGCTAATAAGTCTTTTTTATGCAGGCACATTATATAAGTGCTCTCAAGGTAGAGGGTACCCGGCTTCAAATGATCACCAAAAATACTAGTAGTGAAAGAAATAATAACAACATACATTTGTTCTGTTATAATTTTTTTCTGTCTGTTACAGTCCTTTATTTTTACAAAAGCAATTTAGACCTAAATATTTTAACAAATTAAGGCCAAGCTGCAAGCACAAGATGTTCATTTTCTTCATAGTATGCTCTGTCCTATTGCACTAGATTAAGAGGTCTTGTAACTGAACCTTCATACCTTGACATTATTAGTGAAGTGGTGCTTTATTCTGCTAAAAAAAAAATTGAGGAATGAAAGGATGAGTGTTCCATGAGTCATATAGTTTATGAATCCTATAATCTGTTTTTCAAGATCATAAACTGAAGTAAAGGAATGCTATTTTTGCCCCTCTGATTTACATCAGAAGTAAAGATAATATGCCTAAAGACATACACCAATCAATAGATGTTCTCCATAGAGAAAACAAATCATAAGCATTGTTTGAGAGAAGTAACTACCATATGCAAAATGTGAATAAGAGCATGGGCCTACTTGTGAAGAGAAGGGGGGGGGAATAAAAAAATAATTATTTCCTATGTATCTTTCAGTTCGACTGAACCCCCTGGTTCACCTCTGGAACACTTACTGAATGTCAGACTCTCATCCTCCATCCCTGGTAATCTGCTGGCAGTGCCCTTGGAAGAACATGTAGGAGGATTACTTTTTGTTTAACTTCTCTGCTTAACCTTCACAGCATTTGCTTACTGTGTTGTCAGTAAACACAGGACTTAAAGGATATGCACTGCTGGAAGGATAGTTAAATGCAGCTTTAGACAACTTTTCACCAATCTCGGTGTGATTGTAGATGGGAGTGAGTGGATAAAAAATTCTATTTCTTAAGCAGAAAAATAAATGTCAAAAAATAAAAAAGATTGAGTATAAATTAAATATAATTAGCTGAATTAGCTGACAGGCAAAAATGTCTTGCTTTGATGCAGATTCATCCAATTCTAATTTATTTGAGACCCATAAAAGTAAACACCTGTCATTTATCAAGCCTCCTGTATATTTGATTTATCATTTCTTTGTATGATAGTATTTCTCCAGAGTTCTTTACTGAGACCAGACATTCGATATTGCAAACTTGTGAGGAGACAAGCCATTGGCTAATATTACCTACATACACAAAATAGTCAAAGAATAGAAAGATAGATGGCAGCAGAGATTGAATCAATTGTTCTACGTCAATAGTCAATGGTAGATTTATTAAGAAAATTCAAGATTTTCTAGACATAGTTCAGAGGTTTTAAATTGTACAAGTCCTTTTCACTGGATAGAATTGTTAGCAAGTACAAAGGGCTCTGTAGCCCTAATTTTAGTGAGAATGGGAGTATTACTTCTGAAAGGAGTGCAGAATAAAGAGGAAACAATGACTGTTGGGGAAAATTAAAGTATTCACTAACTACATTATCCTGTAGTCGTAGAATCATAGAATTGCCTAGGTGGGAAGGGACATTTCAGGTCATCTAGTCCAGACATCAACCTAACACTGACCATAACACCAAGTACTTCATCCATCTGTCTTTTAAATACTTCCAGGGATGGTAACTCAACCATTTCCCTGGGAAGCCTGTTCCAATGCTTGATGACACTTTCAGTGTAAAACTTTTTCCTGGTATCCGAGCTGAACTTCCTGTGGCACAACTTGAGGCTATTTCCTCTTGTCTTATTACTGTCCCAAAGCAGGTTCATTTACCTGGTGTGCAGATGCCAATATACACACAGAGTAGAGATATTATCTATTTATTTCATTTCTGCAGAGATGGGTGCTAGATGGTAATCCACAAAGCTATTACAAGGGACAAAAACCTCTTAGGAATAGTTATATGATTCAGAACACAGGTATACACATCCTTAATTATAATTATTGGTTAGTACCTCACTTAACAATTTCTTTTGGTAAGTACAGTCTCTTGCATTCATTTAAAGTTACAAGGTCCTTTCATTGATGTGTGCTTGTTCTGGTATTGTGGAGGATTAGTCCAATTAGGTCTCCAATTGAATTGGGGATCGCTATCTCCCCATGCCATCTTTACCTTTCTCACAGTTACTATGAATTTTTATTGACTTTATTCCTTATCCAGCAGTTGCTCAATTTTCAACTGTTTTTGGAGCCTCCTGTGGTGGGAGGTACCTTGTTATCGGCCTTTTGTTCTTCTTCAAGGATATATTCATTAACAAGGAATTCATTGTTATACCAAGCTTATAGTTTCACAGGGCCTTGTGACCTTTTTAAAGCTCTTTGTTCTTAGTCTGAGTTTCTAACTTCTAAAATATATTTTTCCTTTTCAAAAGTACATTCTACCTGTTTCTCCAGGAGAATGTTTTTAATAACGAAGTTATAAATCCAATTTAAATACTCAGGTATATGAAAAGAAATCAGTCATTCTGAAATTTCTGATTATTGTATAGAATGGTGATCCAATCGGTTTACTGAAAGAAAACACAAACTTGAGTCAGAAAATCAAATGCCTTTGAATATCTCCTTACACATGGATTCACTCAAACATGGAGACCAGTAATATTTTTTTTCCTTCTACCTACAGAGTATTGACAATTTTGATTTGCATTGGTTAATATTGCAAAATAATTTTTTTGGTTGCACAGCTATGAAAGCATGAAAATACTTTGATAGCATTTATTTGCCCTTGGTGAAATTCAATGGAGGATTCAGAAGCTTGTATGTTTATAACAAAAATTAATTTGTGGTCATCTGCTAGAGACACAGGAGGGGGAAAACACACTTTGATGGCATTTACCCACTTTAAAAAACAATTTTATTAGGAGACAACAGAGTATTCAGCATAAACTTGGAGCTTTTTCATTTTCTCTTAGTTTAGTACAATTGTTAGAGTATAAATTTTCTAACAAATTTCCAACCAGTTTGTGACGTTTGGCTTGTTAAGAGTACTGTGCCATGTTTCTTTATGACATGGAGGAAGATGCAAGTATTTCAGAATATCCACCATTTTCAATGGAAGCATATTATTTAAGAAATACTGAGACTATGGAGAGTCTTTTCTTGCCCAGTCCTGGCAACGGGCAGACAGTACAAAATGAGCACTTCAGCTCTGACATCAACCTACTGTTCCAATGAGACCTGACAAAAAACTTCAGGCACATAATCAGGTTTTAGCTTGTTCTTGCAACATTGCTAGCTCTTTTGCTATACATTAACACATAGAAACCCAAACAGATTTAATGATGACTCATTCAAAATGTTATCCAAAGCATTACCAGCCAGCAATAAGATAATGAAGCTATAATATCAAGAAAGACCATAATTACTTATTACCCTGCTCTCGTGCCTCTGAAGGAGAAATGGAAGAATAAAAATAAGATTATTAATTTTAGATAGACTCTGATTTCTTTGTTTATAAATTGCAGTAGAAAACATACTCTTAATTTCTGTGGTTTGCCTACCATTTCACTTTATTTCTTTCCATCCTCCTATTGAACAGGAAATAAGAGACAAGTGAGTAAGTACTTGTCTCATTTGAACTGAAAAGCCAGTTGAACACAATAAAACTGCATCAACAGAAACTTTGATTCACTCTGAAACATTATCTGAAGAATATTTGTGTTGAATAAACTATGACTTGCCAGAAGTACATCTCCATTTTTGGCAGCATATGAAGACAGCCAACGTGATTCCACCAAAACCAGTGACATGGCTTATATGTATCAGGATGGTATTTCTTAGATCAACTGAATGAAGAACTCACCTAGTAAATTCTTATGTAAATCATGCACAGTGCAGTATATTAATCACCAAAGGAAAACTTCAAACTACCAACAATATCTGAATAGTCTGTGTTTCAGATGATGACTTGTAACATCTACTATGAAATCCCCAACATTTTATTTAGACTAATGCAGTAACAGAATGTGAAACTAAAGCAATATTTTTCAATTACTGTAGCTAATAATAAGTACAGAGTAGCAGAACAGCATCCTGAACTTTACGCTTCTTTGCTGGAGAGTTTTCTCTGCTTTGTACTGACAACGCTACCAGCAAAAATTTAGGCTCCTGCTATATCCTGGGTAAAAGTGAATCAGCCTCCTTTAAGTGGCTGCCTGTGTGGATGAGATGATTTAGGGCAATAGATTCCATCCAGCTGAGCAACACAATAATGCACATGCTCAAAGGGCTTTGCTCCAGGGAAGGTTATGTGTCATGCCACTAAGTACAGCTGTCAGCATGTACATAAGTGCAGAGGGAAATGGATGAAAAGGCAAATAAAATAATTAATAGTATTCTGTATGACTTGAAGACAAAATACATTTTTGGTGTACCTCTGTAGCTGTTCATACTGATAGACTCTGACATGATCAAAAGCTCCTTACTTTTTAAATGGCAAGAAAAATGTAGGGTGTCTTTGTTGAGTCACTGTTGTATTTCTATCTATCTAAACACCTATTTACTGTGTCACCATCCAGCAGTTTCAGTACGAGTTCATGTCTCCCTCTTTCATTATAATATTACCATCTAACATAGAATTCTTTCAGATATTCAGCTATTTAGTATTACACCAATTAATAAATTTTGTCCTGTTGCATTTCAAATTAAATTTAGATCACAGACATAGTGACAAATTATGATATCTGCAGATATTAAACAATTGCACGAACACAGGGAATATAAAAGAAAAAGGCATGAAGAATGGATAAGTGTGTATCTTTCGATGTTTTGATTTTTTCATCATGCAATGTAGCTGCATCCTGAATTTGACTTTAAGTTGTCCTGGAAGCCTCTTGGCTACAATGACATCTGTATTACAGTTGTAAGTCTGAAAAATAAATTTTCTATTAAATTATATATTCTAGCATATCTTAAACCTAAATCACTTAATTTTTTTGTTGTTGTTTTGGTTTTATTATGCATAACTATATTTTTTGAGACAGTGAAATACATACTGTAGATATTACACAAAAATTTACAAGTTCATTTTTTAAATATTTCTAATGGAGATCCATATCTCAAAACAACAAAACAAAAACTGGATGTAATGATGAGTAAGAAAAATCTAGGTTGTCTATAAGCCTATGTATGAGAACTGAATATAATATGGAGAATGAAACAGGGAAAGATGAATTGTCACATTATTAGAAAAATTAGTGGTAGGGGCCAGTTATAGAACTGCACATTTTTCTAACTGAAAGGCTTTATCTGCCTGATTCTAACCCAAGGAAACCATACAGAAGGTTAATCTATGCTTTTCCAATATAGACAGATTGACAAGTATCCTTTCTAAAGTATCCTTTCTAAAGTAGTGATTAGAAGAGATGAGGTGGGCAGAGTCAGGAAAACAAGGTTAAGAAAGAGTGAATTTCAATGCTGATAGTTAAACTGAGATTAAGAATGTGGAATTTTCATAGTACATTTATTATCTAAGGTGCTGCTGACTTAGAGAGGAAAGCCAGAATCACCCAATTCTTCAACCCTATTTTTTTCTCAGCACTCCAATCACGACAAACCCCTCCTGGAAGTTCCTAATCTCCTGTCATCATTTTTATCCCATTTAAAACTTGTTCTATTGTCAGTGTTACCAACCTCAATGTTCTGTTTGCTTGAGTGGTAGCCCTCAAGGCATGTGGGAGCAACCTGCAAATGCACTGTTCTTGCATTAGGATCTGCTTTACTAATCAAGTTCAACCCAAAATAACACAGTAGCTACAAAGGTACAACCGTCACTTTCACTCAATTACACTCACTGTTAGAAGGCAATTATTATTACAATCATTTAATAATAAGTAATTAATGCTGGGGCCCATATTTTTCCATGAGTCATAGTGTGCTAAATACATGCTACGCTTAGGTGAACATTTATCGTGAAAGCATGCAATGGTCCAAACTAAGTGCATACTTAATACAAATCTTCAGCTGGTGTAAATGAGAATAGTTCCATCAGCTATAAAAGAATAATAAGCCAGATTCAAAATAAGCCTCAGGGAAGAGATGCTGATTTAGTTTCATGCTGAAGACAGGATTTTGAAAATGTCTTCCTCTGTCAAATCCTGGAAGCATCTTCCTTACATCAACACCTCCACTTTGGACACTGTAACTGCCTGTAAGTCTGAATTAGTTCACATGCAGAAGTCGACAGCCCTGCCAGCCAGTATCTCCCATTGACTTAGGTCTGCTCCCCACATTGAAATCATGGAAGTCCATGCTCAAAGCTTGTCTAAGAATATCAACAAAGGCAATAGGAATTGCGTCGGGCACTCCAATTCCACTGCTGAGGCCAAACCCATCAGGAAAATAAATTACAAAAGTAACTCTAGGTATTGCCAATGGGTGTCACACAGGGCATTCAGAAGCTTGGTCACTGTGTGGATTAATTCACCACCATACTAAAAAATTTTTTTTTCAAATCTGAAAGCAGATCAAAGATCGTATTGTATTCATGGCCTCTTGCATGTCTTCTCTTTTCAGTACGTGCATGGGTTGGGGCAATCGCAAGCACAAATATAGACTGGGTAGAAAAAGAATTAAGAACAACCCTGAGGAGAAGGATTTCAGAGTACTGATGGACAGAAAGCTCAACATGACCTAGCAATGTGCACTTGCAGACCAGAAAGCCAAAAGTATCCTACACTGCATGAAAAGAAGCATGCCAGCAGGTCGAAGGAGGTGATTCTGGCCCTCTACTCTGCTCTCATGAGACCACACCTGGAGTACTGTGTCTGTTTCTGAGGCACCAAACATAAGAAGGTCATGGGCCTGTTGGAACAAGTCCAGCAGAGGGCCATGAAGGTGATCAGAAGGCTGAAACACCTCTCCTACGAAGACAGGCTGAGAGAGCTGGGGCTGTTCAGCCTGGAGAGGGAAAGCTTTGGGGGGACCTTATTGCAACCTTTCAGTACTCAAAGGAGGCCTTCAGGAAAAATGAGGAGGGACGTTTTATCAGGGAGTGGAACAACAGGATGAGGGGTAATGCTGTTTAACTGAAAGAGGGAAGATTTGGATTAGATATTAGGAAAAAATTATTTACTGTGAAGGTGTTTAAACGCTGGAAAAGGTTGCCCAGAGAAGTTGTGGATGCTCTGTCACAGGAAGTGTTGAAGACCGGGCTGGATAGGATTTTGAGCAACCTGATCTGGTGGGAGGTGTCCCTGCCCATGGCAGCGAGCTTGGAACTAGAGCATCTTTAAGGTCCTTTCCAACACAAACCATGCTACAATTCTATGATTCTGTTATCTAGAGGTATCTACCACATTCAGCACAAACAAGAATCAAAGTCTTTTCCACAAAGAATGTTAACAAATAATTTTTGTGAATTGCAAAGGAAAGACATTTAAAAATGAGTGAGTCCTGCTGTAAGTGCTGCTGTTCTGCAACTAGGCCCTTAAGGAATCATGAAAGGCCCAAAAAGGAGAGAAGGTGGCCATGGTCCTGTGGGGGAAGATGAAATTCTGTTTTCAAACGGCTGTCTGTCATCACAGATAGGATAAATGGCTTGACAAAATCTGCTGGCCTGTCTAAGATGTTTATTTTAACATCATTGTCAGAGCCTCCAGGAGTGTGTATGTGTTTTATATAAAAATTATTGACTTCAGAAACCCAGAACTGGTAGCTGTGACTGAAATCACAGGCTTATCAGTTTTGCGATCTTTCTAGTTTTTCTGAATTTCTATCTTTGTAGTGATCCATTTTCAGGAGAAAAAGATGTAAATATATAACCCACCTTTGTGGGATATCATCAGCCTTTTCAGTATATGAAATAAGATACTGACCCATCTTGTTTCATTCCAACACATATTTAAATAGATTATACAAGTATAGCAGTGAAAGAAGAAAAGAGATTGAGAAACTCTTTATTCAGAATATATCTACTGCCCAGTAGTTGATGTAATCTTGTAGGGAACATGCATTTAAATTTCATCAAGCACCAAAAGGAGCTAAAGAAAAGTTTCTCATATGAAGAATGATTCTTTAATCGGTGATCTTTTAGAAAAAAGTATGCAGAACCCTCTTAGTCTGTACTTTGTGTGAAGAGATTGACTTGAATTCACGTTTTCTGGATGTTTACCTATGAATCCAGTAAGAGGGACATTATTATTGCAAAGGTGATGCTTAAAGGACACTCATCTCAGTGTTCAGTGCAACCCCAAGATAAGTAAGTGTCTGTAAATTCACCATATTTGTTGCTCCTCTCTCCCCAAGTAAATCTGTAGACTCAAGCTACTCAGTAGAAAATAAGAAGTGCACAATAAGCTACTAAATAAATAAAAATGTATGTTTAAAATTCATGTGAATTACACTTCAAAAACTACTTATTCCTTCTGGGGCACAGGTAACACACCAAACTTGCAAAGAACATCTAGAGACTTCAGGAATAAGGATTATTTAAGTGAACCACTGCCTATTTATAGAACTAGCCTTATAACTATTCATATTTTCTACAGTATACTTCAGTGTTTCAGTGTGGCGATGGAATACACATTTATCTCTGTATACTTATGATGTGTACTAAAATTGGTAAAAGTTACTAAACATTAAAAAAAAGTACTGGCTGCACACTCATAATGTAATGAAGACACTGACCTTTCTCTGATTAACTAGAAAGGCTATCAAACCTGAAAAATGGAAAAGAAGAGAAAGAAGGATTTTTCTCCCCTTCCACTTGTAATAATTATTCATTCTGAGCAGAACCAAGAAATAAGCAAAATTAGACAAAAAAAGTCAAATTCACTTTATCTTCCTGTCATTTTTATATATGTAGATTAAAAGCATTCTGTAAATGAAAAAACCACTAATATATAATTAATTCACAGCAGTCACTCTACAGCTGCACAGTGTTAAATTGTACGTTAAGTCAGCCAATGACTTAGGTAACACTCATAAAAACAAATCAGAAGCTACCATTACTTCCAAAACACTTAATTGTCCACATCAATGAATAATTGTCCACATCAATGAATAAAATCCATGTGACTTAATTTAAAAGTCATGATCATAAAAAGTCACATGCCAAAAACCACATATTTGAAAGACTGAGGTCAGCCTTCCAAGCTCTGTAAGAAGGAACAGCCTTACAGAATCACGGAACTGTCAGATTTGGAAGGGACCTCTAGAGATCGTCAACTCCCCTACTAAAGCAGGATTTCCTAGAGCACATTACTCAGGACAACATCTTGAAGGTCTCCAGAGAACGGGACTCCACGACCTCCCTGGGCAGCCTGTATCAGTGCTCTGTCACCCTCACCGGGAAGTTTTTCCTCATATTCGTATGAAACTTCATATGTTCTAGCTTGTGCCCCTTGCCTCTCATCCTTTCACTGGGAACCACTGAAAAGAGTCCAGCTCCATCCTCCCTCAGATACCTACAAGCATTACTAAGGTCTCCCCTCAGCCTTCCCTTCTCCAGGCTAGAGTCCCAGCTCCCTCAGTCTTTCCTCATAAGGGAGACGCTCCAATCCCTTAATCATCTTTGTTGCCTTACACTGGACTGTCTCCAGTAGTTAGTTCCCTGTCTCCCTTGAACTTGGGAGCCCAGAACTGGATGCAGTATTCCAGTTGTGGCTTCACCAATGCAGAGTAGAGGGGGAGAATGATATTCCTCAACCTACTGACCACATTCTTCCCTATGCAGCCCAGAATTCCATTGGCCCTCTTGGTGACAAGGGGACATTGCTGACTCATGGACAGTTTACTGCCTACCAGGACCCCCAGATCCTTCTCCTCAGAACTGCTTTCCAGCAGGTCTGCCCCTAACCTATACTGGTGTCTAGTATTCTTCCTCCCCAGGTGCAGGATCCTACACTTGCTTTTGTTGAACATCATTAGGTTCTTTGCCCAGCTCTCCAGGTCATGCAGGATGGTGGCACAGCCTTCTAGAGTGTCTGTCAACCTCCCTAGTTTGGAATCATCAGCGAGCTTGCTGAGGATACACTCTGTCCCCTTGTCCAGGTCATTGATGAATATATTGAACAAGACTGGACTGAGTGTTGACCCTTGGGGGACATCACTGGTTACAGGCTTTCAACTTGACCCTGCTCCATTAATTACAACCCTCTAAGTCTTGTCACACAGCCAGTTCTCAATCCACCTCACTGCCCCCTCATCTAGCCCACACTTCCTCAGTTTCCTAATGAGGATGTTATGGGAGACAGTGTCAAAAGCCTTGCTAAAGTCAAGTCAAGTCACTCCATTACCTTTCCAGGGACAGAGGTGAGACTAACCAGTCTGTAGTTCCCTGGGTCCTGCTTCTTGCCCTTTTTGTAGACTGGAGTGATATTTGCCTTTCTCCAGTCCTCATGCACCTCTCCTGTTCTCCATGACCATTTAAAGATGATGGAGAGTGGCCCGGTAATAACATCTGCCAGTTCTCTCAGCTCTCATGTGTGCACCCCATCAGGGCCCATGGACTTATGAATGTCCAGTTTGGCCAAGTGGTCTCTAACCCAGTCCTCCTCTACAAAGGAAAAATCTTTCTCTCTCCAGACCTTCTACCTTGTCTCCATGGTCTGGGATTCTTGGGGACAGTTTTAGTAATGAAGACCAAAGCAAAGAAGGGATTCTGTAATTTCATCTTCTCTGTGTCTTTCATCACCGAGGCGCCCACCTCATTTGTCAGTGGGCCTACATTTCCCAAGTCTTCCTTTTGACATGTTTAGATGAAAACCAATAAAATTAATTTATTTCTGTCATACTCAGTTTTGATTTGAGGTTATTACTTCAACACATTTTCCTACTATGTATCCCACTTTTTTTAATATGAAAGAAATAATCTGTGAATTTTCCGTGTTTTTCACAACACCTAGCATGAATTAACCAACAACATGGATAAACATGGGCAAAAACCTTAATGTAAAATATATCAAGCAAGAAGAAATAAATGCTACAATTTTTTGTCAAGTAGACCACTAGAAGATCTCAAAGAAATCTTGGTTCTGTGGAATTACAGTCTTGGTAATAATTCGGCAGGATGTCATGTACTCAGTAAACTGTAATGGCTCAGGCTGAAGTTTTAACACGTCCTCTTCAGTCATTTGGTACTTATCAGTACAAACCAGGCAAATTTTGAAGCACACACCCAATTTTGTGTAAATTTTGAACTCACTAGACGTGGTTTGTGATCACAAATCTGAACTAGCACTCTGCAGTCTTGACATGTGTTAGCTTATTGATAGAAATGCTAGTGTACGTATCAGAATGCTGTGCTGCTGAGAAGTTCCAAGGAGATCTTTTGGGGAAGGGTTCTGTTCAACTGCAAAGGCAGAATGGATCTCCTAAGACAATTAAGAGTGGGGGTTACATGGAAGCTTTCCTGGGTCATTTTTCTAATGTTTGTAAAATCAAGCGATTTTGAAGTAAAATCTAGCTATATACAAAGACACAGAAGACTGATTATGAGGTTAACACAGTCATTCTCCAGGGTTCATTTTGCTAATATCTAAATTCCATGAAATTGGAAGAAGGGCAATGTCCCAACTCTGCCTCATTAATGAGATGCGAATAAACACCTCGACATCTATACTTTTGAATCTGATAAAAAGTACAAATTTATTGACTCTCTGTATTCATGTTCATTGCGCTCCAGGCTCTCTCTTTCATGTTTCCATTCCATTATGAGGATCACTTTGGCCTTTATTATCAAAACACATTGTTCTTTCCTCTTGGGCAGGACTCCTTGAAGTTAGAAACAACACTAAAGACAAATCAGAATCAGAAATAAGGCATCATGTTTTAATTACAGTTTTTGAAACAGTAAGCATATTAACTAAACCCAGACTTTTGTCAAAAAATGTATTGAATACTTCATTACTGAACTTTTAAAACAAATTTAATATCCTTTTTTTTTTTTCCCCTAAAAGCTACTCTTTTTAAAGTCAGTTCAAGGGAGCCAAACAAGTTCCGTTTTGAATAAGGTAGATGGAGTAATAACTTTTTTTTTCCCACTTTTTTTTTTTTTTTTTTCTTCCCTGGACTTAAAATCTCACTACTGATTCTCAAACCACTGTGTGGTCCTAACTTTTCACACTCATTCTTTATAAGATTTTCTCAGGTATTCTACAAAACACAGAATAATCCTAAACTAATTGAATGCACCTATCCAAAGTAAACACTTCTGGTGCAGAAGTTGACCTTTTTATTGGCTTAGCAATAGTCCATTATTCATCGAACTGAAGCTAATTGCTTGATGCTTCCTTCTTCCCTCATCTTGAAATGGAGTTGTGTTAGTTAGTTCACTTCCTTGTGGCTAAGTCTGTCCTTCTTATAAAGCATCCAGAAGAATTGTGACAGTTCTTGGCAGTCTGAGCAGTAGTGTCAAGCACTGAATGAGCAAGCATTCAGTGCTTAGCCACGCATAGCCATGGCCTCATGCATAGCCGTGGCCTCAGGTTTGTTGCACGCTGGCTAGTCACTGTGAAGAAACTTGCAATGCTATTTCCCTTTTCAGACTAAATCTCCAAATCTGCCCATCCACGGTCACTTTGCATAAGGATGAAGGCTCAGTTTAGCCAGCTTAACTTCAGGTAATTACTGAACACAGTAGGTTCCTATAGACCTCTATGAAAAGACAAAGACTCCTTCCAGAGGATGAATGGATCATCCTTTGGAAATGCCTATTTCTTAATGGAGAAACAACAGATAATTGTGACCCTAATTTCATTGCTCTTAAGAGTGCTGAAATTAATGTCAGTGCTTCAGGTAGCTGCCTTGAATCAGATGGCTAAATCCAGGCTTAAATTTACATTAGAAGTATGCTAGGGTTCCTGTTAGAGATGCATAGGAATAAGGTGAGATGCAGAAAAGATATTCATACTGCACTGTCAGGACGAAGGTAGATCTAAATTACAGAGCAGGAGGAGACACAGGATTGAATCATATGGGAAAGTGTTTCAGGGAAGTAAGTACTCTAAATATTTTAAAGTAACAGTTTTAGTGAGGAAATTAATTTTTAACTTAAAGGCATTTTTTGTTTGCAAGTTTTCACTGCTTTTTTACAGCAGAGACAAAATAGGACTTCTGTCTTTTTAAAACTCCAAGGAAACACTGACTGTTTTTATATTACAGTGGAAGTAAGCCATCAGAGCAAAACACAGAAAATATCTAATGGTGACCTAAGTTCTGAGACCCAGCAGTATACGCAGTATTAACTGAGAGCTCTGTAACAAGTCAAACTCAATGTCCTTTGCACAAAAGTGGATATAATTTGGGGTGGGTTTTTTTTACAGTAAGAAGTCACCACAAACCCCCTAAATACTGAGGAATAAATTTTTAGTCTTACCTGTTTTAATTTAAACAAAACAATCCATAATATGAGAATAAAGTACCTGAATACTCTCGCAGCCTCTATATTTATTTATTTATTAAGGGTCAAATTCTGTCCCTAGATGCACATATAAAGAAAGATTTACTGTCCAGAGACTTGCAAGAGCATAGCCTCTGATACATTAATTTTGCCCTAACCCTAACTAAATTCCCGTGGAATTGCTGCCTTCTGATAGATTCATAGAGATATTTCTGTCTCCAGGCATTAGATAAATTCAGTTAACCTTAAATCAGTGACAAGATCAAAGCAAAAGATACCATGTAACACATCAGTGTCTTTTCCTACATAGAGCAAGTTTGACAATGGTATGTTTCTCAGCTTACATTCTATCAGCAACGAGAGAGAAAAAATAACAATGAAAGTCAAGAAGGATACACAGATGTTACATTCTACATAACAGCTGGTCTTCAACATTGATCTATACACCTGGCTTCCCAATTATTCCTCTCAGGAAATATGCTGGAGAAAAAGACAATTTCTTCTAACCTAGAAACCCAGGTCTACTTATCAAGAAGTAGGAGCAAATAGCTCAGAATTGATCCCACAGTAAAGTTGGGATATGACTGGAGCATGCAGCTTAACCTGTGAAATGAGATTCACTCTTGCATTGCATCTCAACTTTGAAATAGATGATAAGAGACAGATCTGTTCTTAGTGAGAGAGTTGAAACATCTGGGTCCACAGTTTTGGTAAGTCTAGAAATCTCCTTGGGCAAATCTCATAGGCTGTCTTGCAATTTACACCAAAGAAAAATATAGACTCAAATCTTTCTATGCCACAGGTAATATCTGCTGAAAAATCAGTAACATTGGCTCATGAAGATTTGATAAGTAAATTCATTAGTACTTCTGAGACTCTCAAGCATGACAGAAGTCCGTAAAACCAGATATTTCAGACCAGAATAACTCCAAATGGATTCTCCGGTTTTTGTGATGGATAGAAAATACGTAACTGTAGGGTAAAATAAAGTGAGCCACTATTAAAATGCACAGCGTTTTGCCACCATACATATGTTTATATATTGCAAATCTTTAACATATTAAAGTTAGCAGGGATGTAAATACATTTCCTGACTTCCTCCCAGTCACGCTGAATTTCTGAAAAACAGACTGTCAAAATATTCTAGAGAACTTCCTCTATTTCATTGTGAGGTAGCTGTGAAAGCACTTCTTTTCCCAGATTTGTTCTGCTAAACCTGAAAAAAAATGAGCTCTCCATCTCTCAATTTTCTGTATTTTATAGCATTGTTAGCATCATTCCAATTATGTTTACTTTGATCTTGATGCAAAAGCTGGAATTCTGAAAAGTAGTAAGGACGTCTTACTTCATGTGTATCAATGAATAATTCACTATGAAGTCACTCACAGCTCATTTGTCAGTATAACTCACCTTGAAATGAACTTCTAAAATAATCAAGCAGTAACTTTGGAAAATCAGCCGATGTGTTTTATTTTTTTTTTAAATCAGAAAATAATCTTTAAATTTTAATTTTAAAAAACAGAAAACAAATAATTAATATATGTATGCTTTACAACTTGCAAAAGTGGAAAAAAAAAAAAAAAAGAAAGAAAAAGATAATGATAATAGATTAGCATCAGTCTAAAAGCTATAGTCCCTTACCTTGGCAGATCCATGGGCAATGAGACTACATAAGAAGAGTCTACAACAGCATATTATGTTATTTCTCTTGCTTCCCACTTTATTTTATCAACATTCAGTGAGTGTAAGCAATATGAAAGACAATATTTTCCCTGTGTACTATAGATTGAGAATATTTCCTAACAGATGGGAGCATGCAAGTAGTAAAGTCTGATAGTCTCTGAGTCTAGTATTCTACCAAACCCACTTCTAGATGTCTTTTTTTTTTCACATCTAGAAACTAACTGACAATCAGTGATGCTACAATCCAG
Organism: Thinocorus orbignyianus; assembly: GCA_013400375.1. Lineage (NCBI taxonomy): Eukaryota > Metazoa > Chordata > Aves > Ciconiiformes > Thinocoridae > Thinocorus > Thinocorus orbignyianus. Next base: position 1,500,588 of record VXBW01006614.1, read on the forward strand.
AATTACAGCAATTTCAAATATATTTTTTTCTTTTTTCAGCTTCTGAACAAATATCCCATTTGGATGTGATCAAGATAGTCAGAAAAGTATGGGAATAAGAGAAGGTTTTGGGGGTTCTCCTTCAGGTTTTTAGTCTTCCTTCTGATTAAACTAAAAAACTAAACAATCAAACAAAAGAAAGGTGCCCACAGGTTTTCTGTAGATGTAGTAAAAGCTTACTTATGGTTTACTGGAAGATCCTGGAAATCCAGTTGTCTTTCTGAAGAACTGGATAAGCAGCAAAAGTATCAGTTATATATATATACATATATATATATGTAGGTGTACCTCCAAGATGCTGGATTAAATTGTCAGATTTAATCTGTGCTGAGAGAGGAGTGACTTCAACTCTCCATTACTCTTGGCTCTCAAACTGTGGAGCTAGAGTTAAGCTATTGTAGCAGCTTTTTCAATCTTTTCAAACGTGCACTTGAATTAAGAAGTGCAGTCAAGTTGGTAAATTTAAATTGCCTTGACTCTGAAAATGTCAGTTCAAGCTGAAACAAAATTGTTTTGAAAACTAGTAATTTAATACAAATTGACTATATTACAAAGTAAGCATATATTTGAGTATGCAAGCCCTATCTAATGCTATTCATTATACTCCCTGAGAACCTGAAAAAAAATTAATATTCTATACCACTTTTCCCTAGGAAAAGTATAAAATATATTATCACATGAAAGGAGAGAAAATGTGTTGTAAACCCAAACAATCTGATGAGCAATTTTCTTTCTTGTGTTATTCCCACATAGCAACAGAAGCATAGTACATATGCCTCCACAGGTACTGTCCCTTTCATCCTCTGTCAAACAAAGAAGATCTATAAGGGCCCAAAACAACTTCCAAATTTGAAATTATGCTGGATATGTAAAGAACGCAGAGAATTTTAAAGAAATGCATTTAAGTTTCTCTGTCTTCTCTGTACGGTCATTGGAGCAAAAGAAGCACCTAAAGGGTATTTCAGAATTGAAATGGGTATAGTCACCAGGAAAGCTTGTCTTTCCTCACTGATCATCAGTACCGATAAAATAAATAAATAAATAAATACAATTAAAAAATAAATTAAAATAAAACAAAGCACAAAAATCTGCTTGATCTCAGTTCCTTTGAGATTTATTGAGGATATTCTCAAAAGATCAGCCTACCTATGTGATAATATGCACTCAGCACCTGACTCATACTATCATCATCACAGGTTAAATTCACTCTCCACTTTTGTCTGATTTTGCAAGAACAGTGTAGCATTGTGTCTGGCACAAAAATCTGCAGCATGGGCTGCTTCTTTAAAGTGCTGCTTTTTCTTCCATTTTAAATAACTCAAGCAATGGGGCTTCTTACCTCCTCCCCGGCAAGACTATTAGCATGAAGTTTTTATCATATGATATTCTCTTCTGTATTACTAATTCCCAATTAAGCATATATTCATTAATAATATACATTGCTGTAATAATAGGTATTTAGTACTCCTTTCATTCAACTATCAAATTTTCTTGTTGTGAGCACGTAGTTATTAATGCTTTAGAGACTTTGTCTAAGCACAGTACTCAAAGTGGGTATTTTTCCACTGTAGTATGTCTACGCTTTTCTGGTATTAATTTAGCCCTTTGTATGTACTTCTTCACAATGATTATTGGCTTTGCTTCACTGGATTATTCTTCTTACTGACACTGTAATTGCTATCATATATAGCAATCTGTTTACAAATAAACATGTGGATGAACAGCAGAAAACAAGCCACCAAAATAATGTAATGAGGAGCAATTTGCATTTAGCAGAACATCACAAAATTGCACAAAGTAACGAGAGAGAGAAATAAATATTTTTCATATTATACCCCAAACTCTAAATCTCTCTTATAAAGAATCCAAGGCTTATTGATTACTTACTGGGATCAAGCTCTGATCTGAGATAGGGATGTACCATTAACTTTGGCAGTAAACCAGACTTGACCACAAATAAAGCTGCCTGAAAAGTCCTTTTCCCATCAAGATTTACTTTGCAAGTTTTTGTAAACTTTCTCCTTCCACAGTTGAACAAGTGAAGTCCTTCGAAAGCTTCTAAAGAGCAGGGAAAGAGCTATGTCCACTCAGTAATGAAAAACTGGCAAGAAGGGACAACTGGGGAGTGGGGCCATGCATCCACTAGGAAGCTTATGGGCAAGACCCTTACACTACTGAGGCAAAGCAGGGGCACAAACTTTTCCAAAATACTTTATAAATGTATTTTAACCTGCAGTATTTATTAGAGAAATGTCTAATGAAATTAAGGTGGTGTCTGAGAGTGAGCTGAGCTCTGTTGATTTGTGTAAACAAAGGGTCAGACTCCAAGAGTCCTTGCTGTAACAGTGAGAATAACGAAGTCAATAAAATACAGTCTTTACATGGACATACATCAGTATATATCAAGCCTGGAAGCAGCATTTCACTCAGACTTATTATTTCCATTCAACACATCTCCTTAGAAAAAGCCAGCAAATTAAATAATTAGATATATAGTCATGGTTGACAATTTAATTTGTTTTAATGAGGATGGCAATATACCTGTTTTCAACACAAAGAAACATTGTGCTTTAATAAAAACACATTATGTTATCTCTCAATGAAAGTGCTGCAGAAACAACTACCGAGAGCATAATAACATAAAGTGAAAATATGATGAAGATGTTTTTTTCTAGTGTCATTTTATTTATGACTATTATACATCAGAGGTTGCTGGGGCATGATACTCTTTTACTTACGGGTTCACTAAAGAAGGATCATAACTTTAGAAAGACAAAGCTTCAAATACATTCAGCTGTTCTTCCCCCTCATGCATGAATAAGTATTAATCTACTTTCAGCTATCACTTCAACTGCTAAAGTGACAGTATTCTTTAATTCAATTTTGTCACAATTTTAATAGTGGCAAAAAGTTAGAGAATAAAAAAAGAATTGCCATCTGCAGTTGGCTTCCACTGGAGCTGACTCTACCAGGACAAGGCCAGGCCAAAGACAAGGCCTGGTTCGGCACTTACTGCCATCTTATGCAAGTCCAGGAACTGATCATGACTGAAATTAATAAGTTTTGGAACTGCATTTGCCTGAGGAATAGGAATAGTATACAAGATAAACTCACTTTAAACCAGATATAGTATCTGCTAAACTGCACTAGTATTCATGTTAGATTACAGGTATCTGCAATGGAAAAAAAAAACCAATTAAGCAAGGTCCTGATGGATGAGAAACCTCAGAAATTTCATTTCTCTGTTTAAAAAATAGGTTTTTCATATAAATTATTTCCTATCCTGTGATCTAACATTATGTTTTTTCAGAATATTTCTGAACGTTTCTGATACTGCACATGGGATTTGATGCAGAAATACTGGAAAATTTGCACCATTTCCTTCCTCTCAGCCAACTCCTGCAGCTGAAACAAAGAGGCAGGGAACGATCTGCTCCTGCACCGGCCTCTGCAGCTGGAAGAAGAAACTTAGGGTAAAGATCATTATCTTCTTAATCCTTCCCCTGACCAGCAGCAAACACTACCAGGTAATGAAAATGTCAGTAGGGCACCTCCACTCTGAAAAAAAAAGGACCTTTGCTGATGTCCAAGCCTTCCCAGCCAGAGCTGGGGGAATTCATGAGGAGCTGAGTCAGCCATTTGACACAGCCAGGTTTTGGTATGTCCTAAAGTAGATTAAACACAGCATGAAGTCTGATTGCCCCAGTGTACTTGCACTGCTGGACACTGTCTTGAGAAATCAATCTTAAATAGTAAAGCTTTGAAAAGACTTCCATAGTTTAAACAATGAGAAATCAAAAGGCGCAGGAAGTTGACAGAATATAAAAAATTTGATTTTGGTTTATTTCATCAGTTCTCAGTTTCCCAGGTCACACACACAGAAATAGTATTTGTAAGCAAAATTAGGAGGAACTATGCTGACTGTGTATTGTTGAGAATTAAATCCCTAGCAGTACTTTTTGTTGGACAGATAAGAGTTATGCAGTCTGAAAGCAGAAATGACATCTTTCATGGTCACCTTAAAAAATGAGGATTTCAAAGTACTATTAAAAAAACCAGACTTACAGTTCCAGAAGGGTAAAAAGGCATAGGAATTTGAAAACTGTCTACAATGAAGTATGAAATCAGATTTAGTTAACAGCAAAGAGGACTTTGGTTCTTTACTTCATAACTTGCAATTGGGTCCCAGTGCAGCTCTATGTCCTGTGCTATTAAGTAAAGTGATCAGACATAAAGATGGAATCTCTAATTCAGTGCATCCCATTAACACTCAGAAAGATGTCACACTTATTGAGGATTTCCCAATAAAAAACATAATCATGGAAGTATGGCACAGGGATCTGACCACTGCTCATCACCCTACAGCCTCATATCACTGCAAACCCTCTTGCATCTTGTCCCTCACACTGAATTCTGGAACTAGATTCACATTTGCATAACTTCCAGAAGTCTCCTTAGCCTAACCTTTACATAATCTTCAGAAGACTCTCATCTCAACTTTACACACTTATTCCAAGATTAAATTGCCTGCTTCCACCAATAAAATTGTTTTGCTGTGTATTTGTTTTCTTTAGGGTTCGTGGTGTTTGGTTTTTTTGTTTTTTTTTTTCATTTGGGACATTTTTTCTGTTTCTCTTTTATGCAATGGTGACAAATCTTAATGAACATATGCTGCCTCTTAGTATATGAACAGTCCTAGCAATACACACTAAAGTTAAACTTGAATTTAATTAAATTTAATAACTCCTGAATAATGTATTTATTAGACTCCCTACGATATAACCTATAATTTATTGTACAAGATGTGATAAATGATAGAAGATGAACTCTTCAGAATATTTTGGAATATCATTCAGTATTCACTTCACACGCTCTCTTATACAAAATACCTTACAACACTTCCCATCCTTGAAAAATAAAACCTAGCTCTAGTTATTAATATCTTTATTTAAATGCAGATCTTGATTTCCCCTGGAGACTGGTAAAGCTCCAGCATTGAGCTATCAGGGGAAAAGCAAACTTTGAGTCATACATTATCCACAAGAAAGGACTTTTCTATGGTTTGGTGGGTTGCTTTTTTCCCCCCTTTTTTGTTATGCTAGCAATCTATAACTGTACGTGTTTGCCTTTAATACTATACTGTGCTTTCAGTTGTAGGACACTATGCAAAGTAATTGCTTTCATATCATGAGTCAGTATGCAGATTACAATCTATAAATGTAACAGTAATAGAGATGACAACAGTGCTTGGCTTTCCTACAGCATTCTCTTATCAACATACTTCAATAAGTTTTAAATAGAGATATAATTACCTTCAGTTTATGGTTGGGGAAACAGAGGCACTCAACAAACTTAAAGATTGAATTTCAGTCTTTGCAAAATAGGTTATTAAGTTTTCTTTCTTCATTAATTCTTTTTTTTCCAGGAGACTCCAACTGTTTGATTGAAACAAAAGTACTACAAAAGCCCATAGCAGGTACTGACTCAATGTGATTATTTCTCATTCTGCTGTCAGCTGGTGTAGAACAAGAGAATCTATTTTAAATGTTTTGTTCCAGGGCATTTAAAGACTATGTTAAAAATTGCTTGTGAAAAAAAGTTAATCACAATGGAGTCAACCAGTAGAGCCACGGAAATGTAGTCCCAGTTATATTTCCTTACCAAGACACTAGACTGTAATGATCACTTCTTTGATAACGTCATAAATTTTAATCTAATCATAGAACATGCGCCCCTCTCCCTGACCCTCAAAGCTTGAAAGAAATGTTACAAAGCATTAAATAGTAGATTTTTTTTTATTATTATTTTTATTTTGTGATTTAAATGTAAAGTCAGAATAACCCTGGTGCAGATTAGGTTTTTTTTCCTTTGGGTGGAATTTCACTGTCTTCACTTAGGAATGTTAGCAATGTACTGGAATATCTAGTGAATGAAAAGGAATAACCATTTCCAGATGATGACTCAGGAATCAGCTAATCATTAAATGAATCTTACCCCTGAACACGAGAGATGGCATTCCAATTAACAAGATTTTATCCACGCTGTTTATTCCACCTGCAGAGAGATTCCCAGATGATTACTCATTCCATCTTAAGGGTGTCTCTAAATTTGGAAAATGGAGAAACCTTTCTCCATGGACTACAGAGAAAGTCTATAGAACAGCTTAGATCAAATGTTTGATTTACATAATTAAAATAAATAAATATCCACAGCATAAACCCAAGATTATTTATACAACTTTAGTCATTGCACAATGATTTATTGGTGATGGTCCATCCTAGTGCAAGTGGCATCTGAATTCATAGAACTTGTGTGGAATCAGCTGGTTCAGCCAGTGAAAGGACATTAAACTACCAAGGAGGATGTAAAGATGAAACAAATGAACACTCATTTAACTCAAAATCAAGACATCAAGAATAAAATTAATCAAGGCACCAAGAAGCTTGAACAGAAATGCTTTAGTTGCCTGTATACGAGTGCTAGAAGCCTGGATAATAAAAAAGAGAAATTGGAATTTGAATTGCTCTTTTATGATCTAGCCAGTATTACTCAGACCTGGTAGGAAGATTTGCATGGGTAGAATGTAAAAAACAGTGAAATACTGTATTTACTCAGGATCTAGTGAGTAAAAAAAAAAAAAAAGGAAAAAAAAAACCACACCAAAAAAACAAACCAAAAGGTACTTTATATCCAAAAAGTATTATCTGCTCCTGAATTCAGAGGAGTTGAAAAAAAAAAAATAAAAAAAAAATTGGACATTTTGCATGTTCATGCTCTAACAAAGAAACAAACAAAAAGTTTAAGTAAGATACTAGTTGGTGTCTGTAATAGACCAACCATTTAGTCTATGGAAAAGGATGGCTGACCTGTAAAGTACTGTTTTCTACTGTGTAGGTGGAAAAACTGCATTACAATGTGTGAATTCGACTTGAATGGCATATGTTCTAAGTCTCGTGATCCTTATGATTTATAAGTTATTAAAAAAAAAATAAAAGTTGCATCCTAATTATTCTATATTTGTTAGCTACTTCAAAAACCCCAAGTAATTCTAAAAATACATACAAAACATACACACACGCACACACCCTCTACAGGTTGCTTCTTTGCACAAATGAGTATGACTTAATTACATGTTACATGTAGACAATACTAAGTGCAACCAAGTAAGATATGCATTCTGACCAAGTCTGTCACTGCCACCAAACTAAGGAAAGCGATCAATAAGGTGGAGGACATGGCTAGTATTCAGAAATATTTCTACAGGCTGGAAGAATGGAATTCCAGGAATGTCAGGGAATTAAAGAATGACAAAGTCATAAACCTGCATCTGCAAAGTCAGAAACCTCGTACTGGTACAGATAGGCTGGCTTGGTAGCAGCTCTACTGAAAAGCACCTGTAAATCCTGCTGGACTGGAGGGCAATCTTCTTTTGTCAAGTATTTATTATTCTTCCTGACTATTTTACTGTAGCACTCTCAAAGACACCAGTCAAGAATGGAACCCCAGGTTAATGACAGAATATGGCATCTCACCAGCAAAATTAAAGCTCATACTAATCATTAAAGGCCAGAAAACCAGGAAATACATACATATTTTCACTTAAAAATTAAGTAAAATCTTTGAGTTCAATGGAAAACATACATGGAACTTGGCATAGCACTTTTAAAGTCAGTTCTTAGGACACGAACATGTTTTATTGTTATTTTTCTTTTCTATTCTGCAGTACATTCTCAAAATGACATACTGCTAAGATTTAGAAAACCGTCTGCCTTGAAGGAAAGAAAAATGTTTTTTCTTCCTAACTGACAAACTTGTATGAAACAAATTCAACAAAAGGAATGTGAAACAGTCCAGGGAAGCTACGTTTTGAAGATTAAAAGAAAATTAAGCAAAGGCAATGACAAAGTTTAGTGTTATGGTACAAAGCACTAACTCATAGGTAATTCTCACAGCAGAATTAACTTTTTTTTTAACTCCTCTATGAGGAATTCAACAAAGTATTATTGAGCTGTACAATGAAATTATTATAATACACCATTCTACCTATGTAGGGTTTTTTGGGGTTTGGTTTTTTGTGTTTTTTTTTTTTTTTCCCTTACAGAGAGTGATGCTATACAAATATGATTGGATGCTTTGCAACAGTTTGTAAAGATGAAGTGCCAATCACTGAACTTCGAAAAAATTAGTGGCAAAACAGAAAAACAGAACTACTTTGGGAGATTTTGAAATACCTTCTTGCATAGCTGGTATAATGCATATGATGTGAATTACTAGATTACTGGTTTGAATTAGAATGGTTTCCTTTTTCCGAGATGGATACGAATAACAATTTTTATTATTTTTTTTTTTAAGTATTTGAAATTTAATGTTTCTTTCACTGGGTATTTGAAACTAGTTTTTAAAATTCACAGACTTTGATGAAGACTAATCTAATTTGTAGCAGAAAGCCAGATACACTTTTTTTAGTTCTTTAGGTAGTTTCAGTCAGTTTAAAGATGGTTTATATATTCTACAACGTGGGATTTACTGAGCCTTCTAATTGTACTTACTCCTCCAAAAGGAAAACTTTATTGCCTTAATAGTAAAGACATTTGAAGTTTCTGTAATATTATTTCATTGTGCTACAAAAAAAAAAAAAAAGCAAAATATCACCTTTTCTAGATGATTCTCAAAGAAATGGTGACTACTCAAAAAAATTTTAGAATACCTTTACAGCTGCAAAAATTTATTGAAATTCTTGGCTCCATAGCTACACGTGTTCTGCCATCTGAGCTAAACAGTACCAGAGAGTAACAGTAATTGTCAGTTGACCTTTTGTTTAGACTTACTCCTATTAAATGTTATGAGAGTAATCAATTGGTACTAAACAATGAGCAAAACAAGCAAACAAAATTATTTCATTAAATGACCTTTTTTAACAGCATTAGTTCAAGGAACATACTTTTGTTTTCAGCTTGTTTGTGACATAAAAGTAAAACGAAATAATTTCCCGTAAAGACGTCCAACTGAAATAAGGACAGAACCACAATGGTTATCTAAATACAGCAACACTCTTAAAAACAGCTTCTACATTTTCCTATTCAGCCTTTCCATTGTACTTATCCCTTCCATCCCAAAAAAATCCCACCAAACACCAAGGCTGAGAGGAGAACAGGAGCCCAAAGAATTGCACGTGGGTCAGTGCATAAGGATGCTTTGCATAAGGATGCTTTGCATAAGGATATTTTGCCTGATGGAAGTAGCTGTTGAATGGACCATGTACAGTGATGCAGGTAGTAATATCCTTTATGGACAAGTTAGGGTTTTCCAGCACATAGCTTTAACTCTTGGAAAAGTCTCTTTTGTTAGTGAAAAAATCCTTACTTAACATTCTTATATGCCAGTATGCAGTTTATTTGGTTATTTCATTAGTTATTTTTCTTACAGCATTTTCAATTGCCACAGTAATGAATTTTTATGCTGACCTGAGGCTAGCTATTTTTATTGCGGGGTGTTCCATTCACTCTTCCTCTGAGATAGATCCAACCATTCAGTTTTGCTTCACAGTCCCCTAACTCTGAAGCAGAACTGCTCACCTTTTAAAACAAAAGTGGTTCCCCTCTGGATACAATAACAAAATAAATTGATGGTACAGCTATATACAAACTTATTTCAGCCTTCAGAGACTTGCTGACTGCCTTTCATACTCAGATACACATAAACATGGTAATTCACTCTGATTTTATGAATTGTCTCCTGATTATCATTGCAGAATGATGGTTAGGTGGTGCTAAATGAAAGCATATAAGGCAGGTTGAGAATGACTGCAATGTGTCTCTAAAGATAGATGAGTTGGCAGGTAATGTTATAAATTACCATCGGGTGCCATTCACAGACGATAGGAGCTTCATCCTGCATGACAGTCATTGATCTGATGCACAACTAAGATGCAACCTTTGATGACACTCCTTGAGGATAAAAGGTTATGCTTCACATTTAGTTATGAATAATAAGGTCATGTTTTAATTAAAGTAGTATCTCAGTGGAATATTAGGGCAGTGAAAACGTACAAATTAGTATGACTTGTATAACAATTGTTGCTGGAAAACAGCCTAGTGCTGAAGATAATAATGCAGAATAGCAATGCAATTACATTAATGAGGCAAATAGCCCACCTCATTAAAAGGAGCTGAACTATTCAGACCCAAAATTAAAAGAAACAATATTTTTTGAGTCTACATTTGACACTAAAACTGGCAGAACAAGAAAATTTACATTTAGGCAAGAAATACATAAGGCACACTCCAATATTTTAGGATGTAGTCATTTCAAAACATTTGATTTCAGAAATATTTTCTGCAAAACCTAATTTTCTAGCTAAAAATAAGCTGGGATTGACTGCTTACAGAGGTTTCTGAATCTTCTTTTCTGGGCAACTCAAGGGACTGTTTATAATTTTCTTTCCTTTGTGCAGTCCCAACAACATTCCTAACCAAGTTTTCAAAAAACAAATCTATCCATATAAGAAACTTATGTACACACAAAGTGCTACAAAATAAAGGTTTGTGGCAAATATTGTTAATAAATATTTGTGACATTGCTATTATATATTATGACAAAATATAATTGACACAAATTTATGATGACGATACAGCAAAATACTTAAGCCTGTACTTAAAATTAAGCCTTAATCATCTAACCAACATCAGTTTTAGAAATTTAATTAAGTCATGTAAGGTGGAACAGAGCTGCTGTGCAGTCTACTTAATAGTCAATAAATAGCACATATTCCAACACTTTCAACAGCACATATAACTGATACTCCAAAAGGTGATTTCGCTCATCCAAGTCTCAAGAATTAATCTGTCGTATGGCAACTGCTACATAAGGTCACCTGTGAAGATTTAACAAGAAAGTACCATTGCCACCTTGTGCATTCTGTCAGCGTGGCAAACTTTATTTATTTATTATTCTGACATTCTGCAAAGCATGTACCACCAAGCCTGTCTTTCTTCCCACCCACAGCTGTTCTAGCTTATGGTGTCCTCAATCCAATCTAAATGTTCATTTCGCAATTACTCTGCTGTCAAACGATAAGTGAAATATAGGACATATACACAGTAAGTACTTAATAGCTTTAAAAATATTCTTTCCATCATAATGTCACCAGTTGCTTGTCAGAATTAGTAAACTTTAAAATGTTTAGTGCTCAAACTAGCAGAACATATCCAGATCAGACACCAGGGATAGTTTTGCATAGCAGGAGGCCAGCTATGCAAATGCCTTGAAAACATAAATTGCTCTGAAAAGGCTGAAAACACAATATCAGACTGTGAGGTCAAGAGATTATAGAAACGAGCTGTCCACCTCCTGTGGTGCACAACAGATTTTCATTTCCGTTGTTTTTCCCAACATGACTGGCCAGCCATAAAGCAAAACATAGTTACTACAGACGGAGCAATGCTTGCTGTGGGGCTCTTAGCAAGCCTTTGCTCTTAAAGAAATGAAAAACCTCAAGGCAACTACAGGACCAGAAGAACTGTCTTTAAATCAACCAAAACTGGGATAGAGGCTGTTATGAATTTGTTTATAGCTGTCTTACAGACATAATCCACAGCTTTGCAGGGTAGATTTACAATGTTCTCATTTTGACAAGAAATAAGTGACATTCCACATGAAAAATGTAAATCTAATGAATATTTATTTTGCATACGCTCTATATTGTTGTTGCTATCAGACTAAGCTAAAATTGTTAAATTAACACATGGCATGGGCAAAGAATCTTCTTCTGAAGACCACACAAAATTCCCTAGAATCGTTACCTAAGGCTTCAGATCATTATTTATTTTCTATAATTTTTAATTCAACAGTTTCATGAGAACAGATGCATACAAAATTAAGAACTTGAACTATTTAGCATAATGTGGTACTGACTTTTTTTGCTTTCAGTTTTAGTGAGAAAATGCACATTCCTTGCTTAAAGAAAAAAATAAATATTATGTTTTAAAATATATTCTGGGTACTGATAGTCATATTCCATGCTACAGACTTTTGCATTATGAGGAACACAGGGTAACATCATTTTTACAACAAGGTCTTTTTTCAAAATGCTACTTGACATTAGTACCTTGTGGATTCGGGAAAACATTCAGGGTAATTGCGAGTGTATTTGGGAGTTTGGTGGAAGCACAAAGCAACTAGTTATATCTGAGACAGATAGATACATACATATAGAAGAGCAACAACGCTGGTGAAGGGTTTTATGAGGAGTGGCTGAGGGAACTGGGTTGTTCAGCCTGGAGAAAAGGAGGCTGAAGGGAGAATTTATCACTCCCAACAACTACCGGGAAGGAAGTCAAAGCTAGGTAGGGTTGGTTGCTTTTCCCAAGTAACAAGTGATAGGACAAGAGGAAATTGCCTCAATTTTCACCAGGAGAGGTTTAGGAAGGATTTTAGGGAAAAAAAAATTCACTGATAAGGTTGTCAAACACTGGGAAAGGCTGCCCAGGGAAGTGGTTGAGTCACTGTCCCTGGAGGTATTTAAAAGATGTGTAGATGTTGCATTTAGGGACATGGCTTAGTTGTGGACTTGGCAGTGTTAGGTTCACAGTTTGACTTGATCTCAAAGGTCTTTTCAACCTAAATTATTCTATGATTCTATGTTGATATAATGCAATCATGCAATATGTAGCTATCCCATTTACTTCTCTTGGGTGGAAAAATAAAATTCAACTAAAGGGACTATATATAAGTAAACTACTGTTTTCTGGCAACACTCTCATTTGCAAAGGCTTATTCTTTCTGCCTTTGGGGGTTTTGTTTGCTTGTTTTGGCTTGTGGTTTTTTTTTCTTGTATGTAAAAATTTTGCCTGTCTTACTGGTCCATACTTTTTTGTACAAAAATATGAATGAAAACAAGATTCGTGGTCAGTATTTTCCTACTGAAAACAGTAAGAATTACATAAACAATTTTAATGGGATGAGATAAGGAGGATAATAACTGCACTATTAATTTGTTTTTAAAATATGCTCAGATACTGAAGTTCCTAAGCCAACATATATGAACTATATTCATTAGGTCAAAATAACATTATAGGAGTAAAAGCTAAAAACCTTAAGAGGACAGACTATCATAAACATTAAGGTAAAAAAGTGGCATGCAACTCTTCACCTGCCACCTACAAACACACAGCCTCTGAAATGGGGGAGGTTTATCTGACACACAGACAGAACTTGGATTTGATTCTGAAATGCTTCATGGCAGAAGCTCAAAAAGCCATTTTTAAGCAATCCAGCAAGACACATATTGACGAAACGGCAACAGATTTCTGTGTTGTTGAGGACACTTACATAGTGCGTAGAAAAGGTACAGGTACCTGACTAGAAAATAAAAACAAATAAAGTGGGAAAGAAAACCAGAAGAAACATAAAAAAGGTCTAATAGCATATACTTTTTAATCTGAAGGCAAAGGAGACTTGAATGCTGAATTTCCAGTTGCAACAGCATAGTCATAGTAAATGTCAATATTAACACAAATTTCTTGATAGTAAAAAGGTTTTTGAAGGTGCAAAACATTTCTGAAGCTCCTTTAGTTATGCCTCAGTAGAACAAAATGTATAGAAACACACCAAAGATCAAAAGTCTAAATAATTATCTGCTTTATTAATTAATTCTAAAATTATATTTCACCAATATCCCTGTAGTACACACTTCAAGGATATATTACCAACATTTTAATATATTCACCTCGGTGCAGATAGTATTCACCCTTTGGTGACTGTTTAATTAATACCACATCAAGAAGCCTCTGCCTTCCTTCACCCCTTTGGCAAAAATAATATTTCACTTTGTTTTCTTTATTTAGGAACTTACCCTTCAAAGAGGTAACACAGAGCATGATCTCAATACATTTCTTAACAGGAAACTTGACTTTTTGAAGTACAAAATTGACCAAAGGGATTTGGTAAGAAATATCAAAAGGAACTATAAATCACATCAATGATAATGTTTAAAAACGTCCCTAGATTTACTATGTATTCACCTTTATGCTAGCGTTAAAACTGGGGCTATGCTGATGCTTCTTTTAAAACCTACAAAGGATGTTGTATACTGAAGACTTCTGTCTCCTAAGTTTGTTAAAATGTGTTAAAATTAACACAAGCATTTCATTTTTGCTCCATTTCCCTTTTGGGTTACATGCATTTTCTCTTACTGTGAAGCATGCAAGATCTATATTGCATTAAAAGTTATCTACGTTTGGTATATTAATTAGGAAGCAATGTTATCATTGCGTGGGCCAGAAAAAACACTCTTACTCCACACATCAGAGGTCTTCTCTAACTTAGTATTTCACAGAACTATGTCAAAACCAAACTGATTCAAAAACTGTTCTAAAATCACGAGGACAATTATTGGAGGGAGACTTGTCTGTGTGTCTGTGTTTTTATCTGTTGGGGTTTTTTTTGTTTTTGTTTTTGTTTTTTTTACTCAGACCCAACAGCTGATTCCAAAGTTCTGTTTTTATGGGTACAGAGACTCTGCTAAGTTATTAGGATCATATCCAGCAAAGCACTTAATATGTGGGTTTGGAATGCATAAGGAGACCCATTCATCTTAGTAAAATTTAGGAATAAATCTACTGGAATCAATTAGAAAAAAATTAGAAGATTTTACTACTTTTCAAAGTAGTGAAAGATGCTCTCTCTTCCAAATTTTTACTATTTTTTTTTCTTTTCTATCACATATGACTAGGAAACAAACTAATATGAGCAAAACAATTAGTATGAGGCTCACTACTAATACTAGTTTGTCCTTTTTTACATTCTGGTCTTACCCTTCTATGTCATTGTTTCTACTAATTTCTGAAATCCAAATGGTAAAGCAGTTCATCTTAGAAATCTTACAGAAAAAGTGAGCAAACTATCCCCTGAAAATAAAGAAAATTGCACATAAGCTTACCCCCTAATACATAAATGCATATACACATCTATATGCAGATATCTGTATACAGACAAGATACTACTTATGAGATCAAATGAAGCTAAGCAAGCAACAAGTGAGATTCTAATCAGTAACTATTCAAAAAAGTAGCTCTAAATCAATTTAAAACATATGATTTATTGAGTTTTCATTGTTTTAGGTAGACATGTTACTTTTTAACATCTCAGATAATTTTTATTTTATTAAAAGCAAATAACAATTATTTATGCACTTTGTGATTGTTTAGCATTGTAACACTGCAACTGAATATCTAAGAGATCATATAATTATTTTGTCACAACAATTTGTCAGTGTCAGATTTACGTCATGATATTGCACCACCAGGAGTCAGTTTTTTCTCTTATCATAGAATCATAGAATGGTTAGAGTTGGAAGGGACATTAAAGATCATTGAGTTCCAACCCACTTGCCATGGGCAGGGACACCTCCCACTGGAAATCCATGCAAGGTTTTAAAATTAAAGTTATGTTCACACTCTGCTTTAACTCTATTTTATTCATTGTATTTTATTTATTTTTTTTTTCCCCTGGGGTGACAGATCCTTTTCCTTTGTAATAAACCCTTTTCAGGATCTTGGAAGCAGAAACTGTTACTGAGGGTTCACCCTACAAAGATAGCGATGAAGACCAGCACTTGACAAGCAGGTTCCATTATATTAATTGCAACAATATTGCAACAATATTACCTCACCCTAAAAGAAGTAAATAGGTACTCCAGAGAAAAATAACTTGGGATTAAGACAAATTTGAGTAATTCTGACCATAAGTGAAGAAGTCCCAAGAGTGGATCACAGGGCCTTCGGTTCTATTACAAGGGGTAATGGTTTTAAACTGAAAGAGAAGAGATTTAGATTAGATATTAGAAAGAAATTCTTTACTGTGAGGGTGGTGAGACAGGAACAGATTGCCCAGACATGTTTTGAATGACCCATCCCTGGAAGTGTTCAAGGCCAGGCTGGACGGGGCTTTGAGCAAACTGGTCTAGTGGGAAGTGTCCCTGCCCATGGCAGGCAAGTTGGAAGTCAAAGATGTTTAAGGTCCCTTCCAACTCAAACCATTCCATGATCCTATTATTCTACTTGTATCTGGGCTGCAGGATGAAATAGTACTGCTCTGAATAATTTATAAAGAAAAAGCCATAAACTGCAAATCCAGGAAAATGTGAGGAATGCATTTCTCCATTATCCTCAGGCACTGGCTCTTTGTACAATTTTACATATGCTGCTTGTTATGATGATATTGATTAGTAAGTCAACAGAAGCTTTCACAAGGGACTGCAGATCTCTTTACTACTGCTCTGTAATATTAAAATGTCATTACTGAGTCACCAACTTTTTGCCCTGCTGTAATGTTATTCTCTGATGATTGCTTGCCTGAGCTGAAATTTGAAACTGTCACCCACAGACTTGTAGAAGTGATTCAACTTCACTTATAAGGAAAGTGAAATTAAATATTCATCCCTAGACTGCATTTCAGGTTCAAACTGACTGAAGTTCCTTAAGGCAAAATGTACTTAAATTGTAGAAGATTTTTTTCAGTTTCAAAAATCCAGGATGTCTATTTATCAGGGCTGGACTGTCAAATAACCATTTATCTGGAACTTTTTACACAGATAGTCTTTTCCCTGTCTTGCAGCATGCATTTTATTGTTTTGGCTAGGTAGACTCCTTCTCCAATGTGGATTACTTTTAGCAAACCAAACATCCAGACTGATCCCCTAGCTGCTGTTTAGATAAAATGACAATAAATCGTGCAAGAAATTAAGTTTGGACCATCTGAACTTCCTTACAGTGGTGAGCATTTCTGCAGGTAGCAGCCTTTGAAATTAAGGTGAACTACTTTTGCGAATAAGTGATTACAGTAATAACTAAAGTCCTATTAAATCCTCAGACAGATGTAATGTCTTGAGACTTAACTTGTCTTCCAATTTACAGATTCACTTCAGGGTTTACCTACTCTGGAACCAAAAATGTCTAAAGAAATAAAGATAAAATGTTAAATTTTCCCCTAGACAAGATTTCCTCTAAATACAAGAAGTGAGAAAATTCACTGATACAGGAGAAAGAAGCAAACAATTCTTCCCCACAAGAGAAAGAGATTTTTTCAGCAGGTGTAGACAAATTATCAGAAAACAGCCCACAGACTTGAAATCTGATTTATTTACAGTGCTCACAGAAGGAAACACTATTTTATTTAGAGCTTTCTTGTTTTATTTTCAATTTTCTTGCTCTAGCACTGGGAATCTGGCATAAGAACTAGTAAATTTTAATGTCATATTACTAAGTTATACTCAGAGTAAATTTTATTAGATATAAACACACTTTTGGGAGTGTATATATTCAACTAGAGAAGGAGTGAGCAAGCTATTGCAGGTGCCAACAGGGGCAAAGCTGTCAAGAGACTTTTTAAGCTATTAAGTTTCAGGTAGCCTCAGACCAACCCTATCTGGGCAGCAGAACAAAGGGGAGGCGAAGGGATCTGGGAAAATGCTCAGTTCAAGGCTGTCCCCCCAGGACCACTCTTAAAGGACACTAAGACAATAGTAAAAACAGTAATGTTTTATATCTTCCCCCTTTAAATGCTATCATCCTGAAGCAGTCAAAATACTACTAACTAACTAGGCCATATATAAAATTCTGAAATCAGAAAAATATGAGACACAAAACCAAAGAAAAGCACACATGTTTATACATTCGTATATTTCTCTGAAAATTACAGCAATTTCAACTTTCTACTTAAAAAATCATTAGCCCATTTCTTTCTGTTTAAGATGATTTGGTGTTGTATGGTAAAGATACTTCTGGATAAATCTTATGGGGTTCCTCCTTGCTTTACAACAGATAAGGTGTAAAGGTTGAGGCAGGACATAAAATAATTGCTGGCAGAAAGACAATAAAAGTGGAAACATATTTTTGGAAAATCAGCAAAATATATGACACATATTCAAGGTTCAGGATAGTACCGGATTTAAATGAGAACTGTTGGTTATAATGAACAGTTGTGGCCTTTAGTGAGTACTATCCTCTTTATCTTTAGACTAAAAGTCCAACTTTGAATTAAAAAAAGTAATACAACAAGAACACATAAACCAATAGCCTGATCCAAGCACAAATTCTAATCCTAGGTTGGGGACTTCTGACTTAAGCAATGAAACATTTCTCCTAATATTAAAGTGTGGATTTTCAGTTTCTCTTGTTTGGTCAAGAAGACTAAGACAAGCACTGAAAACTAGTCTAGAAGTCTTTGGGTCAACTTGTTGTATATAAAAGGATTTTACTTCATTTTTTTAATGAAGGATTCGGTATGATTACTGAGGGCTGGGCTCCCCAGTTAAAGAAGGACAGGAAACTGCTGGAGAAGGTACAGCAAAGGGCTGCAAAGATGATTAAGGAACTGGAGCATCTCTCTTATGAGGAAAGGCTGAGATACTTGAGTCTTTTTAGACCAAAGAAAAAAAGACTGAGTAGGGATCTGATTAATGCTTATAAATACTTAAAGGATGGCTGTCAAGAGTATGGGGCCAGTCTTTTTTCAGTGCTGCCTGATGACAGGACAAGAGGTAGTAGGCACAAAGTTAAGCATAGGAAATTCCATCTAAACATGAGGAGGAACTTCTTTACTTTGAGGGTGGCAGAGCACTGGAACAGGCTGCCCAGAGAGGTGGTGGAGTCTCCATCTCTGGAGACATTCAAAACCTGCCTGGACATGTTCCTGTGCAACCTGTTCTAGGTGGACCTGTTCTTGCAGGGGGGTCTCCAGATGAGGTCCCAGAGGTCCCTTCCAACCTCATATCATTTTGTGATTCTGTGTGACTGCATAGCATTCAATTAGTAGTAGAATTTAAACCCAGTAAGATAGATAACCAGCAAGACACTTCGTCTAGATTACATTCCAATTTTTTACAGGAATTTCCAACTTCTATTAAATTAATGATCTGCTTCACCTTTGATCCATATCGTACATATAAGTGCTGCTTTTCTAAGGTTTTAAAATGCCAGGCAGGTTTGTGTTTAAAGCTATGACATTCATGCTTATCTTCCTTGTATGATGTAACAGTATTTCTCTCCCTAGGCTTCTCATCTATATGAAAGAAGGTCTTGGCCTCATGCTTTTCCTCCCAGTGCAAAGTACTGTGTAGGAAAATTACCTCTAGATTAAACCTGGCTTCTACCTAAGCAGGTGTCAGAACCAAATTAGGAAAGGACAAACTCAAGCTACTAATTGCAGAGAACATATGTTTTATCTCTGCTTCTTTTTGATGAACAGCACAGCTAGAAATATTTAATTATTGTTTAATTATGTTTACCAGAAGTATATCCAAAAACTATAATCTTCAAGGGATGAATTCTGGGAAAGAAATTTTAATCAATGCTGTCAATGCAGAGAATGCAATACTAAAACTTATCTGTTATTAGAGACACTTTTTCTTATTAATTTATATTCATTACAAGAAAAAGGAAATTGTTCACAGTTCATCATGGATCAAAATTCCTACTTAAATGAAAGGAAAACTTACTGAAGAGGATACAAGTATCAGTGATGTGACTGAATTTTTATCCCCTGATATCATGAATTCTGCCTGAGTAACGCTTAAGGCTTTGTCCCTAAATCATTGCTACATTCTCTTAGACTGTGTGTGTGCCTGAAATCCCAATACATTTTTCATCTCCAAGGTGAGATAATGAAAGCAACAACATCTAGCTATTATATGCCCATTTCACATGCCAGATAAATTAATTCTCTTATTCTAGGGCTAAGCTTAAAAATCTAAAGATAGGTACTTGGAAGAAAGATTACTTGTTTATCATGTCACTACTTATAATTTCCCTCCAACTCATTCTGAGAAGTTCAGCACAATACTGTACTTTGCATTGTAACAAGGAAAAAAAAAATATTACAAAAGGATTAGAATTTCATAAAACATAAGGTGACTCAAGGTTTCCGAATTTCATAGTCTTTTACAATGGACACAATTCCTGAGAATTTCGGAATCATCCTCTGTTTCCAACCCTTTAGAAGTCCCAGAGAAGATACTATGGTCAAACCCAGCAGTGAAGAAAGCTGGGTACCAAGGTATTATAAAGACACACTTTATCAGTGTTTTACATAATAATCTTTCTCATGTCTACAACCATATAACAAATTTTGAAGGTCCCAGCAAGTTCCTTTAGAAAAAATGAGATAAAGAAGGAATAATTTTTCTTTGAGGTTTATAACAAGAAGCTCCCCTTTTTATTTTATTTTTTGCAATTAAGTTAAACCAGATCATATAAAAAACTCAGATTACCACCATTGATAAAAACATTATTATATCTCTTTGGATGGGTCTATTTTATCTCTTGATACACTTCATGTTCAGAGTAAATTAAGAAATACTTTTTTTCCTATGAGGGAAAATTAAACATGCTGCCATTTTACAAATCTATTTGTAAATGGAAAATGAAAATCATGAACATGTGGATTCTGTGCTTTCTCAGATGTGTCACAGCAGTTTTATTAAAGTGCTAATTTAGGATATAAAGAAAGAATTATCTCACTTAACTTCAAAATTCTTAAAAGTTACATGTTTATGTGTGCAGTAGTGATGATAGTGTTTTTTACGATCAAAGCAGAGAATCAGAGAACAGTACAGAGGTGTCTTAAATAATCATCTAACATATACGAAGGGTCACGCTCTCGTGATGCCTGTGTCCTTTCACTTAGTACAAACCTCGTTGACTATGCCCTGTTCCATGGAACAGCTGAATTTAAGTCTAAATTAATGTAGATTGAACTATCGCAGGGTATATAAAACATCTATTCTAATGTGAAGTACTTTTTTCCTCCGTTATAGAAGTGACAAAAAAAGCAGAGATTTCCAACTGAGTCAGTTTTGCAATGCAATTTTCTGAGTACCAAGTAGAAAACTAATGAAAAAGTAGTGCGCTCTCCTTTGCTTGTACAAAAATGCTACTGTTTTACCTTAAGGAAAAACACCACTGAAACCAGTTAAACTGTATTATATCTTTTGAAAGATGGTAAAACAAAGTATGTATTGAAGTGGCATGGACTCACCTATGCAGACGAGAGTTACATCACAGAAACTATGCACCAAATATTTTTAGAATCATATTGACTGTCCTAAACAAGGCCTGTGTGATTTTATGTATTTTTTTAAATAATGTTTTTAGTACTGCAGTAAATAATGTATGAATTCACCTAAGAACTTGAAAAAAAATAGATACCTCACACATCTCTAAAAAATCATTTTTCTACTATGACTGGACAAAGCTGTGGTTTGAATCAGGAAGATGAGGCTTCTCATTTCCTGGAATGTAATGGAGTGGTCATACCTAGTGAAAATGCAAGCAAGAGTCAGCTCCATACAAAAAAGCAATAGACAGGGATTAATGAACCGGCCAAACTCCCTAAACCCTGTTAATAAAACATATTTCACCTAAGCAAACTGTTATATAGCAGAAGATATATTATACATGGATCCACCTAAATTCCTGCATACAAACTGCTATGAGATTACAAATCTATGGGTTGTAGCTTTGTAACATAGGGAAACTGTAAGAGAGGTTTTGTTTAAAAATTAGCAAAATTGCTTACACAATTAAACTGAAAGAAATGGAATAGATTTCCCAGTCCTGAGGCAGTTTTATATTAGTAGCCAACCGTCAAATAAGCTACCTTATTAGGGGCCACAATGCTTTTCTTCATCTAGCAGACTGCAGATTACAATAAAGTTGAAACTTGCAGTACTCGATATCAAATACAGTTCAGTATAGATTGCTTCAATTAAAAAAAAAAAAAAAAAAAAAAAAAAAATAAAATTCAATAACTTATTGAAATAAGTTTCCTAGACTGTGTACTTAGTATGCCAAAAGAAAATTCATGCCTACAAACCAAACAGAACAAAAATATAAATCTGAATGTATGTCTGTTTGGTTTTAAGAAACTGTCACAAATGACCAAACCAAGAAAAAACAAATGGGCACTAGAAGAACGGAGTGTTTCATTATTCTAATGATCTAAAGATTCTTGATGTTTAATTGAGGTCTCAAGAACACATCTTCAGCTTCTCAAAGCTCACCAATTCCTCACATCACTACTGTAGAATGACTATTTTCTACTATAATTAGCACTGCAATTATAGGCACTGTTTAGAATCTATACTAAAAAGGGATAGTTGCACAAAGAAATTTATGCAATAGTCTAGCTATTATTAGTGACATTTCAGAACAGCAATTTCCTCACACCAATTTGACAAAACTTAAATCTCAGACCTCTTAAAAGTATAAAATTTTGTCCAAAAATACATTAGGATTCTTGTATTCATATTGACATTACTATAACACAAATGGCACTGTATGTATGTGTGCAATATAGAATGCAACTAATGTCTACAGTATTTTCCCAAAAATCAGTAGCTCAGATTATGGTTTATTAGGTTCAACTTCAACTTACAGCATGAAGCTCCTATTGCACAGCAAATGTTAATAACAGAATTACTGCTGGTGCGGCACCTAAAAGCTACTATGCACAAGATATTCAGACATACGCTCAAATGGGTGTGAGAAAAGGAGAGGTCTAGAACACTCTCATGTAAAGAACCTCTTTTCTATTCTTTATCTTTGCACATTTCCCTTTATCCTTTTTCTTTTTCAGGTGGATATATGCACCCCTACTCTTATCGGTTAAACAGGGCTTACTTAGGGCTGAGGGAAACGATCAAGGAAATGAGGTTTTACAATCACACGTGAGTCAACCCATCTGTGCGGTAAGTAACAAACTGCATGTTCCCAGCCCACAGCAAGTGCAGGTAAATCCATAAGTTTAAAGTTCGTTGTCAGTTACTGCAGTGCAAATGATGCATGATAACGTGTTCTGGCGGTAGTAGTAGTTTCATTCTGCATCTAGCTTAATTGTCCTCATTGTTCATTTCCAATGGGTTCCGCAGTAAAGTGGAATTTTTTACTGCAAGTAGATGAGGATGACAACTCTAATCGAAAGTTCTTTGCCTCAGCTGCTCCTAAGCTTAGCAATAGGTGCCACATATTTCAGCACTTCTCAACCTACATACTGCAAAACAACAAAATATTCATAATATATTTTTGGATGCTGATAGGTGAGTTAGTGTTATGCTCCTCCACAATTTAATTTGCATAATCAGCAAACAAGACTACAATATCAACTACAGTAAATAGTGCTATAGTACACATTCCTCTCTTATTTTTCAGAAAGGATATTTTACTGTCAATCAATAATTTCATTTCATAAAAATATATTAATCATTTTATTCCCTTAGTTCTGTGAACAAAGTAACCTTTTTCCCTCTCTAGTTCGAATTTGGCACATCAAAACTACATGATTTATTTTTTTTTCCTACAGAGAAATATTGCTCTGACAATTTAAACTTTTGAAAATGAGAGACAGAGAGACAGTCATTCAACTGGACATTGATAACGGGCTGGGTGAACTGTCTATGAAATTTAAACCACTTCTTAACATAGGACATATTTTGCTGTTAACTCAGTTTAGACATCCGTATCTTAAACAGTAATCATATTTTGTAACCCCAATAGAAGAGATATGCCCAATATTGTCAGTTTGAGCACCACACATATGTCAATATGAATAAATACGACTACTATTTTTTTTTTTTCTGGGATTTTAAGGGGATTTTTTATTATCTTTTTTGTTTGTAGTGACAGATATGCAGATGGGTACCAAATTACCCTCAATATCTTATTTTTCAATGATTATGTATGAAAAGTAAATTGTTTGGGTTTGTTTTTTTTTTCTTTCCCTGTATTTTTATCCCTAAAGTTTTGTTTAAAATTTAAAGCTTATATATATTACATAGTAATTTAAAAAGCAGGAAAAATTCTTCTCTGTAGCCCTTTAATCTTCTGGATACCTGTTCCTGTACCTGGATGTCTTTTACATAACTTTGTTCTCCAGTAAAATTTCAATGCCCTTGCTCCTTTCTTTAGACAAAAAAAAATGAAGCCTATAAGCTACAGGCATATCAATCAAAAACAAGAGAGTCAGCACTAAGTCTAATAATGAAAACCATGATTTCATAAATCATCCTCCACAGGTTGGGGTCATCTTTTAAAAATTTTTTATCAGGTGCAGCTCAAGATTTCTCAGACTCTCATTCTTCTTTCTTTAATGAAAACAATAGGAAGGATGTCAGCATACAAATGATGTGACCCTCTTTAGCTTAAAAATATCCAGAAAATGAAAAGATTATGCTTTGCTTTGTCCTTGGAATTGTGGAAGTCAGGATTTCTACCTCCCCTCCCACAAAGTTCAAAAGAGAAGTTTCTCTCCTAACTCCATAAGTAAATAAAAGTAACTAACCATATGGTGACTTAATTTAATGAACTGTAGATTTGATTTAAATAGCTGGGTGATATATGAGAGTATTGCCTGTATCCAGTATGTAACAATTTGTGATTCTCTAAGTGTTTTTTGTTACTGCATGTCCTTAAGCAAACCAGAAGCCCTGTTAACAGAATTACATTTTTTTTACATATTTTATTTCCATCCAATTTCAATACATTACTTTAGATTTTCAACATTACTGTCATTTGGAAAACACTAGCAAAAAAAAAATCATTGATCTGTCTTTCAGGTCTAAAACATGAAAAAGAGATGAGAATGACATTCAATCTTTGCTAATAGAAAGCAAATTTTTCAGCCTTCTGAAACTTTTACAGTCACATAGCCCAACATAAGAACAACTTTCAAAATTTCATTGTTACTTTTTTGCAAGGGTCTAATCTACTCACTCATGAAAAAATTAATTTTCTCCCAGTAGGAAAAAAAAACCCACAAACAAACAAACAAACAAAAAAACCCCCACAACAACAAAAAGAAGAAAAATTAGAGACTGAGATGCAGTTTTAAAAGTAGACTCAGACACTGCACAGAGTGCAAAACTGCGAGAACAGATCAAATTTTGTCAAAGTATGCTTTCTGAAATAACACATATGTAATGAGGGATCACATTGGCTGAACTATATACCAGATATAGTCATTGATTGTAATGAGAAATACCAAGTTGTGGATGCTACTTTGAAAAGCACCTTTAGAAGGGCAAGACAACTATGAAGAGGTGGCAATGACAGTGATCGGCCAGTTTCTCCTCCAGAGGTCTTGGATGATATCACAGCTCCCATGTCAAGAAAAAACAGCAGAGTATACTCACAAACTCAGCAATCCCTATAAAACAACTGAAATATCTCATCATAGTTACTACAGAATTTACATAAATACCTAAAATCACTTAATGGAGGATGGAAAATGATGCCAGCTATATACAGAGAAGCAACTGTATGGTCATGACACCTTGAAATTTTACAAAGCCAGGCTGAACAACACCAATTTTCTCAGCCTTTCTTTGTAGTTTTTCCATTGCTCTGATCAGGTCTTTTCATGGCCCTCCTCCAGACCGTCTCTGAGGTTCATGTCACTCTTGTACTGGGGGCCTCAGAGCTGGATGCAGTACCCCCAGTGAGGTCTTATGAAAGTGAAGTAGAGGGACAGAATGACTTCCCTTGACCTGCTGGCAATGCTTCTTTTCTATGTGGCTCAGGATATGATTGGCTTTCTGGGCTATGAGTGTACATTGCAAGCTCATACCTAATTTTTCATTCACAAGTAGCTCCAAGTCCTTCTCTTCAGGGTTGACCTCAATCAGTTCTTCCCCCAGTCTGTATTTGTACTGGGGATTACCCCGATGCAAGTGTAGGACCTTGCACTTGGCCCTTGGCCTTCTTGAACTTTATGAGGATCACACAGACCCACTCCTGTCTACCAGGGTTAATGCACAAGAAGACAAATGTGTTTTTATCTATCTCATAAAATACATGAGTTCATATGTGTATGTATATAGAACGGATACAAAATACGTACAAAAAATACACTGTATATATGGAACACTCATTGAAATCTTTTCATTATTACAAGGCACATAGAGATGGACCTTTCCAGGAGGTTTAATTCATTCTGAACAATTTTTTTAAAGGAAAGACTTTCAGAAGCACAAGAATTTCAAGTTTATTGAGCATCTAGCCAGCCCTGTATCTGATTGGCTGCTTCTGTGTGAGTCATAATCTTCTGCATTGCAGAAGAGTCATTCCTTGGATTAGCATGAGTATGTACTTTTTAAAATTCACAATAGAAAGCAAAACCCTACTGTAAGCAAGTCCTCCAAAGTCCTGTGAAAATTAATTGGTCTATAATACAGGTTGGCAATAAATACTCCAGCACTTCATGCTAAAAAACCTTGTAGTTAGGAACCAATACACTTGACTCCTTCTTAAAATGAAATATAGACATTTAAAATGCAAGTTCCAGGCAAAGATATAGTCCATCACTTTCTAATATTAACTGAAAAGACAGACATCTAACCTTACAGGAGAACTTTTTTGTCATGAAAGCTTTTTGTGTGCCAACACATCAGCACCAATCCAAACCCCAAATACTGTGCTTGGAGAAACAGACACTTAATGTTCTTTTGTAAGCCTCTTTTTTTTTTCTTTTTTTTTTTTTAAAGAAAAAAAAAAAAGATAAAAAAGGAGAAAAGAAAAGAGTTCCTGGTTAATCAGAGGTATCTAGTGGAGTATCTAGTGTTGTTAAGCTGAATATAATATATGGCAAAATAGGATGGTATTAAGAGAAATTAACTGATCCTTGCTAAGGTTACGAAAATATCTTTTTAATATTATGAGAATTCTTTACATGTCATCCTAATGTGATTTGAATCCTCCTGTTTTAAAAGGAATTAGTGTATCAACAAAGATTACTTCTCTTTTCTCCTTCTCATTTATTACTAACCTAAGGAAGTATGTAATAATTCAATTTAATTTATATTTCCCTGAAGAGGTGCAATTCAATGGATAATACGTACAGAGCTTCTGTATTAATAACACCTAGCTGGAGACAGTAGAATACATATGGTGTGTAGTGGTTACAATTAAGTAGGAAGACCTGAGACAGAGACATTTATAACAGCAGCTTTGTACTGTTTAGGAAAGCAATGGACCCTGAGGCAAAGCTGAGGGACTTCTTTATCTGCTATGATTAAAACTACTGATAATTCCCGAAGTGGCAGGTTCAGCTGCTGTTTCACATTGTATTCCTTAAGATATTAATGAGAAAACAGAAACACTGCCTGTGCTACTTAGTTAATAACCAGAGGTCATATTCCATTTGCCATTTCTTCAGGATTAGTCTACATTACTATGGGTGATTTCATGATTTATGAAATGTCCCTTGGCTTAATCCATCTACTAAGAGAGTATAATAGCATTATCAGTATGCCAGGTCTTTTGTGATACCTGATTTTTGGCTACTAATCCAAGTTAGAATAAAATTTGTGGTTTAGGTTAAAATTCCACATATTATACATTGAGAAGTTGTAGAAATATTGTAATGTTGAATACAGTAGAGAAATGCTGCCCACAGAGAAGTGGTAGCACAGTCTTCTCTGTAATCATTACACTGAAATGATGCTTGACACTGATCTCCAGTCAACGCAGACTTTGTTAACACTGAGAGTCATCCTTTAAAGTGGGATAGACAATTAAATATTCCATCTAAGCAGCAACACATTGGAAGAGCAGGGATCACTGGTTCAATCCTTTTCATTGAAGAAGCACAGTCAGAAGCCAAGCAATGAGAGTTAAAGCACCAATTACAAAACCCAAGGATGAAATGAATTTGTCAAGCTGTGCTGTCTGACGGCGAGAAACAATCATGGCAGTAACTCTGCAGAGTGGCTACTTGGGACATGAGGTTGTCAAGAATATCTGACTTGAAAATTCAGTTCTGATCAGCAACAACCCAGTAAAATTTTCAGAAGCATGCCTAACTACTTAGTAGGTCAAATTTATTACTTTGTCTCCCTAGCATAGGGAGACTTGATGGAGTTAAATCACCACATGGAAGCCTTTGACCCATCACCTTTTCCTTGTAAATTGTTCTAAAATTATCTTCAAAAGACTGTTGACAGACATCCTTTGTTTCTGTCCTTTCTTGGATGCACTTTTTCAGGTCTGATCAGTAGAGCAAACACAGATTTAAAAAAAAAAAAAAAAAAAAAAAAAAAGAAAACACAAATTAAAAAAAAAAAAAAAAAAAAAAAAAAAAAAAGAAAGAAAGAAAAGAACACCATACTACTAGTTTGGGAATGTCAAAAACCATAAAAAATAATTTAAGTTTGAATTTAAAATAAGTCTGCACAACAGTTTTCATGGTCATCTGGACATACCTGTAGACTGAAATAAGTCGCTGGGTGAAGGTGTTGTGTCACTTCTAATGTTCACAGGACAAAAGAAGCACCCAAATATGTGATCTCTAAAGGCTATGCCAAGAATGCAGAAGTGAACCAGTGTGAACCTCATGAGGTTCAAAAAGGCCAAGTGCAGGATTGCAGGATCCAGCACCGAGGTAGAGGCAACTCCCAGTGTTCAAAACATGCTGGGGCGTGAATGACTGAGAGTAGCCCTGCTGTGAAGGGCTTGAGGATACTAGTGGATGAAAAGCTAAACATGAGCCGATAATGTGCACTCATAATCTAGAAAGCCAACCACATCCTAGCTGCATTTTTTTTATTATGAAAATTTTTTACACTGAAAGCATTATTAAGCATTGGAATGGCCTGTCCAGGGAAGTGGTTGAGGCAGCACCACTTGAGGTATTAAAAATATAGATAAAATTTAAAAATTAAAACCATATACAACATAGTGCTTAGTGACATGGTTTAATTATGTGGGGGGGTTTTGTGTTTAGGTTTTTTTTGTTTTGTTTTGTTTGTCTGTTTGTTTGTTTTTGTTGTGGTTTGTTTGGTTTTTTTTAAATCAGTGTTACGTTGATGGTTAGACTGCAGGATCTTAAAGGCCCCTTCCAACCTAGACAATTCTATAATACTAAAAGAAGAGTAGCCGGCAATTCAAGGGAGGTGACTCTCTCCTGTACTCTGCTCTGGTGAGACTCTACCTGGAGTATTACATTCAGCTCTGGAGCCCATAGCACAGGAAAGACATGGACCTGTTAGAATGGATCCAGTAGAGGGCCATGAAGATGATCAGAGGGCTGAAGCACCTTCCCTATGAGGACAAGCTGANAGCTTGAGAGGGCTGGGGTTGTTCAGCATGGAGGAGAGATGGCTCCAGGGAGACCTTATCGCAGCCTTTCAGCGGTCCTACAGGAAAGATGGGGACAAGCCTTTTAGAAAGGCCTGTTACAAGAGACCAAGGGCTAATTCCTTTAAACTAAAAGTGGATGGATTCGGAATAAATAAGGAGGAAATGTTTTACAATGAGGGTGGTGAAACACTGGAACTGTTTGCCCAGAGAGATAGTAGATGCCCCATCCCTGAAGAAAAAAATTAAGGTCAGGTTGGATGGGACTACAAGCAGCTTGATCTAGCTGAAGATGTCCCTGCTTACTGCAGGGAAAGTTATACTAGATGACCTTCAAAGGTCCCTTTCAATCTAAACCACTCTATGATTCTACTACAGTTACATCTCTGGGCTGGTTAAGTTATAGTACTGTAAACCAAGGGCTCAACATGCTTTCATATGTATTTATAAGGCTTGTAAACATGGCTTCATGCATTTACTCTGACAGTCAGGACAAAAGCACAAAATATTAATGCTTTGGGAATAGTATTGAATTGAAGAGAAAAGGATCTGGCTGGTCTGCTGGTAAAGATTTAGAAAGAAAAACAGGTATCTCGATATTTCGGTTTCTGAATTGGTTCCAGCCATTCAGATTAGAAGAATTAAATGATAAGAAACTATAGCAGGAGTACAAGAAGGTTTGAAGATAATATGAGACTACTTGGAATGAGACAGATGAGATAAGAGATTGTCTGTTTCTACCATCTATAAGGTGTTCAACAGCTAGTTTGTGAGACACCCTGTCTGAAAAAATGGACCTATACAGACAAATTTGCTTCTTATCCATAAGCTTCTTACCTTCCTGCAGAGCCAACAACTGCGGGGGAAGAGACTGCAACATGATACCCCACACCAGATCAAGCATGGTTACATATTTCCCACAGAAAATTCCAGTTACTATGGGAACAAGTTTTCAGACAGAAGCTTTTGGCTTTCACTAATAGAACCATTACGGAAATTTCAACTTTTCTGCGGAAAACAGATGTATTGCATGCCAAATGAAAATATACATATTACTCTATCTACTATCACTATGAATATATATGAATATATAAAAATATTTCCATGACTGTGGGGCAGAACCTGTATTTGATACATATGTACAACTTTGCTATCACTTTTTTATCAAAGAAAAGAGAATGACCCTTGATTATTTTGAAATGGAAATTTTTTAAATTTTCAAAATTGGCACGAAAGATTTTATTAAATATTTCATCAGTGACAACCAAATCTTTTATATCAAATGGGACAGACAACCAATGCAATTCAATATCTCTCTACAGGATTCATAGATCTGTGCTGAAATAAAAGTAACTAAAATTCCATACATATGTTGAAAGTACTTGTTATGATTATTCTGTTTTATACCTTTATGAAATATTCCTTCCTTTAAAATATTTTGCCCTAAAATAGTAGGGTTCACAATAGGCAAACCTTTTAAATTCCGACTTAATTGTGCAGTAGAACATCTGTTCTAATTTCTCTGACCATTGTCATGTGGTTTTGTTTTTTTGGCTGTAGACAGCAGCCATAGCTTGCATTTGGGTGCCTTTTCAAGAGAGAAAGACCAACATGTTTAAGCTGCACAACTTACTCTTTTTATTTGACAGATCAGTGGCAGTCCCATTAAAATAAGATATATGCTTTTACATTAGCCTGACAAGGGATTACACTAAATAAAATGTTTTTGACTGGCATGAGTTTCCCATTACTCAATTTGTCCTTTGCTGCCAGAATAGGGATATAAAAACGAACATAACACAAAAGTTGTTGTCCTCAGGCTCCTTGAAATTACTTGGAGGCCAGCAGTCCTGAAATTCATATGTATTCTTTACTAAGGTTTTACTAGTATGCTTCTTTTCTGGTCATGATAATACTAACATTTAAATGCATTTATTTCTCAAGAATAAATACCGTTCTGACTGATAATTCACTAACAACAGTTTTATTTTGACATTTTTGCATGTGTACAGAACTATTCTTTATCTCAGTCATCCCTCTAAAAATAGAATTTTTGTCGTTCAACACATTATACTGTTTTCTGTTGTATTTTATTTCTGTGCCAATTCAGAAGGTAAAGACTGATGAACTTGGGCTGTTCCATGACACTTTTAAGCTTAGAAAAGTGATATTGAACCAAGGTCACGAGTGGAATTGGTCAGTTAGCAGCTCTACTCTCAGATGGTTAGTTCATGTTCTGGTTTCTAATGTGACCAGCATTATATGATTCAACTCTTCATGTGACCTTCAAAGAATTCAGTCCTTGTCAGTCAAACTAAAGAACCTCAGTCAACACAGAAAGAATTATATGGGTCACCAACTAGCCTGTCTGTTTTAAATGAGCCAAAGGAAAGGTCCCCACCTGTTCAAGCAAACATGTAATGTGTGTCCTGATTGGAAATCATTCTTACCAATTCTTTTCCTACTTAGTGGAAAGGACACATCAGAGTTCATCATTTCCACATTGCCAGCAGAAACAGCCACCATGAAAACCCAAATTCTAAAATAGACTTAGTCATCCCACATTCAGTCCATAGCTACAAAGCCTTGTTTCTTTACGCGGCAGAAAAGAAAAATCAGATTCTTGTGGTTTAGAGGAGGCACAAAGTAATAATTCACAATTAAATCTAGTCTTCGCACATCTTATTCCTGGTTTTGAATCAGCAACTTAAGCGTTTCCTCAGTTTCCATGGAGTCAGAGGTTTCTGCCTCACCAAATCAAAAGTGTGAAATAATTATGCTGTACATCTAACAACTCAAGTGGGTTCACACAAGCTACCCACTTGCAGACACTGAATGTCTAACTCCTTTGATCCAACTATACTAGCTCATTAAGCAATTTTTTTTCTCAATAATGTTGTGTATGTAAACACTGAACAAAAGGCTAAATATTGTACCAAAGAAGAACTGAATACTGCACAGCAGGGTTTGATGCTAGCAGCCAATTGCCTCCCCTGCAGTTGGAAGGCAGCTTGGGTAACTATTCCAAAGATTAATGAGCAATCAGTTCTAAATTAAACCAAGACCTATGTTTAAATCTTTTTCCCCTCACACTCTTTACAAGTCTGAATTTGAGTTACACTCACAGAGATAAAATGCAATATTTGGCTTTGTGAGTTGTAGAACATTATTAGCAGAGTGGAAAATTGCTTCTTTTGCATTTCCTTCACATTTTTCAGCCTTTATTTTCCCGTGCAATTTGAAAGGAAATGGACTGTGCTGAGGTTTGCTACTTCTGCACTGGGTTATAAACAGAAGTTTCCTGTCAGTCATTTCTAGAAACTATAGAATCCCATTTTGAAACTGGAACAGAAGTATTAGATCTGTGAGATTCACAACTTTTCTGACACACCACTTCTATAACAATCTCAGCTTTTAACTATTGACAAAGGATTCGGGTAGTATGACATAAATAGTATAGTGAATAATGTGAAGAAGTGTCATTAAGGGCTTTTCAGCAGCTCAGTGATTTGCATCTACACAGCCTCTGGAACTCTGCATCTCTACCTCTGTGTGAGTTCAGTTTTTAAGTACAACACTGATACAGAGCACAATACTGATAAAGCTAGGTGTTAGGTGCACTTGTGTGCAAGCGTGCAACAGCAGTTACATACTGTGAGCACCAAAATAGTTTTTAGATCAGACTAAGTATAGAATCATAGTCTAGACTGGGTTGAAGAGGACCTTTAATGGTCATCTAGTTCCGGTGTATTTTAAGAACATAGCATATATTTTAAAAGGGTAAAATATATTTTAGAAGGTACAATCTCTCACTAGGTAAGAATAAAGAGCTGTAAAATGGTTACAAGACCGTGTGAAACCAGACACTTGGTATAAAGAATAAGCACCTTGCTGATGAATATACCCTTAAAGAACAGAAGGCTGATAATAAGGAACATCCCACAACAGGAGGCACTGAAAGATACTAAAAACCAGATAGCATGCTGGATAAGGCATGAAGTCAACAAGATTTTGCAGTAACTGGGGGAAAGGTAAAGGTGGCAGTGGGAGATTGTGTCCACCAATTTAACTGGAGGCTGAATTGGACTACTCCCCCCACAGTACTGCAGCGGGCCACACATCAGTTAAAGGATCTTCTAACTTTAAATGAAAGCAAAAACCTGTACTAACCACAGAAATTGTTAAGGTAATGTACTAACTAGTAATTATAATTAAAGGTGTGCATTTCTGTGTTTTGAACCATATAAATATTCCTAAGAGTTTCTAGCTCAGTATGCTAGCTTTGTGGATTACCACCTAGCACCCATCTCTGCAGAAATTAAATAGATAGATAATACCTCTACTCTGTGGGTAAATTGGCATCTGCACACTAGGTAAATGATCCTGCTTTGATACTACAGTTTAACCCCCTGTAGTAAACAGGGTGATCTTCAATTGGATCATGTTGCTCAATAAGTAAAGATGTTGTAGGATAAGAATACTATTCTAAACATGACTGCTTTTGGATAGATGGCATAATAGACTAGCCTAAATAAATTTCTTACACATTTCTGTTTTAATTTCCTAACTGCCCTCTCTTTCCCTTCCTCCTCCCTTAATTCCAGCCTAAAACATGAAGTAGGAATCAAAAGATACCTCAGAGACTGCCAAAGAGAGCAGGGATGCAAAAATTACCCTATAAGAAAACTTCAGGAACATATTAATTTGCTGTGTAATTTCCTCCTCCCATTGTGAATTTGCCTAATTTTTCCACACATAGTTTATTGTGTGTGTATGTATCTACAATAATGAATCAATGATATGTACCACTAAATTATATTTTTTTACTTATCCTTTACACTATGTAAAGAACAAAAACACAGATCATTTTGCTGAGTTTAAATCTGCTATGATTCTAAACATGTTTACATTAATTAAAGTGTTTTTGAGGGGTTAATGAATCACAGAATAAATAGGATTAAGAATGTAATGTGGTTTGGTAAGAATCCAAAAAAAAATTATAATAGCAGTACTGACCATTTTGAAACTGAACATCAGTCACGTCATGGGCCATTCTGACATTCAGAACTGTTTTTTTCCTATAACTTTCTAGTACATCTCAAACAAGAGACATATTTAGCTTACAGATTTTCTTTTTTTTTTAATAGCTCACTGAAAGGAAAAAAGCAGCATTACATCAGTTGCTTTAGCTGGGTTTTTTTGAAGTAGTATATCTAAAGAAACTTCCAACAGAGGACATTCTATTAAATGAAACAAAAACCTACCTGTGTAAATTACAAAATACAACAACTGTATTGCAATACAGCTATTACAGGTCAACCAGGTGACAGTAGTTAGATAAAATACAATATCTATGGAGGAGCTCAGCTGCTATCTGAAAGCACACTTGTGAAATAGATAAGAGGAAGCACTTCTGTGTTGGTGAAAAATACATGAACTGATTTAATATATTTAGTATTGACAGCGTGCTTAATAATATACAAAAAACAGTAGCTTCAAAACTCTGCCTTTTTTCTGATTGAGAAAATCAATATTATATGATTAACTTTTCCTGATACTTTCCATATACTCATGTAAAATCTATTGACATTGATTTTCCTTAAACATACATAAAGTTATTACATACACATATTTTACTTAATACAATTATTCTTAAAGTCAAGCCGAAGAGATGAAATCTCAGTGAAATGAAACAAAGTCTGAAATTTTTGCTTAAGTTTTGCTAGCTAAATAACCTCGAAATATTCATCATCGCTAAAATTTTTGTATAATCCTGATATAATCAAATGAACCCAGGACATACATTGCTCACCCACATTGGATAATGGACCTCTGAGTCAGAATACTGTGTCTATATTTATCCTGTCAGAAGAGTTGAGATACAGAAACTTTATGTCTGTATTCATTTTCCTATCAGGAATTATCAGTTAGCCACAGAGCTGTGCAAAAATGATTTGTGTTCTTCTAGACCCGAAATACATTAGTTTAGGAGTTTCTGTATCAAACTCACCTATTTATAGATATATGATGGCAGAAAAAAGTGTGAGATAGGACTCGTCTCCAGCCACCACCAAAGATGAGGCAAGAGACAGTATCTTGATACCTTGAATTCATATGTGCGAGCATCCTTTCCTCCTCTAGTTTCGTGTATATTTTTCTATACATGTCTCATTTCACTACGTAAATGATGAAAAAAATAAGTGTCTGTATTACATAGGTTTTGAGTGTTTTCTCAGAAAACCCCACATAGTGAAAAACTACCACAAATCTTCCTGAAGGTAATTTGGGTATTTTCATATAGTTTACCACACAAAATGTTAGCAATTTATTTATCTATCACTACTTCAAGAAATATGAATCATAAATAGGGATACAATAATGAATTCTTATTTTTGAAAAGCTCATGTTCACATTATTTTACCATCGTGCTAGATAAATTATTGTGTTATATTCAAATAAATGGAAAGTAATGGAAAATGGAAAAAAAAATGAGTTGAATTGTCTGTGTTAGAGCTTCAG
Organism: Thinocorus orbignyianus; assembly: GCA_013400375.1. NCBI lineage: Eukaryota > Metazoa > Chordata > Aves > Ciconiiformes > Thinocoridae > Thinocorus > Thinocorus orbignyianus. The sequence continues at coordinate 1,536,269 of VXBW01006614.1, forward strand.
ATTTTAATAAAAACCAAAGTTGTACTATAGTTATTAAAGTTATTAATTTCCTTTAGAATCAAACATACCCTTTTCTCACACACATTAAATTATAGTTTTGATTTTGTTTTTCATTACTTGTTGATGCTTATTTACTTTGGGTGATTAGCTATCCAAATGTGTTGAGAATATACCATTTTGCATGATTGGTTGCAGCATGGCAGAGAGTTTTCAGAAATACGGTCTGTTTCTCTTACATATTATGACTGAAAGCTTGACACCTTTATTCACTTACTTATCTAACGACCTTGCTGACCTCCTGTAGTTTCCACAAGAGCAGCAAGTGCTGTTCTTCTCTAGTCTATGCTTCCTTGCCTCTTCTCTGTCCCATTCATCATATCTGTATGTGAATGGTCACTTCTGAAGGGCAGATCAGCCACAAGTCCCCAAAGAAGTCATAGATGAGACGTACAAGAAAAAATAAAAAAGAACCAGGGACACTGCTAAAGGAAAGGAGACAGAAAGAATGAACAAACAAGTGAACCAAAAAGAGATTAAGAGAAGAATGCGTCAGAAAAGATTAATTTGAAGAGAGGAGGTGTAAGGCATAATATTACGAGTTTTCCTATGTTAAATCCAAAAGAAACATGGCAAAAAGGGAAGGATAAAGTAAGTGATGGGCATAAAGAAGGAAGGAACTGCTAAAAAAACACAAAAGGAGGAATTTATGCATAAATATTAATTAACTGGTTAAACACATTCACTGAAGTAGACTGTATACCAGCAGACTAGGACACTACCTTGAAAGTATAATTCCAACGTCACCGGCAGTAAGTACCAAATAAATTATATTTTATTTCACCCAGAGGAGGCAAAGTTCATTTTGCCTATGCTCCTGAGAATCTTGTTCAGAGCCGACATTTACTTTCTGTTGAAAGGTAAGAACATTCAGCTGATGCTGAATCATATTTTAATTAATAAATTCACATCCACAGGTTTAATTAGTTATAATTTGCACACAGCTATCCTGGATGTCTATTTGTAAGCATGGCCCATAAAGTTATATTTTTTTCTAAAGTTTATGGTCTGATTGTTGAAAATCAGGTTACTTATCTGAAAATTAAACACTTTGTAAACATTAGCTGAAATTTAGACTTCAATCAAAGGTTAATAGTTCTTATGACTGAGCAGAGCAGATGATAGAAAATAGGGACACTTTAGTCACTTTTTCACATTAACTCATTTCAGCTGGAAATCTCTGAGGGCTGTAAGTGACTATTCTACCTCCGTTTCTCAGATGAAAACGGTCTAGGGACATACCAGGGCATTAGTGTCTAATCAATTTGACATCAGTTGAGGGAAAAGTGCAAAAACCTAAATTTAGAAAAATCAAAAGTGATCTATGCAACAAATTATTACACAGATTAGTTTTCTAAATGCATGCTCAAAATGACTCAACCGTGACTACCTAGCAAAATTCTTAACTAGAAAAAGTGTAAATCAAGATTATTAGATATTCTAGCAATTGTAGACATGCTAATGTTTTACACAGGATGCTGAAAGTCAGAACAGAATATGCAGAGAACAAAAGAAGGAAAGAAAGAGAAATAAACTAGACTAAAATAATGTATGCCTGTGTTACTGAAACAAAACACGTGTCATATTACTTGATGTAAAATCTCAAAATATTTATAAAACTTAATATTTATATGGGAAACGTTTAAGAAAAACAGCATAAATTAAGGGGTAAATCACAGCATTTTTAAAATTAACAAAAGAGGAGGAGGAGGATTAGAAACAGCCCAGTCTTATGAGAACACAGGTTCTGTGCACCAGTTTGCCTGAAGGATGTGACCCTTTTTTCTTCTTCTTTACAAAAGCACGTGCCAGAACATTTTCAGGAGGTCTTGTCAATCCACTCTACGTAAACAATTAAAAATTAACTGAAAGAGAAACAGAAAGCTACATGTTTACCTGCTGGATGGATGCTCTAATCATCAGGCAATAGCAACATTTTCACTCTTGGGTGCTGTAAGTATTTGAATAAATTCCTAAATTGAGCAGAATGTCTGCAGCAGGATGTATTGAGTAAAATCCAAGTCTGAAATCCTTAGACTGTAATATTTAGGGACCTATACAGAAAAATAGTCACTTAAATCTCCTCGGACAGAATGGATTATGGTGTTTCCTGTTGAAAAGTTTAGACTCTGAAGCTTTGTGTAAAAGGAAATTATGGCACATAATAATTGAGAAAAGGTCATTCAGGTCTAAAGAAGACAATCTGAGAAATCACAAAGGAAAGGGAAATCTTAGATTCAGTTCTTCAATTATCCTACAGCAAACATTGGTGATGGAATAAAGACAAATTAGAAGACATTTGGCTGGCTACTCCATTTTCTAGTACTGGAGCAATAATGTAGCTCCACTACCTTCCTTGTGAAGGAGTACAGCTCCAAGATCAGGACAATGACATGACTACACCCTCACAATCAATATTATTGGGTGTTCTTTGGTGTCTCTCTAATGTGCACTAAGAATACTGGATAGCAAATCTCCCATCACAAAGCTGGCCAAGGATTACAAAAGACAGAAAACAAATACACTCTCTCTCACTTTCCTCCTAATTGGCACTTAAGTCCAGTAGCAGTAAAGGGGAAATAAAAATAAACAACATAATTGAGGAAATATTACATAAGGAAGGCAACTAACCACTGAAGCAAGGAGAGGGGTTTTCATTCAGTTGGGTTCTGTTTGTTCCTTTGTTTCTTAATTCCCTTACAGATAAGATTTTTTTTATTATTTTTTAATGTTTTTTTTTTTTTTTTTTTTTCTAGAGACACGATTTGTTTGATTAGCATCTGACTTCTGAAAAATGCAATAAGAAAACAGTAAGTAGCTAAAGCTAAGTTTATCTTACCAGCTATTCAACTGCTTAGGGAACCTTAGAAAAACATAGTTCAAAACTGGCCTAATAGAAAACCTGTCTATTAGTTACAAATGTCCAGTACTGTCTCTGATAGACACATTTACTACCAGTATTCTATATCAGCTGCCAAAACACTATTCAATCTTTTTTTTATAAAACAGAGATTGTGGCATCTAGATGATTTCTGGATTATCAGATCAAACTGGGCAAACTCATAAGACCCGCCAGAAATTGGCATCAATTTTAAGACATCCTGCTAAGATTAAGGGTGGATTTGAAGACAGAGCACCTCCGGCAAAGATGACTTAAAATTGACAAAAAGATTAAGCTTGCAATAATCACTAATTTGAATTTTGGATTTTTTTTTCCTTTCTGTCATTGCCCTCCATCAGTAAATTACACACCTTATGTTTCCCGAATTAAAGGGAGAACATGCAAAAAAAAAAAAAAAAGATTCACTAAACATTGCTAGGATGATACCACAGATTGTGCCCAGTGTAATCACATGGGAAAACTGTGGTTACCGTGACTTTGACACCCCACACAGCTATTGATCAGTGCTGATTTTTAAAATTATTTTAAGAGACAACATCATTTTTTTCCTGATGGACATTTTTCAAATCCTACAACGGCAATACCCAAGTAAGCTGTTCTATACATATGATTCACAATTCAGTGTTGGAAGGCATTTTTCTGTTTTTCAGTACAAATACAGGAATTGAGTTTTCACCTTCCTGTTCTACTGCACAGGAAAAAATGAAAAGTTACAAAATTAGAAGAAAAGGGTACATTTGCACTTTAATCACTTGCCTGGATTTGCAGCACATAACTCAGACATTCATATCCATAGTGTCTTACTGACATTATTTAGCAATCTTATATGTCATGTGCTTTATGTCACAAAAAAATGGAATCTGGTTTTGAGGCTCTTTTAGTCTTTTTTTTTTTTATTAAATTTGGAGCTAGAATGAAGCAAAGAAATAAAAGGAGTGTTAACTTCATGATTTGTTGGAAATAAAAGTATGTAAACAGACAATTATAAAAACAAAACCCTTCAATGCGGAAAAAAAAAAACAACAAAAAAACAAAAAACCAAACAACCCACAAACCCTGTGCAATATTACTAAAAACTCCTACAACAAAAAAGGATATATAAAATGAAGTTATGCATTAAAAATGCCAGAAACACCTATTTGACTGTAGTTATGCGCAAGATTTACTCAGTCCAAAACAAGGCTGCTTCATGTCTGCATGCCAGCACCGACACCCACTAATCCTCAACAAAGCTTTTCTGACAAAATTGCTTCACAGTATTGGCAAACTTTCAGGAAATATATGATTACTTAAAACTTCTGTGGTTTAATTCTATGAATCCTGTACAAGTTGTAATCACTCCCAGAGTACTGTAAATCAGTGTTAGTGAGAGATTTAGTTGGTCATCCTCTTCACTTCTATAAATGGAAGAAAAACTCTGTCATTACTTATTTCTCAGGAGGAGAAGGGGTGTGGTCCTTGGGACAGTAAATTCCTCTTTGGTTTTGGATTACAGGACAGTTGAATACCAAAAGCGTGTTGAGCTGCTCTCTCTTTAACATCATATTGTCTGACCACATCTTCACAATTGGTACATATATATTTTTCTTTTCTTAATGCTTACGTTGCACTTCTGTGGAATATTAAATTTATACGCACAAACTAAGCCTTTTGAGTATCACAAATACCATGTGACAGCAAAAAGCCTTCTCTTTGCAACGACCTCCTTATATATCGACATTGATTAGAGTTATAAATTTGGTAGAATTCCAGTAAAAAAAAATAATAAGTATGTTCCAAAACAGGACAAAATAAAATCATTTAACAAATTATCTTTGTTATTTTCAGAAAGTTCGTAAGCCTCCACCATCATATGCTAATATTTCTAACTAGTTTCTCATAAAAAGAATAACAAGACATAGACTTGACAGCACAAGCTTAGCAGGTAAGAACCACCAAAATACATTAATTTTAGAGCTAAGTAGTATTATTTTGATCAATAATTTGATCTCATATACAAAAGCAGTAGAGATTCACCTACCAGTCTCTTTTTCATACTTCTGCGTATAAGTGTTTACGATTTTTTAATAAAAAAATAATTTCCAATTATCCTTCATAGATTTTAATATACTATGCTTGTTGGAAAATCCCTTCTATGGTTAAATACCTTCACCTTCAAAAGTGTCATTTAGTTCTCCTTAAAATACTCCTTTAATCTCTGAAATTTAATTTTAAAAATCTAGACCTTAGAAAGATTTTAAAATAGAAGAACTAATGACAAAACCAAAGGAATAATCATTGTCAACACTGATTCATTTGCTATAAAAGCACAGTAAATATGAGGTTTTCCATAACAACTGCAATTTTTGGAGACTTCATTACATTTTTTTTTTTTCATTATATGATTTATATGATTACAGGTTTTCTCAGAATTTAATCTACCACATATGTATCTCCAGCAGCTCACGCTTCTTGCTAAGAAGTCCCACCATGCTTTTTGATTTTCGGGGGTGGGGGGAGAAAAAAGAAAAGAAAAGAAAAGAAAAGTCGAATTATTCCCTATCATTTTTTCTAACATAACTATTTTGATACCACTATTTAAAAAGCCATTAATACAGAACAGTGAGTGCAAATAATACCCGCCTGAAAAAGATATGACATTCTACATTTTTCCCCCACTACACTGGAAGTTCTCTTCCTGACAGATAGCTTCTACAACAGCTCACAACTCCCATTGAGAAAAAAAGCTTTTTTCCACATTCATTCTTTAAACACCTCCATCATTTTCACAATCTGCTGGCTCCTATAGCTAGGTAGGGATTAAAATCTGCCTGGCAGTCACTCCTATTAATTCCACAGAGGAGTGGCAAAGTCAAATGGTGCACCACTGCCAAGACTTGAGTGGCACTGCTCCCGCGCAGTCAGCTTCCCTGGGGATTGATTGCTACCACAGCAGCAGAGAATCTCTCTGCTAATCTCCTCTAACTGTTGTTGACCTATCTCTGCCATCCCCTCCCAAGTAGACAATAAATCAAGCACATTTTACATGAAAAATGAAGTAATTACTCAGTGAATCCAATGGCTAATTGCACATAGAAGCCTCTGGGAGATGTGGGACAAATCCATGTCAGATTTCAAAAGGCAGAGAAAAAGGAAACTAAGTTAATAACTCCTGAAATACTGACAGACCGAGAGGGATTGAAATGCACCGTTTCTTCAGAGAAACCAATACCCTGCTTAAGGGAAATTGAAAATTCTAGGTATATAGTTTAGCTGTATAGCAACAACAGGAGTGATTTTGGTGAAACACTGTACCAACAGGAACGAGTTACTGGAGAAAAATGTTGTGGGGCTGAATCTTCTTAAACCAGATATCATCATTATATGTTATTTAAAGTAACCTCTTTTTTATAACCACCTTTCTTTCCTCCTGCTCTGCAATGGTGTACTTCTGAGTACTATGATTCCTTGTTCACTTTAATTCAGCCTCTTTCCCCAGCTGCCCTCTCAATTGTTCCTTGTCCAGCCAAACCCTCCCCCAACTCCTACCACCTGCTTAAATGCTGCGTACCTGAGCTTGTTGGCTTTTTCCGACCATGTTGCGGAGGGAGAGTTGAAAAAGGACTGGGACCTAGGGGAGGCAGGGGAAAGAGAGACTGATTTCTTTCCTCCATTCAAGTTTCTAGCCAGCCTTTGTTCAAAGCAGATCACATCAAGTGTGATTAGTTTCACCCTTGTAGCTCTGACCTGAATGAAGTGATTTTGTCATATTTGAGCATAGCATTTCATCATCTGGACAGTAGTAGGAACTGTAAGAGACCAAAATATGTTCAGAGACTTTTTTTAGAGGTAATAGTAGGGAAGTCCTGGTGAGTATCTACTGAACATATGTGCTTTTTCAACTTGGCTAAATTTGCTTGGATTGTCACAGGATAGCAAAAGAGACATCCATGACACAAATGTCACTCCTCTGCCAAATTTCAAGGTCACTCACAATTTAGCTTTGAAAAACAGCACATTTTTCTCCAGCCTAGCTGCTGGTAACAGCTGAACCATTTGGGCGGATTTTTTCAAGTCATCGTCCTGAGGTGACTAGCCAGCATGGAAAATTTTAGCCTGAATAGGTATAGAACCTGCCAAGTCTCATATGTTTAGTGTGAGACACACATTTTCACTTATTTCCTAGGTGTTCTGCGAGCAGTTACCTTCATTTCACATAGCTACAGGGCAGTGCTGAGGTCTTGCCCGCAATTCAAGACACCATCAGCAGGATCCAGCTGATCAGCTGATGAGATTTTTTAGAAGGAAAAAAAAAAAAGAAAAAAAAAAACAAAAAAAGAAAAACCTCAACATCTAAAACTTTTCAGTTAGTTCTTTAAGAATATGAACAAAACAAATATCTTAATGACTCTTGGAAATTAAATTCTGGAAGCCTGTTCTTCTCTTCTCTTTATTGGTTAGATTTCCCAGTGAGAGCTACAAGCCTAGTTACAACAGGTGGAAAATAACATGAGAGAGGAAAGGGGGAACTGAATCTTTGATGTACAGTTTCTTTAGCTACCTGAAATAAAGCACATTTAGACTCAAAAGGTCTACTTTTTAAAAGTAGAAGTTCTAATGTTTCAATAAAGAGAAACATTAAAAAAAAAAAAGGGGGGGGAAAATCTCTTGGGCATTGGAGAATCTGAGGCAATTGGATTTGATAAGATAAAAAGGAAGGCAATTATTTACATAACAAAAAACAAAATCCATAGAGGAAAATTAATCTCCCTCTCATGATATCTGAGAAACAATCAGACATCAAAACATTACTTTCATGCGGCCATGTTTTATTGTCGTCTTAGGTTTAATCAACGTGCAGGGATGAGTCGATGATACTCAGAAATTAAAACTTCATTCCTGCTATCGATGTTCCCGTAAGTCCTCTTCAAAAAGTTTAACTTTGTTAGTCTAATAGACTTGCTTACATAAAGCAAACACAGTTTCTTTTATCTTTAATACAGCAAAACAACAGTGACATACGTCACAAATGATAGAGGAAACAGGTAGTATTACAGTTGCTGCAGTAAAAATATTAAACTTGAAACGTTTGCATCAATCAGCGCAACAAGGGGAATAGATAGATGGGCACATTCAGTGGGCATTGCATCTGTGTGCGTGTGTGTATGCTAGAAAGGAGAATTTCTGTTGTCACTTCAGAGCACCTGAATGTCACTGTCTGCACTTCAAACTTGAAAGAGTAGGAAAGACAGGAATAATAGCCTACTTTGATGCATTCATATACCTCATGGGTTGGAGGAAAAAAAACCAAACAAAAAACATGTTTTACTCTGCTGTTGATTGGTTAGACAGAGGAAGGACACTCAAAAGAAGGAGGTAAATGAGTTTGCTCTGAGCTTTGTGCTAACACTGCTAGCACTTCAGTTAGCCTGATTATGTGTGTACAAGCCTGAAACACGGAAACAACACAGGGAGTCAACGACAATATATTAGTGTCACTATGAGGGGGTAGTGCAGGAGTGGAGGTTTATTTCTAATTTCTGCTGAAAACCTGAGGATGTTCAGAAAAAATAAAATTTTAATGCTGTACAAAGTAGCCCTTTTTTATCTCGAAGTACTCTAATTTAGAATTTCTGAGAACCAGCATTTCCTCCTAATTATGCTGAAGATAGACATCTATACAATAACTTATATATACATGGTCAAAGCCCAGCAACCTCACATTAAATCCTGAACATATTTTTATATTTAAATATTTAAATCATTTTTCTGGCAAAATATCTTGCCACTAAGGAAATGCAAGTGAGTGCAGCAAATGTATTAGCTTCTTAAATACCACCCCTCTACAGAAAAAATGCACAACTGGGAATAAGAAATCAAGAAATTAAGAATAAGAAACTAAGAAATTTGCCTGCTTTCAGACATGTATACATGTCCTAAGCTGTACAAAGTTCAGGACTTTCACTATATTTTTTTATTATTATTGCCTTTTAAAAATAAAAATGTAGATACACTTCTTGTCTTTTCTCAATAATAACCCCCCAAAAAGAAGCTGCGTGTTTTATGCAGTGGAATGGTATGATTTCAGTGATGATTTCTTTCACTGTAAACAAAAAGAGTTTACACTGGGTGGAAAGTATAAAGCATGCTTTACGAAATATTTTACTAATAATTTTTTGTTTTGAAGTATTTGTATAATTAGTGTGGAAACTCTGATTTTTAGAAGAGGTTTTTGTTTTCTCCTCTGTTGCATTCTGTACTTGCATGTTGTCTCTAAAGGGAACACTGATTTTTCACTTTAACTTCACATACTTCTCAATACTTATTACTGTGCCAATAGTTTTATTTAAACCCTATAAAGGACAACCTTAAATCACTACAGAAAAAAAAACATACCGCTACATATTGAACCAAATACTCAACCTCTGAACTTCTTGCAACTCAATTCTTGGTTGCATTCCCGATACAAGACTAGGCAGTGATAAGGCCGTGAGTTTGGTGATAAAGCACTGCATCTGACATACTGAAGATAAATGAGAATTACTAATAGAAAGCTGCTCTACTTTTGCCTTCCCTGTATGCGAAGGTGGGTTCATTTCCATCTCCCTGTCAGGTACCTGAAAACAACAGGCCTTATCCCTCCTTAATCTCAATGGGTTACCTTCATAAGCTCTTTAAAAGTTATATATGGAAGCTGGAGTAAGCCGATTAGCAACGGTTGTTTGCAATCGGACATCAGCAAAGTACATAATAATACCGCAACATTACTGGGAATACAGAATGAGGATGGTACCGGTGGAAAGATATAGCAATGTTATTTAAGACACAGAAGGGTCACATAAAACTCTGAAAGTAGCCATATACAATTTCAAACACCTTCTTGAAACAGCCACTTAAAATTTCCTGACTTTGAAGAGGGGACCTTTGCTGACACTGTTCAAAACACAAAAGCTTTACTGCAGATCCCTTTCTAGGTAGACTTTTACTGTTTCTCAAATTTTGACTTTCTGAAGTTCTAAAACAATGATTGATAGCACTCACGTATGCCTATTAGGTATATTTTATTGAAGCACCATCTGTATGCTCAATACTCCCCAAAGCACATTTTGTTTTTTTTTTTTTACTTTTAATGCATCTTTTAAAAATTCACACTAGTATTTTGTACGGGAACATTCCCCCACTAATATTTGTACTGTGACAACAGTTTTGTTATGATTTATGTATCTTCTCTATCTAATGTGGCAGTAAAACCAATGCTGAGCAAACTACGATGCCTAATATCCACTGCTGAACAGATTCTAGCCTGCCTTGCATCCTCCAAAATCGTATCTGTGTCATGTTTGCCCATTTGTCAGTCCTGAATAACACTGAAAATTGAGAGCACAGAAAAAAAGAGTGAGTTGATTAAAAGTAAAAATAAGGCAGAATAGCATATACGTTAGCTAAAGTTCTGTATGATTGTCCTCTGAGATTAGACAACCTTTTGATTTAATTTTTCCTGACAGTTCAGTATAATATCATAATAGACAGAATGTCCTTGGTTATCACTTTTGCTTCCTCTTGCTGTTTGTCCTTGTCTAGTGCGGATGCTTTGTCTGAACCACATCACTTTTTAGACAAAACAAATAAACCAGAAAGTTTTTTATCCGCAGTTTCAGGTGAAAAATAATATAAAGGGCCTGTTTACAATTTTTGTTGCAATTCTAAGTATTTAATTACTTTCCTTTCTTTAACATACATTGTGGAAGGGAAATTAAGACATATGGTAACCCCATACCATTCTGTGATACCTGTCAATAGGTTAACGAACATAGACACTAACTTTCAAGGCCAGACTTAACCCCTGTTAGAAACCCTAAAGGGTATGTCCAGACATGCTCTTAGTCCAAGCTCCCAATATTCTCATCATGTTAGCATGTTCCTTTAATTGCGTTGACCAAGCAAGATCACAACCAAGCACATAATAGACAAGAATATACAATAATTCCTAAGTATTGTGAGCACGCTTTGAGCCATTACTACAGCTGTGCCGTAGCAAACAACGTGGTGAGAAATAGTGGGTGCCTGAGTTGGAGAAGGAAAGCCCTCTCTTCACCTTGTAATATAGATAGAGCCAGAGATACTGGCAGAGTCACCCAGAGGTATAAAAGTATCTAGCGTTAGGGGGGTTGATGATAAGAGGTTAACAATTAAACGCTAACATTCATATTCTAAAAGAAGTTTTAATGACATAGCCACAGTCTCATACAATATTTGGGATGGATTAGATCATATGACATATTTATACAACTGAAAATAGTTCCTCATGCAAAAATTAAACTTGTAATCTTTGGTTACATTTCCTTAACATATTCCTGTACACCTGGATATGAGAAAAAATAGAAATATCTGCTAAACGATTTGTCTTCTGAATTCTACTTTCAGAAGGAGAAATTGTGCTAGATTTTGAGTTGCAGACTTGCACATTGTAATAGTATTATTAGCTGTATTATGTTTAACCCACACAATTTAGTCCATGGGCAACGCTAAACATTTCCAGATACATCATGAAAAAGATAAAAATTATAAACACAGTTTAAGTGCTACATGCATAAGGCTATCACCTGATCCTTAAAACAGTGATATCTTAAAATTTTAACTTGCAACAAATATACTACCGAATTTTTTAATAAAATATTCTTAATAATAATGATTCTTACTTATTTTTTCATCCATAAATCTCTAGTGCTTTGTTAATACAGTCATTTTACACTTGGGAAAACAAAATAACGACAAGTGTCATCTCCCGTAACATACCAGTAAAGATGGGGAAAAAACTCTCATTTGGTATGACCCAAGATCTAGTCACCCTATTTCCTTTGCATTCTTTGAATGTTCATATTAGATAGATGACAACGCAATGCAGAATATAGGGCAGATAAACTATTCCAATTAAACAGAAACCAGCAACAATCTTTACAAGAATATTCCATTATTCTTTTGCAGTTATTATTCTACAACACACTAAAAATATTTCTAGGCCTCCAATCATATTCTGATTTCTCAGCCCGGGAGATGCACTTCTCCCTGGAAAAACTCAGTATCCTACTCTCTGTAGTTCACATGCCTCATTACTTGTCATTTCTTGAGAGTAATGATTTCAGAAGTTTTAAAGGGACAACAGGAGTAATCTAGCTTTGAAAAGAGCTAGGGGTGGATAGAAAAAACTTGCTCTTCCCTTTTGTGCATTTAAGGTATACAAGAAATGCTGTGAGAATGAGAAATTGATTGGCTGCAGTTTAAGCCACCAGTAGAAATCTCTCAAGAATACACATTGAAGATGTTTTAAGTAAGTTGATATCCAAACCTCTCTGAGATTGCTGATTTTTGAACTGATTCCTTTACTGGTTTTATCGCATCAACTAATACGTCTGCGAGATAGCTAGCCATACTGAGAGTAATTGTGCTGGTAAACCAAGAAATGCAAAAAAACTAGCTCTGTAAGTTGTAAAGAAAATAATTTTATTTTAATTAAACCAATGATAACTACTACAGAAGGTGGTGCAACTAAGACCTGTCTAAGCTCTGACTGCATATTTGCTTCTGTAGCACTGAAAGGTAAATGGAAGCCTTTTTGAATGACCTAAAGTCCTTTTAAATCTGTGGCTGTGTACCAGAACAATTTGCATATACTAAGAACAAGCTAGTTACATTCTCTTTCCTGCCCAGTTCCATACACTCACATTAACTCTTGTGAATACGGATGTGTGCAAATGGATGACTGCCTACTGGAGAGACAAAACGCTTTTGTAGCTCTCAATGGCTTTCTGGTCCCATATCACTTTCAGCACTGTGAGATAGTCACCCTCCCATATATTAATCATGGCCAGTTCTCTTTACTTCAACAACAACAACAGAATCAGTCTTGTTTCCTTTAAATTGTGGTAAAAACAGCTAATTAACTACACAGACATTAAACCAACCAATACAAGCAAAGACTGATCCACTATCATTGCCAGCAAAGTATTTCAGTTCAAGTATCCAGCTACCACCCTTTGGTTGAAGAATCCCTGTGTTGTTATCCTTCATTTATCTAAAATGTGATATATAATGGAAACAGAAGGGATTGAGGTTGCCAAAATTATGTTCTTGGAAAATGTTCAGACTGAACCTTATTAAGTGCTTGTTTTCAGCTTGTTCTTACTTTGATTTTTAAAAGCAAAACATAAGCAGATAAATGGTTGATTTGTATTACAAAATTAGGTGTAACAGACAGACTACTGGATAGGAATCTGTAATAAATTTGATAAATCCCTAACAAACCTACACCAAATCACACATCCAGTCAACTAGTCCATGTTTCTAGTAGGTGTCTTAGGGGACAGGTATAAGAAAACACATTTTTAACAAGATATTTGATTAAGTGACCCAGTCCTCCAACCTTACTCCTGGCTTTAAAATGGGGATGTTAGCACTTCTCCAATTTTTTTTTTTTTTCCAGTTTTTTAAAGTACACGTATATTTTTTAAACTATATGTATTTTTATAGCACCTCATACAATAGGGTTGCAATAAGATTTGAGGTTTCTGGTGTTTCTTGAATTCAAATGAAGGAAAGAAAGAGTTTTGTTTAATTTTCTTCATGAATCCTCTACATGCACATCAGTAAGTTTTCAGCAGTGAATTAAAAAATCCCAAAAGATAAATTGTGTGAAATCCTCTGATGTAAGGATGTAGTGGTCTTTATCCTTACATATATATTGGCCATGTGTGAGACAGCATAATGTAGAGTAACCATAGCAACAATACAATATGTTGAGTAAATCAGCTTGAAAACTGTTGAGTGTATTAGATATGCAGGGCATAGAGGGTTTTTTTTTATCCTGTCATTGGCTCAGGCCCATACTAGTGCTTTATATTGACCCACTCTATTTTACATAAAAAAAATCCCTAAACCTTCCCAAATTAAGCAAGAATCACTTCAGGCACTAAAAATGATTGTACACTTGAATACAGTTAGGAGAATGCTTTGTTCAGAGAATGCTTTGAAGATAAATCCTAAACAGAGCTTATTATCTACACAAGCAGTAAAACAAAGTACAGCCCTACATGTATGTGTATCAGAGAACATTTGGAGCAGCATACTGTGGGTGATTTTGAGGAAAATACTGTGTTGAAAGTATATGATTAATGTAGTGTTCTAAAAAACAAATAACAAAAAAAACCCCAAACTTTAAAACATATTTTAAAAGACAATAGAAGTTCTGAGATCTAAACCCATGATTTTTTTTTTTTAATTTATCTTCAATCAAACTATGAACTATGCATTTTTAACAGCTGCAAATCTCTGCTGATCATTAAAATATTTGAAAGGGATACTAGAGAACTTAATGTAATTCCTGGGATTTGATCACATGGTATTAGGTTTCTGAGTGTGTCCATAAAAATGAAGCAAACAATTATGTCCTCATGAGATTGTATCTATTATTACTTTTTTATAAATTTATATGGTTCCTGATGTCTTTTACATGATAAGAACATTATACAGACAGAGGACAATTTATTTCCTCATTTACAATTAAATAAACAGGCAGTTAAATCGGACTTTTGGCAACCCCAAATTTATTCATTAAGATTTCCATTTTCATTCTATTTACAGAAAAAAATGGAAACATTTCTTAAATATAAATATCTGAGTAGAAGGTTAAGGCTGACTACACTAACTGCATCAGATGAGGCTCCTAAGTTTTCCCATCTAATCCAAAATAAATAGCCTTGATCTCTCAGCAGCTAAGGTTCTTCACAAGGGAAACCTGCAGTCAGTTTCAGTGTTATTTCAGGTGTCATATTTTACCCTCTCAAATTCAGTTGTGATGAAGTCCAACCCTCCTGTATCCCTTAGTAAACATCGCTGGGGCAAAATAACTGTTTTTCTGTGTCTTTGCTTCACCTCTGCATTCCATTTAGCTGTAGGCAGCGTTGTGGAACAGCAATAGCCACAGCATTGTTGCAGAGATGGCAGCACACATCAGTACTCACGGACTCTAGGGTGCTTCTACAAATGTACCAAGGTAATCTGTTTTCAGAGTCATTGAAATGCACCACAAATTTTAAAATGGCTTTTTTTTGTAAAGAGTGACAAAAGATACAGTCATTAACACTCATCATCATTTTTCTTTCTTTTGTGGTTGCATAAGAGACTCTCAGAATATTATTTTTTTTTTCTGTTCTTTCCAATGGTGCCTTCTCTCCCTATGACTTCCGTAGGCCAGCTGTTTCAAATCATGTTTTTTTACTAAACCATGCCTATAACAAAAATCGTCAAATAATAGATGGACCAGGTATGTCAAAAGCCTCTAACTGAATTCAGGTTGCCTGTTAGGAAGCCATCATGCCCCGTTAGCTGCTGTAAGGTATATGTGATGACTGAAAAAGCAACCTCTGACCCACTGGCTTTTTCATGCTCTAACTAGTAAGTAGGAAACAACAGGGGTTGAGGGAAGCTCTATGAAACAGTGCTCGTCAGAGCGTGACAAATTGGAAAATGGGCTCTTCTGTATTCTATAATGACAAGAATATTTAATAGGCTACGTAGGGGGTACATTAAAAAAGATGTTAGCTAGCCTGAAAGTATGCTCCTGGGGTGAAGTCCTAGTCCCACTGAAGTCAATTGCAAAAAGTTCCATCAGATTGAACGGGGCCATAATTTCACTCCTGGTATTCGCTCAGTTGAAAATGTCTATTTAATTTTACAATAGATAGGAAATCCGATGTATGCTTTTTGATTCTACACAAAACACTGAAAATACCTGTTTAGGTAAAGTGGCATAGGCCAGCATCGCAGCTCCCGGGGCTTAAATTAAACCAATTTAATTTTGTCTTCCTATTTTAGAGCTTTCAAAATAAGAGTCTGCCTTTAGGAGCTCAGTGGTGAATTATGTCCGTTGTACTTTTTTTATCCCACAATTCTATAGGGTTTAGAGGACCATAAAGTGGATTATTTAAAAACAGCTTGCAAGAGTGCAAAATAAAATTTATCCAAGTAGCCTTCTCCCCCCTCTTGCCTCATAACTCTGATATTAGTAATTTTGTTCCTACTGACATTTAGAAGAATTATGATCACAGAAAGACTGAAAAAAATACTGTACAGAAGTGATCCAAGGGCTGGAGCATAAACCTAGAATCCATGTTAAATTCCTCTCTCTTCCAGTAATACCTTGGCAAAGTCACTTTGGACTCAATTTTTAAAGGGGTTAGGCTTCAAGAAATATAGACAGGTACAGATTAGATTTTCAAAAAGCAGTTAAGTTATCTAAGTTTTTTTTAAGTCCTGTGCTGACTTTACAGAACGGGAGAAAAGACACAGATTTCTAAGATGGCTATAACAGTATACGCATACCTTACACATGCATTATAAACATAAAAATAACAAATGCTGTGAAATATTTGCAGGTATTTCACAAATATCTAAACAGTCTCAAGAAGAAAAAGACAGCGACAATCAGGTCTGTAATTATGATATCTTTCCTTAAAATGAGAGCTATTTTATTATATTATCTTATTTATAAAAATAGACATCCTGGGTGGTAAAATAATAAAGCATGAATAAAGGTAGTAGTCTTTGCCTGAAAATGATTTTGTTTTCACATGCAACATTAATTACCATTTGGATTAGACTAATGTACCACTTATCACTCCGAAGTGGCGTACAGGGAAAGGAGGAATGGAAGAAACCTTAGTGTAATTATTATCCTTTCTAAGTGAATCAGTATGCTTTACATGTCTGTTTTCTTTAATCTACTGGTGTAAAAATCCTTTTTTGCAAACTGCTGAAGAGTTCATTTCATTGATCCTTTAGGAAGAGTTTCTGTCAGATGCTTTAACTAATGGCTCTTAGCTCCCAGATGAGTTTGAAAGGAAAATATTACTTGGATCAATAATTAAACACCTGAGGTTTGGGGTTACTTTTTTAAAAAGGAATTATATATTATTATTCTTGTCAACCTTGCTTGGCATTGACTAGTGACTGTAGAAATCGTGTTATAAGACAAACCTTTTATTTGCCATTGGCCGTTTTCTTTAAGCTTAAATGTCCTAAACATTCTGATTTGGAGAACTTACCTTCAAAGTGCTCTTTAATCACTACTATATTAACTGCTGTCAGTAACCAGCCACTTCCATGAATGTTTAATACTGGGATGACTGATTTTTACTAAGGTTTGTATTAACCGTGGGTAAGTAAACAATTACAGTCCAGGAAATCTATGAATAAAAGCCATAATGAACACATTGCAACAGCTTAAATTTCCCTTTTTCAGTATGAAAAAAGCTCATATATTAATTCTGGTCTGCAAATGAGTCCATCAATTATGGATCCTGAACACTGTTATTACTACTTTAAGATAGATTTTAATGTTATTACTCACATCGGGTAGCACTTCACTGTGAAGCAGTCTCATTATTGATTTTAATAGGACTATTTATTAAGTTAAGTAGTTTTAAATATGAGTCAAGATTTAACTATTAAGTATCTATTCATATTAAGTAGGGTATATCTACACCACCATTTAGTTTTGATCAGGAGTGCACTTTTGAAGGAAAACTCTTGAACTTCCCATTCACTGCACTTTGGCTCACAGCTCAGAGAACTCTTGGAGTACACAAACAGAATTTTTCTTGGATGACAAAAGACAGTCCTCTAGTTGCCACCATTAACAGTAATGGGTACTTAGTTCACAGGATCAAACCACAACTCTCAAAAGTACACATACACACCCCAAAACATATTCAGTGAGGACACAGAGTCCTTAAGGCCACTATTTTCTCTCTATGCACCTGCTCCTACTGGGCCACTCCATTTACTACTTTAGACATATTTCTAATGCATTCTAACCACCAACAGACATTTAATCTCAAAGATTAAAATAAAACCAGCCCAAAATAAAAACTCTGAACTGTATACAGTATGAAGACCATCACCTTCACCAATTTATTTGCATTGGTACACACTAATAAGTTCCTAAGTTCCCCATATGCCTAATGGAGACAGGAGGCATCTCTAGAGCAGTGATTCAGAACTGGCACGTCAGTGATATAAAGAAGACAGTACTAATACTCTTCTGTGACTACTTTATTCCTTTCTCTTTTACAGCCGGGCGGCTAATTTTATGTTTTAAGTATAACAGTGCAAAATAATGTAGAAAAACTGCTAAGGAAAGACCTCAGGCTGGACAGTTCCAAGATGCTCTGGAGTAATAGATTCCTAGTAAAAAGCTAAACAACAAGCTGTCAATGGGAGCCGTAAAATCATAAGCATCTCCCCAATTATCATTTCATGACTTATAAACACTTTATCTCTCATTATCATTTTAAGAGATTGCTACTCCATTTCTATCTACTTATCTCTCTGTGCCCAGTCGCTGAGCTCCTGCTCACTGCTAGGTTTCATTCCCCCACTTAATGTTTATCTCCATCAACAGCTGGTTCAGCTGCTGGCCTAACTGATGGGGTGAAAAGCATAACTGCTGAGGGAGGGAGAGAGGAAAGGGAAACAAGACAAAAAAGTAGGCCTGATTTGCTTCTGACAGAAAGAAGCAGTGCTTTTAAAGTGATCCTTTCCTTACTTAATATATAGTTCTTATCCCCATCATTCATTCTCAGTTTGCTTATTATATCACAGTATACTGTAGAAATAAATAGCATCACTATATTTTTATTCTGGTTTATTTTCAAATCTCAAGACTTTTCTTATGCTTGTATGCTCATTTGGGGTCTTTTTTTCCCTACCACCTGTTAATGACAAAACTACAAAAGGGAGTTCAGCCACTGCAGGAGGATATTGAATATAAACACTATTTCACAGCTATGTTCTATGCAGGAATATGGACAGAGAGATAAAGTTTGAGCAACAGAAGTCTCTATCACAAAGAAAATCTGCCTTGTTTCACGCCATTTACTAAAAACAAGGAATTCAGTTTATTTCTGCCATAAGATACCACTGAAGTAAATCTGAGTTGTATATAGCTGTGCTGTACTCGCATTGGCCTCAGAGGCACTTCACATATGTAATAAAAGCAGAAAGTTACTATTTATGCTTTGTTCTTAAGATAAAAGCAATATGAACGTAAGATGACTATAAAACCATGTGATGTAGGGCTGGGGGCAGGGAATAGATGTATGAAAAAATAATTGGGATTACATAAATGAAGGGAAGTTTACACCATTAAGACTGTTAGACAGACCTTTTTCATACAAACCTCATTAGTGCAAACACAGCAAGCAGCTGCTTTGACCTTGATTTTATAAATATGAAAACTCAGTTTAGTATTTAGACAATTCATTGTGAGGAAAGATGCATAATCCCAGCAGAATACTAGTATGTCAACAATCATTTTCTTCCTGAAGAAAGGAGAAAAATCTATTAACCCTTTTGGGGAGGATTAAAAAAAACAAAAAAAACCTATTGCATTAACAAAGGGCAATAAAAACCCCAGATTTCAAATTCAATCACTGTGATACTTGCAGTTTAGACAGTTATAGCAATTCTGACTACTATTTGTGGCTGGTTCTCATATGCACACACGAACACAAAATAGGCTATGGTTTAGTATTTGTCTCAAGCCTATGCCCTAATTCACCAGCCGAACATACTTTTAAATCTTTAATTCCAGACTATAGATTTCAACTCTTGATACTCACTGGGTTTCCCAGACTTTATGGAAAGCCTCCTGAGTTCCAACATGTCAAGCAGACAGAATGGCAGGTTACAGGCAGCTGCAGCTGGAAATCTGCTTGTAGCTATCTCAGCTTGTAATTGCTGCTTCACAGCTGAGACCAGAGCCTGACTATATGAGTATTACTGCTTTGCTTCGTATGTTGGAGGTGGCAACTAAAATCGTAGTTTCCCAGCTGAGCCTGATGCCCAGCTGCACTTCCTAAGGAATGCATGCACCCACCTAGGTGGGATGCAGGTCTGAGGTATGAAACAGTGCTGTTAACTGGTTCGTGAATACTATACTAGCGCTTCTTTCTCTCCAAGATGGGAAGACTTGCATTGACTCTCCGAGGATACTTGGTCTGCTGATTCCTCCCAAGTGAATGCACGAAAACTAGAAAACTTTCATAATGGAAGTGGTAATTTCAGCTGCTACTTTCCCACTGAAAGAGTCCCCACCCTAATTTGTCCTTTTCTCTGTCCAATAACTGTCATTTGGACACAGCAGATAAATCAGCAGTCTTGCCTAACCAATGACAAAGATTTCAGAACAAGGCACTTAACAGCACGTAACTTTAATCATAGAACTTAAATTAGGGTTCTAAAGAAGGCAGACTGTATCACTTATCATTCTCAAACCTCATCACAGCTCCTGAGGTTGGTTTTGAGATTAAAGTGGCGTAAGTGCTGGTATAGTATAAAAAATAATATGCACACTCATCAATTCTTTAAGAAATTGGTTGAATATTTTGATGTTCAAACTGCTGAGCAAGCTGATCAGTTCAGTGCCAGCCCATCTCTCACTGTAAGGAAGACACTTAATTATTTTGCAGTTCTAAAAGGTCAGGTAATTTAAATTAAATACAAATAATTTGCAGGACATGACACACAGCAAATAAAATGTACCAAGGATCAATATACCAAAGAGTTGTTTCTGATTCAAATAAATTGATTGGACTATCACATAAAGCCTATCTTTTGCACGCATTTCTGAAACAAAAGAAAGCTTAAAGTAGGTATAAATCAGCTTGCTTAGTGCCATTTCTTATTGTCATATTTTCAACTGTAATATGGAATAAAGTGTCAAGCTACCTGGCTGACCACCAGGAACCTACCTCTCAGTAAATAACCAATGCTTTTATTACAAGTGAGAAGAAGCAAAAATGGACTGCTCTTAAAAACTCTGGTCCTTCTGCATCAAATCACAATGCTGCTGGAGACAAAATGCACTATGCCTTTCTCTGTAACATTTTAAGGTTACCAATTACTCTTTTGCTAGATCTACACACTCTGAGGATAAAACCTATAACAGATCAGAACAGTTATTTTAATTAGAATAAATGAGTGGTTTAGCCTGGATATCTTTGATCATTGTCATGTTAACAAACTGAATAACAATGAAGTCTTCGAACAGCAGGCTCTGCTGGGATTTGTGTAGCATATAGTGTTCAACTACAGCTAAAACCTGCTAAGCCAATGCTTTTGTTCCTTTGTGCAGTTTCATCGTAAAGGTAAATGTTATCCAGTGCAGTTATACGTTAAACACCATCAATGACTGTTAAGTCTTTTACAGAGAATTGTCACTGTCAAAGGCTAATCTTCTTTCCTTTTTATCATTATTTTTCTGCCTGACAAAAGGCACAGATAGGGTTTACATGGATACAAGCAGTGGCTGCTCACACTCATTAAACTTATCCTACTTGTCTAGGTAAGAGACAAAGGTGCACTTAAATAAAGCTTTCCATCCTAATGACACGTGAGTAGAAAATGCAAATGTTCCAGTCATGCTTTTCATTAATTTAGCTCACTTTTGTGTGCTTACTTTCCTATTAACTTTAAAGGGAGAGAAGGGAAAAAGACAGAGGCAAACAGTTATATAAATTCACATACATTTTAATGTTCCACCACTGCTAGCACTTTATTGTGTCTTGAAGATGCTGATATTTTCATAGCAGACATTTCAGATCACAAGATGAACTGTTTGTTCTTTCAGTCCCCAAGTACAGCTCATCTCTGTGCGTTCTATTTGATTTAGAAAAAGCGAAAGCATGAGACAGCAGGGTTTCTTATCAAATAAGGCCAGTAGTTTAAAGAAGCTTTAATAGCTTTAAAAAAATAAAATAAGAAAGTCTATCATCCTTCAAAACCCCTACAGGTTTTCCAAAGTGCTGGAAACTTGCAGCGAGCAGGTGCCAGGCATCTGACAGTGGAGTTCACAATATATATAACAAAACTTTCTAGATAATAATGGGGAAAAAAATTAACATTCTCCTACATCATTATTCAGAATGGTTAAAGCATGCCACAATCTGACCTTGCAGACAGAGTCATCCAGCACTGTAAATTCACAGGGTGACCTCCTTGACACTGCTTCATCATCATCAATTTATCATTCCCACAACCTCACCACTGTGGATGCACTGTTTCAAAACACAGCCACACGCTGTCACCACTCCACACTACAACTACAGAGCACCTTTCTTTCAACCTTCATTTGTCACAATGGGCCATATTGTCCTTAAATGCCCCGAAATCTGAGACAGAGGAACCTGTGGCCAAATGACTCCTCTCACTGTGGACATAACACAGTATCTTCCTTGAAACACAAAAGGAAGGAGAAGGGTTTCCTTTTCTTCCCTTACTTCCCTTGTTGCCATTGCCAGCCTATTGACTCAAGTCCTGCTGTGGTACTGCAGAGGGGATTTGTAAATCCAGCACGACTGCTGTAATGTTTACCAGTAGTTTACTGGATAATTCAGCATTTTTACTAGTGAAGTTTACAGATGACACAAAGATTGATGGAGTAATAAATACTGAGGACAAGTAACTTTTACAGAATGATGCAGATCACCGAGCTCAAAGGCCCTGTTGAACAAAACACTTTTAATAGAGCAAATAAAAGCTAATGCACCTGGGAATTAACGGTTCAATCCGTACTTAAAATCTAGGGGCCTTAGAAAGCAGTGGCTTAGAAAAAGATTGTCAAGGCCCAGAGGGTGATCACAGGACTCATTGTCCCCGCCCAGGCTCCCCCAGGACCTTCCCATACCCTGCCCAGGGTCCCCTCACACCCTGCCCAGGGCCCAGGCCCCCATCTCAGCCCCCCCAGGGCCATCAGTCCCAGTGACACCACAGCATGGCTGATCTTCAGCTCCCCACAGCCCTGTCCTCCCTGGCCATGGAATCTGCCAAGCTGGGGCCATCCAGAGGTCCATGGCCTGGCCTGGCCTTGGCCCATCCCCATGGAGGTACTCAATGCCCAGGGGGGCTGGGGCAGTGGGATGGGCCCTGGCTGGTAGGCCCTGGAGCCCCCATCCCACTTGGTACCTCAACATGTATTTGTTCATCAATGTAAATATTTGCTCTCTACTCAGTGCTATGAGCAGAGAAAATATTTTAAACATTGCTGACTCGACACTGGTTGAGATTATAAAAACTCAAATCAGGCATGCACACTTCAGTAAATACCAAGAAAACACAGGAGCCAGCTCAGAGATCATCTATGAAAAATTTGAGTGTGTGACTTGGTACTTACACAGCCAGAGCGAGAAGTCTGATAGCGGCAAGTTTCAGTCTTCCAGACTGAAAAACAGTATCAAATGGCTGTAACCTGAATTTAGGTAAACTCAGCCTTGATTGTTTGGACTTGATTTTTCCAGTTATGCGGGTAAGTAATCACTGGATGATGTGATCATGGTAAGGACTTACATCAGGTTCCGTATGTGTTGTAACCGTAGCTCAGCATTACCATTTTAAAATTATTTATCTTTTGAAAGGGTCACTACAGTCCAGATGTAGGAAAGTATTTATACAGTATGAATTCAGGAGTTCACCCAAAGTAACAGTGCAACTGCTGGATTTCTGAATGTTTTGACTTGTCTCATACGTGTCAGGTGCTTGCTCATGCAATCAGTTCTTTATCTACACCACTCAAAAAGAAGGGGATTGGAAGTCACTTAGATAAAACAATAAGCACTCTAAAACAATGATATGGGGTGATTTAGATCTAGATGTGATGTATAAATAGATATAAACCTAAATGTGCAGAACTTTTGATCTTGTCTGGTTTAGCTTCATAATGCTTAGTTGTGTTTAATTTTGTACTGGTGCTACGCTTATTCAGTACTTCTCTAACAGGCGGAGACATAGGCCCGTGTTTCTGTCTAAATTTGACTTCTGCCTCCTTTCTGGATTTAAATCATCTAGGACGATAAGAATTATGACTTTGGAGAATAAGTACACAGAGAAAAACATGAAGTTGCTGGATTCACAGGTTCAAATGATGAAACTGTTGTATCTTCCTATATATGAATTTAGAGGAAAATTTGACAATACAGGAAAAAATGAAAAATTAGCTCATACAGTATACAAACCTCACCTCTCTGAGTGTATTACAGAAACTGATAATAGGAATCACATTGGTATTGTATATTGCACTGTATATTGCAGTTGCTATATTTTGCTAAGCGTAACTTACACTCATACTCTATTTTCAGTATATTTCATATTGCTCCACTAAATCAGAAATCCCACATAATATCAATTGTCTTCAAATAAGTAAATTCAATATTAAGCGTTACACCCTCTACATGTGGTGTATCTAAAAGAACTTGATCAGAGAGTATTGGATTCTGACACTGCATAATAAGTTCAAGTTCCGTCAGTAACCACCTGCAGTGCTTGATACAGAGGCTAAGTCCATTTTAAAGCTGGTGTAAATAAGAGTGGTTTCAGTTGTGAATGAAATTATGCTAATTCACACCAGTTAAATATCTGATAAGTAAAGTCTACAAAATACGGGAGACTAAGCATACACTTAAGTGATTTACTGAGTTAGGATGATAACGAAATATTGTTAAAGTGCCTTCTCTCCATCCAACTTGGAAGGAAAAAATGAAAACTTATGTAAAAAGTATGTTTACCTGATTTTAGACATGCAGACAAAAGAAATTCATAGATCCTTTAGAGGATGAAACAGCTGAATGGCAAATCACATAAGAAGGAGGATGTGAAATAAGGTTATTGGCTGCAGAAACATATATAAGTCTCCTGTCATGATTGAGATCATAATACACTGGGAGGAAGAAACCCTCCCTAACATCTACCTGGTGTATTTTTGAGCTGTGTGATACAGTGTTCCTCTGTTCCCTGTGGCAGTCTCTTTATTTTTGGCAGTCACAGATTTAGTAAGTCTAACAGATTATAACATTGCCATAGCTGAATAGGTGCTTTCTTTTTCCTCCCCCCCNTTTAAAGAAGGTTTGTCTTAGACAAGAAGACAAGAAGATAACCTCTTTTTTGCTAGCTCCCTGGAACTTTTTTCGTGGAGAGAGCAGCCCTTCAAGCCCTTCAAAAGGTGGAACTGATTGCAGGAAAGGACAATTTTATCAGTTTCCTTAAATGTACGTTATGCTAGAAAGGCTGCAGTCTAGTTAAACTAAGTTCATGATACTTATCTTTCTCTGCAGCAGTAAAGGGGAGAAGTGTTCTGTGAGCTTAGAAACTTCATGCTGGCAGTGTGAAAGCCTATAAAAATCTTCCAGGGCACAGATCCCTCTACAGGATCTACAACTCTAACAGAAATATCTTCTTCCCTTCTGAAACTAAGCAGAAGCAAAGAACAGAAGAAATGTAAGAAAGAAAGCAAAACCTGGTGATCCATCTCCTCCTGATCAAAGCTAGAGAAAACAAGATTGACAGAAAAAAATTTAAACCCTAAATATTATTGAAAAAAGTCTGAGAGATTAGCATATCGCATTTCACATTGCTGTGCAATTTTGCCAACTTAGTCATTTCAGCAAGAAACTAAATTTGACCTGAACCATGTATCAGAGTGGCACTTCCATTTCCCCAAAGTAAATGTGATTTATGCTGTCTGAACAATGCAATCAGCAAATTAGTTATTAGGTATTTCTGAGTCTTACACTCAAAGTTTAAAGTTCTGAAGAACTGTTGAGGTTAGTTTTATATGCCACTGAGGACACAGCTTACACTGCTGACAGTTGTCAAGGGGGTTAAAAAAGAAAAAATATAAGAAAAAAAAGAAAAAAGGAAAAGCTCTGAAAACCTGAACGGTAAGAGCAATTAACACATATTCCCAAAGGAACTACTGAATGAAGGAAAGAAACCAAGGATTCCCTTCGGGGAGGACAGTAACTGTAGGAGGCATTAAATATGCAAGCAGCCATTAGGCATGATTAAAGATTAATTCTGTGTCATAGACAGGACCTGGGGTCATTACAGGTCATGACTTTCATCTTAATTATTTGGCTTACTGTTTTTATTTAATTAGCTTGGCTTAATGAGACTTTGGTTATAGATATCTGGTACACTGGATTATTGCCCACCATTTATGAAGTAAAAGACACAGCTATTTCACTTCTTCTTGGCAGGTAAGTTCCACAATCTCAGAAGTAAGAGTTCTGATAAAAACAGAGTGGACTCTATGTAGGAACATAATGTTACAGTCTTATTTACCTCTCCAAAGTTAGCATTAGAGTTTCTACTGAAATTGGTAAGATACATGAGCTCATAATTTGATGATAGTATTTGAACTTTGAACAGAAAAATTATCTTTCATACTTGACTTTTTGGTGTTGCCTGTTATATTAGTTAAATTGGTAAAACTCTCTGCAAATCAACACTCATAGCTTTCATAAAGCACTGTGTGTGGTACTGGCCACATTAGGGTATTTCAAGTCTTTGAGCTAACTTTTTTTTAATACAGTATATTCAGTTAGAACATAAAAGGACTGGTTATGTTAAAATCAATACAAATATTTTTTATCTAAATGGCAATATTTCCATAATAGAGATATAACTAAGACTTTCACATATTTTTCAAAACAAAACCAGAAACTAAGAAAGAGGACTAAGACCACTGTGCCCTCCTACCCCCGCTCCCCAAGCAAACAAACAAACAAACAACAAACAAAAAGACATCTAAGGCTTAAATCAGACTTCATGAAACTCACAGAATTAAAATGATAATAAATTTGCACCATATCTGGTGCACAAATTAGTCAGATATACTGGTAAGCTATTAAGTAGCCTGGTACATACTGGTTTAGAATCTTTAAGGACGCTAGGAACCCCAGTTCATCTAACAGTTACATTTGGGATTTGCTGGAGGATGAGGCTAAGGGATAAATGGAGAAAATTATAACTTTTTTGTTACTTTCTGGCCTAGAAATTTTCTTTCAGAGATAGCAAGTGCTTGTATGAACCCTTTGGAAAGGACAAATATTTTGCCTATGAAAAGAAAACCTTCTCTATAGTAGAATATTTGGAGTTGGATCAAAAGAGCAAAAGGTCCTAGAAAAAAGAAAGGAATGCATTTCCTGGTATCAGGCCTGCTAAGAGAGTAGAATATTCTATCCAGCAACTTTTGTCATAGATTCTTTTCAGTGTCGGTAGAGCAACAACAGGACAGATGTTCTTGGCCATTCATCCCTGTAATCATGTTATTAAAAAAAACTTGTATCCAGAAAGAAAGTTAATGATTTAATAGTCTCTTAACAGTTAATGATGTAATGGGCTCTTTTATACATAGAGTCCCAAACGCAGCCAAGTCAGCTGCAAGTTCTTAACTGTGCATGAAGGATGAAGCCATCCTCTTGTTATGGAGCTAGTGTCTCTTCAGTACTCACTGATGGCTGAGCAACAGGCAGATTAGCTCTTAATTGTTTACCTTGATAGGCACCAGAAGGTTTACAACAGAATAAATCTGAAAATTAAAATTCAGAGGACACCAAATTCAGTGGTAGCTATTAGCAGTGCAATTAGATTGGTTGATTAGAAATGTTCATGAAAATTTTCCAGACTGTGAGTTTGTCCCAGACTCTGAAAAAAGAATAAAAAAAAAAAAAGGCCTGGAACAATCTGAACTATAAATCTGCCATTACAGTATCATCTGAAAATGTGGCAATTGCACAGAGGTCTATCTGATATATCAAGTAGATGAACTATTTAGGCATGACAAATTCTGCTAGCTGAACAATGCAACCCTGGGGACTGACTTGGGCAAAAGTACTTAGACTAGGAAAAGAGTTCAAACAAACTAACTTTTTATACAATGGTAAATACTTGTGACAACTAAGAGAATTTGGGACCAGGAATTAGCTATTTGCCTAAAGTTGTCACAAGCTGCGCCTGTGATTTAATATTCTCTTCTCCACATGGAAGGAAGCAAATATGATTCAAAGCTGATGTCTTACTTTAATTATTAGGTATTTAACTGAAGACCAGATCAAGCTAAATCAAAGTTGAATCTCCCATACTGTTCCTCTGCCTGAGCTTACATTGATAAATTTTGTATATCTACACCATTTTCTCTATCACCTGTTTCCCTTCATCAACAACTTCCTTGGCTTCATTCCCATCTTTTGTTCCCTTCTGAATTTCTGAAATAGGGATTGTGCCTCACTACAGGGAACATGCATTTAGTTTGGTATTAATAGAGCTTTACTATAAACACGTGGTGCACTGAGCACAAAGACAGAACTGATACTCTGGAATGGATCCAAGATCTATTTAGTTCAATAACCTGTCTCTGACAGAGGAAGATACAAGAAACCTGCAACAGTCAGATCCAGACTTACTCAGTCTGTAAGACAGAATACTTTAACCTTAGAATGAAATATTTATTTCAAAGTAATGGTTTACGATTTGTTACAAGAATTTAAACATGTTGTCAACATCATTATTTCTTTTTTTAAAAAAAATCTCCTCAATACTTGTTCTAAACCATGTCCTGTCTTAATGAGCCCTATAACCCGTTTACATGTGCAAGAAAAACAATAGTAAGTGTGTAAGCATTTCTGGATTGCACAACATCAAATTTCAATTTACCGTCCTCTTTTTCTTGTGCTAGGAGACAGGTAGAATTTGCTATGTGGAAATATGTGATTTATAACATAAATCAGGAAAAATATCATAATGTTCTTCATTTACTCAGTTTCTTTTGCAGCAGTTTCAGGGTTTTTTCAACATAACTTTTCCACACACTTCACGATTGCCTTGCCTGTTGTTGAACCTCTTTTTGTTCAGTGTTATCCTTTAAGATACAGGAAAGTCAGTATTACACAGTATTCTAAAAGAGGTATTTAAAGCATTATGATAACTTTCTTATTCTTTGCTCTCCTTTTTTTTTGTACATGCTAAAACCTTGCTTTCTTTTTCACTACATCAATCTGTTAAGCTGAATTTCCCAATGAGTTCTATACCATTATACATGATACATATGCATTTATTACTTTTTTAAGTTGGTATATCCAAATTAAAAGACTATAAATTATAAGACTGAATTGAACTATAAACTGTTTTTCCTATCATTTAAATGTATTGTCTTTTCATTAACCATTTGCTTCAGCTCTCGTGGATATCTAAAAACCCCATGATTTCTCTGATATCAAATAAACATCTCTTTGATGTTAAATATCTCATCTGCAAATATATCTACCTTATTATTCTCTCTATTTTGAGGCAATTAATATGGATATTTAAAACAAAGGTGAAATGTGAAAGACCAAATACAGAATCTGAACTCAGCATTATTGCTGGAGTTTCCGATACAAAAAAATAACACATAATTTTTAATTTGCATCCTGTTTTATCCAATATTTGAGCTGTGATAACATATTACTACCCTATGTATAATTACTTATTTCTTTTAATAACCTCTCAGAGTAATTAAAATTGCTGTTATAAGGATATTAGTAATATTAAAAAATAAAGCAAATGTATTGATAATAGACTATTGCTGGGTTATCAGAATGCTCTTTCTGTTATAATCCTGTGGTCAGAGAAATTCAGTACTGAATGTCTTTCAAACAATTGTTAATGCTCTGCTTTTCTCAAAACAATAAAGGTTTCTTTTTTAGTTTTCACCCTCTGAGTAACATAGAAAAACATGTAGAACTAAAACCAGAACAATGCAGAGATGGCCATCACAAGTCTCATTAGCAAAAAATGAATAGTCCAAGGATAATGCCACAACAGCATGATACTGTAAATGATCTCTATTTTAGGTAGCAAACAGACAGGAAAAAAAATCAGTGGTTGTTAGGTGGTGAGTTATTTATTCAACACTCAGTTCCCTGTGTGTTTTACTGGTAGCTTATCTTGAATACATTCCTGAACATAAACAACAGAAAGAGTCAATTTTCCATGTCAAGGAAGAGCGCATGTTAAAGCTTAGAGTAAGCCTTTTATATTCAGCAGCTAGTTTAATGAAGTGCTATAAACAATTTATATGACCGAGTTTTCAGGAAAAAAAAAGTTTCCTCCTTTCTATTTTCTCATTTTGCATAATGCTTTTCCTAAGGGAATGTCATGAGGGAATGGGGAAATCAATTGTACATCAAGTTGTAGAAACACTGACACATTCTTCTAGATCACTAAAGTTATCAGACAGTAAGTGAAAAGTGTATCTAATTTGTCCATCAGAATTTGTCAAAATATTATATGACAATTCATTAACCCAAAAAAATTCTAATCACATCTGGCACTAAAATCTTGTATCTGTCTTGCTAACAGAAAATCACCAAGCCAAATTTCTAGGGGGATAAAAATAGTGCAACATAAGTAAAAATCTAGTTTAACTGATGAAAAAAAATCTGCTTAGTGCTGTCATTATTTTTTTTCCCCCAGAATTTACTGGTGTTATTTGAGGTTAATTAAAGAAATTAAGTTCCACAAAAGATGGAGTCAACATTACAGATAGAAAAAAGGATGATGTGAAATAGAAAAAGTAATGGAGTGATAATAACTGAAACTCCATTTTAGGCTCCAAGTCTTCCTGTTATACAGTGAAAATACATCATATATTTTAGAATTTAGTCTTAACTGTCATTGCTATATAGAACAAAAAATGCAGGTCAGAGGAGATTTCAACACTCTTCCCCTTATTCATAGAAAACTATGTTTACTTATTTTCTCTTTCTGAAGCAACAATGCTGCTACAGATTCAATTCCCATACTATGATTAAAAAAATAAATAAATCTGATACCCTTTCCAGAGTGGTCTGTTTCTGCTCTTTCTATTCTTTGGAATTCTTTCCTAGTCAAAAACATTTAAATAAAAATGTTTTGCCTTTGGATATTAAACTCAGAAAGTCCATTGTGGGAATTGTGCTTTAATGTGAAAGGCTGGGGGGGAAAAAAAAAAAAAAAAAAAAAAAAAANAAAAAAAAGGTGAAAGAAAAAACAAAACAAAACAAGTGCACAAAAAGAGATACTTATATGCTTCAATCAGGTTTTGGATTTCCGTTATCTATGAGGAATGAAACTTTCCTTGCGGTTCATATATGAAACTTGTATTGCCTGAACCTGTTTTATTCATGGGTACCAGATGAGGATCAAAGCATGAAATTAGAGAAGGTAGCTCATAGGAAGATGTGAAGAGGATGGATATAGTAAAAAGCTATTGCCTACTGATGAGAAAAGCAGCTATAGTCCTCACGCTGAAACCTGTACTTTGTGCTTACATTCTTCCTCACATTTTATGTATGTATATATCCTAGAGCTCACAGATGTAGACCTAATACATGAGACTGGATAGAATTCATCTGAGGATATTAAAAGAGCATGCCGGTGTGACTGACTGCAAGGCCAAGGATTTGCCTAACTGAAATCTCATGAAGTTCAGCAAAGAAACGTGCAAAATTATGTACCTAGGAAGAATACACCCGTGCACTGATACATCTGGAAGTAATCTGGATATTGCAGCAAGTGGCAGGTTAAGTAGCATCAAACCCTGTGCTCTTTCTGTAAAGTGAGGAAAACCACATACAGGACTATGTAAACAGAGTCAAATTATTATCTTCTTCAACTCAGTGCAAATCAGTTCAAGAGAGATGCTGGAAAACTGGAAAGTACTCAGTGGAAGATGACCAAGGTAGTGAGGTACCACCTGCCAGAGGAAACTGGGTTTGTTCAGTCTGTTGAAGAGAAAACTAAGAGAAGGATAAGCCTGGAGAGACCTCTAGAAACCGTGAACTGCAAGGTTTACATGTGGCATTAGGAATAACTTTTGTATAGCACTGGATCAGGCAACATAGAGAAGCTCTGAAATCTCCATCTTTGGAGATTTTCAAGGCTCAGCTACAGAAGACCATGTGTAACCTGATATAGATACTGTTCAAGAGTCTGCTTCTTGACTTCATGGGGGAGGCTGAACTACAGAACGTCCTAAGATCTCTTTCGAATCATATTTCTGTAATATGGTTCAAACACACTCTCCTGTATACAGAAATAGAAGTAATGTTTCTTAGAGAGCAGTAGGAACAAATACTAATACAAAGATGCTGAAGCTACTTGGCCATGCAGCCTGAGTTTTAAGTAAAGGACACCACGTCCTGCACTGCTAAAACAGAAGCTGTATGTCTTCCTTATTAAGTGAAGACAGCGTTTGGGTAACTTTCTGAAACATTTTCCTTCAGCCTTACACAAGGCTGGGAATAGTTTTCAAGAGGTTCTAAATAACAGGATCTTAGGAACAAAACTAAAATCACTTCAATTTTTAATATGACCCACTGTTGTCATCAAGACAAAAATGGCTTTTTTTGACAACAGTACGTTATTTTAATTTGTAATTTTAGTAATTTTTTTTTTTATTACTCCATGTTATTACTGTCTTAGGCATAGCAACTTGCTAATTATGCATATAAGACAAATAGAACCCCCTGTGTTAGAAGAAAAGATCCATGTATAATGTCAAAAATCTAGATGCTGTTAGATGTATCTGTATGATACCTGCTACAGTAATACAATACATAGACATTAAACAGTAAACAGTCACATTACCAGATCTAAATCTGAAGTTAGCCCCCTTCTGAGAAGGTGAGGCTAGATCATGTCCAGAGATTCTTTGGAACACAAATTATTCTTTTAGTCTGTTATTTCTTATAACAAATCATGGAGAAGGAAAATAAATAAAAGTTACTTCTAAAACTCACAAGCTTTGCTTAGGACTAAAACACCCACCTTGTTCGTAAGTACACACAAGAGAGTAACTTAGATTATACAAAGTGAGAAAAAAAGCTTTTTTTTTTTATTATTCCTCCCCTCTCCCCTTCCCCCCGCCCCCCGAATTAAAGTACCTTTAAATCACTCAGATGCCAAGAGACAAATCTTTGAAAGAATGACTGATGTTACATAACAGAGACAGTAATGTGTTGCAGGGTGAGCTGAGGACACAGTTTTATTCTGCACTCAAAGAATATCTTTGGTATAGTGGATTGAAGTCAAACCCTTAATGTGAGCAAAATGTGGCTTTTATGCACTAATAGTAAGATAGGTGAGGGTATACCAACACGCAAATGCATCCTCGACATTTACAAAACCCTTTTCTTCTCTTCATATCTAATACTTTCCTTCACATCCCATTATGTCAAATCAGGTGCTATAGCGCTACATGATGGATATAATCTAATGTGACAGGTTACAATGTAGCACATTATTTGGAAAATTGGGAAAAAAGCAGTTGCTATAAAATTGGTTCTTAAAGATGTCTCTGGTTTGTTTAGTATTTTTTGTTCCTTGGCTTTTTTGATTAGTTTTGTTTTGTTGCTGTTTTTTTTTAACACATGCACTTTAAAACCCCAAGCTGGCAGGTTTTATTTTAAAAAAGCATAATTCATCTCTAATGTAAGAGCTAGGGATTTCTCCGCATGGAGCAGATGCAGCAGTTTAAAAGGTGCAAACAATTAGAGATGGGATCACTAAGCAAACATTCCCTCTAATTAGCCAGCAAAAGGAAAACTTGGGCTTGTTGCAGTGATGGTGCCTTCTCCGTTTTCCTCACAGAGAAATTCTAGCTAGGCTAGAGCACGTATTTGTAATTATGAAATAGGACATAAACCCAGGTAAAACCTATGGTCGACTACTTTGAATGAATACAACTACAGATCTTGCTTTTTACCTTGTTTGGCTTCCTGTCCCACTTTTAGCATTTTAGAATCTACAAAACGTGGTGGCAACACTTAGGAATAGGAAGACTGATAACTTTTTTTCTTCCTCTTTCTTGTTCTGGTATATAGGACTTTTTCTTTATTTATTTATTTATTTATTTATTTCTTTTCCTTGACGGAATCCTGCTCATTTTTAAGAGCTAAATACCATCCTCAGCAATAAAAAGTAAATTTCTTAGGGGTTGATGAAGCAGTTCTGCTTCTACATTAGAGAACATAAACATTTGGTTGGGTTTTTTGTTTATTGTTTTTTGGGTTTTTTTCTTATTTATTGTCTTTTGAGTTACTGTGTTAAGTTCGGGCTTCAGACAAGAGAAAAAAAAAAAAAAAAAAGATATGTGCCTTTCATATTAGAGATTTTACAGACAGAAAGGGAAGCAATGGAAAGACTAAGACACATCAGAATTATTTCAGAAGTTCTTCCAATAGCAGGAACTACTTAATTAATTCTTATACATATTATACCTTTCAGTTATGGTGAAGTATTTTGATATTGTAATAAAATGGGTACTAAAACAGTCAGGGAAAATAAAAGAATGGAAAATATGTATTATGTATTAATATTATATATTAATAAAATATAATATCAGTACATACCTTGGTAGATTTTTCCTTCAAAATTTCGAATGGCTTCCTCAATCTAACGTGTCATGGGATTGACAGTGACACGGAATTTAAGACAACAAAAATACCACTAAATGTATAACTTATCTTTCAGCACAACTGACACTATGAAATACTGTATCTTAATAGACATAATGATAAAAGTATCTATAGGAGACCTAATTTCTGATTCAGAAGATCATGACTTCATTCTCTTTCAGAAGATCCTAGTTGCCTATGTTTGATTTAGCAGAATAAAGATTTTGAAAGTTTTCCACTGTAAAGCTGAAAAAATATTCAAGATGGGGATTATGTACACTCAAAACATATATATATGTATATATACGTGCACACACACACACATATATATATTTATATCTATATATATCTTTCCATTTCCAGTCATGGCAAAATGTGGCGGGGTGATATAAGTGACATTAAGTGAAGTGAAGCAGTATGTAAATACATGGACCTGGGGAAGATATTTTCTCATTGTCTGATCAATCTTGAGAAACCTACCCTATGTAATAACTCTTCTAGTCCCTTGATATCAGTGAGGATACAAAATGTTTACATTACAGACACCTGTTAAATTAAAAGTATAATCTTAGGTTTGAGCAACATAATCTCAAAAATAGCATCACAAAAACTGAACAAAGAGTACTTCTTTGAAGGACTTGTCTTTCCTTTTCTGAAGGAAAATAGTAATTGCAGATATACAGAAGACAGAACCATTCTGTAAACCAGTGCGACTGAAAGGGATATAGATTTTCATGTACCGTGAAAGAGGCTTCTTCTTTCACATAGCAGTTTTATATCAATGCAATCCCACCTCCGGGGTGGAAAATTCTAATTTATTAATTATTATTTCTATGATTATTTCAAAAAAGATAAACAGCCTACTTACTATGCATCTTGTCATCATCTGTCCTGAATTTTTATCACAGTTTAGTATCCATTCAACCATCACAGTAAGAAAAGTGTATTATTACAACCATGAATCTTAGGTGGCATTTTGCAAAGGTTCATCCATTATTACCTTCCATTAGCAGCCAAATAATCCAGCATGATTAGCTCTGCATGTCCCTTCTGGAATTATTTAAAATTCAGTATTCTGTTATTATCTAACGGTGTACTGAATTGAATAGGAAAAAAAAGGGGGGGGGGGGGAAAAAGGGGCTTTTTTGCATTAAACGATTTTTAAGTTCATTATTTCTTAAAATTTTCACCAATGACATGTCTCTAAAGCTAAGTTTCTTCATATATATGCCCAAAACTCAAAGGGCTTCAAAACATTTTTATCTAAGTGTATCAGGGCTTTTTATGAGGTTCATACACATACACTTTTAGTAAAGCATTGCTGAACTCTAGGAACACAACACTTTCAGTGTCCTACAAATTAAAACCGTTTCAAAGGAAAAAAAATAAAATACTATTTTCAGAATTATACAGTGACTTTTTAAAGTTTTCCCATAATGAAATTCCAAGGTTTTACATTTAAAAATCCTAATGATTATAGTTGATACCTTTAATATATTTAGAAAAATTTCATAGAAACAAATAGAGAAGAATTATATCTGAGCATCAAACTGATATTTCATAGCAGAATAATCTTTCTTTATATTTTAGGTCATTCACAAGCTCACTGGAAAGATGTCGAATAATGTAGCAGCATGAATGTTTATATCTCTGTGAAAGACACTCACTACTGACTAACACCCCTGCATTTTCTATTACACGATGTCTAATTAAGCCCCATGACGCCACTCTCAAATCTGACAAAGCAGAGATAATTCTTGACATTTTCAAAAACTTGGCTTATGTTCCCCTTCTTTTTGCAGTGACACAAGCTGGGGCTTCAAACTGATAATGACATTGCAGCAAGTTTCTGTTTTTTCACACAGTAGTTTACTCAGAAGGAAGGGAATCACACAGACCTTTATTTGCCTTTGCAATCTTCAAGCATAGAATAACGACAGCCAAAAGACCAAATTTTGCCCTTACTTGCCTCTGTTCAACTCCCACCAAAATCAATGGAAATTATGTGTTATGCTACCCAGGGAGTGATTGGGTCCATAGCACACAGAGAAAACTGCCACAGCACATATGAGGTGATAGGTCACATCACTTCAATTGTCCCTATCTTCTTTCAGCACTAGACAAACATCAGAAGAGACAAACATAAAACAGTAAAATAGCAATAGCAATACTCGGTGTCCTGGTGCTGTCCCTGTCATTGCTGCTCCTCCAATCCAGCCATAATGTAGAATTTTCTCTTCCACATATGGTGCCTTGCATCTATCTTTTTTTAGGCAGCAGCAGGAGGCAGACCAGCAATATTTGGAGGCTGTCTTTAATTTAAGACTCATCTCTTTAACATGAAACTGTGACTTTTTCAGTAGAAGATTAAGGACAATGGTTAAAAAGGTCCTGCATATGCTTCTGAAATTATGAAAATTAAAACAAACAAACAAACAAAAAACCCACAAACCAACACAAACACCAGATATTTGCATTGCTTTGTTTGCAATACTTAAAAAATATCAATTCCCCTTTCCCTGCCCTGATAATATAATCACATTCTTATTTATTTTAATATATTCACTGTGGCACTACCTGGATACTACACAAGATCAGTGTCTCCATGAAAAGAAACAATAAAAAGAACTAATAATAACTTACACTGTTTTTTCACAAATGTCTTGCAGTGATTAAGAGCTGGCTTACAGATCTTAGGGGAAAAAATAATAAAACTCAACTAAAATTACAGAAGCCTATACAAATCTCATTAGTATATGGTTTAAGAAGGCACAATTTGCCATTTTGTTTCTCAGTCAAAAAGACTTAATCTCCTAGAGTTAAGACTAATGCAAAAATCATTAATATTTTCAACTGTAAACTCCCGAGACTTGTGCACCAATAGCAAAATCTCTTGC
This sequence comes from Thinocorus orbignyianus, assembly GCA_013400375.1. Taxonomy (NCBI): domain Eukaryota; kingdom Metazoa; phylum Chordata; class Aves; order Ciconiiformes; family Thinocoridae; genus Thinocorus; species Thinocorus orbignyianus. The sequence goes on from VXBW01006614.1 coordinate 1,573,408, forward strand.
TTTTCCACAATTTTCTTCTAGAAATTGCTTTAATACAGTTTTACAAGAAACATCATTTGTTCAGGTTGTGTCCCAATTCACCCTGCAAACACAGACAACAAAACTAATTATTTTCAATCTCAGCCTTTACCCAACAATATCTTTTGAAGGCAGACACCGAATTGGTGGAAAATTACATCTTACATTGGATTTCATGCTTATCAAAATTTTTCCCTATCTTTCTTTCTACCTATTTGATTAAATCATTTCACATCTTTCAGAAGTCATAAGTTACAAAGAAAAAAAAGAATTCACCATATAAAGATTTAATGTGTATAAAGAATATCCCCATTACAATTGTGGACCTAGTTGTTTGAGCAGTCAAGCTAAAGAGCACCCAGTGACCCAACTTATTCCTGAGTAACAGGAGTGTTTCACATAATCTTCCCTCTTACAACACAAACAAGAAGACCAGAAGATAAACCTATTTGCAATGAGATTGCATTTGCTTTTATATATTATTATTATTACTGTAGCACTAAGGTTCTACTGAAGCCAGGTGCTGGGCAGCTGTGAAGTAAGAAAAGGCTCCTGACCAAATCGATGTATGTTTGAACTGGAAAAATCAGGCACAAAGGTTAAGGACAAACACAAGCCTAGAGTGGAAAAAATGACATATCTGAGACTAGGGAGGAGGTTAGTAGTAAATTCAGAACAGACTACAGGTACAAACCTTCAAATTTGCATTTCAGCTCTAGTGAGAGACTACATTGCTCCAAATAACCAAAGGTACATATTTCTCTCCTTAAATTTAAGTGTCAAAGAGCTATCACTAACATCAGACAGTTGAGAAAAGGAATGCAGAAAGCTAAGAATCCAAAGAAATACTACTAACGTATAAAGACAACAAGAGAGAGCAAAAGGAAACATATGTGTATTTTTTCTATTTTTATTTACCTATTTTTAAATTAAATATTGAGTCTTGCAAATTCTCTGATCGGCTGTAATAAATAAAGTTCATTGGGATTACATTTCAATATGGTGTTTTTACTACTGTTAAGAAGCTGGATTTGGGCAATTCACATTATAAGAAGGGAAAGTACAAAGTAGCTCCAAAGGAAAACAATAAATTCCTTTATTTCATGCACATCAATAAGGTGCAGTAGGTAGAGTGAAGGCAATGAAGACTGACGGGTAAGAAAGAACATTGTGCCCACAGGATGGAGTAACGAACAGCTTCTCTTTTAACCTCTTAACATGTTTCTGCACCAGCAGGTGCCTCATGGCTGCCCTGTCTATTGATTTCTGTTAAAAACAGCTCTTTAAACATGCTCAGGTAACCCACTAGATTTGCAGGGCAACTCAGAATTGTACCAAAAAGACCTTTAACTTACTGTGCAGTTTCTACAGTCCTCTGCCAAGGGGAATTTTAATTTCCTGGATCTGTTAGATGCTATCATACTAAATGGATACACCTTTACATTTGGTAGCATTTCCTGGCTATGGTGAAGGGACACAGTTTAGGATTTTTCTGCTTGTAGGACAATTCTTGGTCCGAAGAGGATGGAAAGCTGATTTGCAGTGTTTCCTGCTGCTTTTATGTTGTGCACTTAACCTCCTCACATTTAAATGGTCAAAGACATTCCCCATAGGACACAGACATTGACATGACAGCAATTTATACCCTTTTGTAAGGACACTATGTATATCCTTGCTGCCAGTTAAGTTTTAGGTAGTATAATAACCTAACAATCATATGCACCAGAACAGGCATATCTATTTGCATATATTTGTAGACTCTCCTAAATTTTCTACTGTAATGCGAGATAAGCTACTCCAAATAGACCACAGGACCTACTGGCCTGAAAATTTATCTTTCACTAAGGAATGGAAACACACGTGAGAAGTTTTATAAATACACTGATATGGTGGGTTCTTCTTTCTCCAAAGATAACCATGAGGATCCTGTATGAACTCTCCATCGTTAAACCAGTTTTCTCAAGAATTTTCACAGAACTATTTCCATGGCAATATATGAATCCAGGATTGATGCATTGATATTTATGCGTTTTTCAGATCAAATAACTGGTAGAAAAGATATTATTTTACTTGAAACAGATTCAAATGAACTGCTTTCTTGAGTCTTTCTTGAGTAACTCCTAACAATGACTAGCTTGATTTGACAGCTTGTCTCTTCTTAGGTAAAGCTGGATGACAGTCATCCACAAAGGCATTTGATTAGTTTATCATTACCTGTGTCTTTGTTTAGCAGACGTTTTTGAATTACTTTGCCTCAGTACACAGTGTAATTTGTCACTATATAATGTGAAATGGGCAACTCTGTTATTTGAGTTACTGCTAAGTTCTTTCAACATTTTACAGCAGTTTCTTTTATCACTGAATAGAAGTTTAGATCATCTGTTAAGTGCAATATTTGGATTTATTTTTAAAATAGACGGAACTCTGGGAATAACTGGAAAATTAAGTTAAAATAAATATTAGGTAGTAGAGTTGAAGGGGAAAGAGAAAATAGAAGTAAACCAATATTTTCAAAAGATTATGTGCATTATTCATACATTGGTCTCAATGGACTGTGAATACCCAGCAATTATAGCATTTGCTGTGTAATGTTCTACACTAAAATTGAAGGATAATACCATCATGATAAAGAAAGTATTGCAATGTGTCACCAGGTAAAAGTGTGTTTGTAAAAAGAAACATTAAACAGACAATAGTAATACCTTTAAAGGACAGGATAAGCACTGCCTCACCTATCAGATCTGAAGCAGAGTAAGCTGCTGCTGGAGTAAGCTTCTGCAAATAAGTATTAATTTTATATAGTAACTTAAAACTCAAGTGTGGCCCTGGAAAAAAAAAAAAAAAAGGACAACCACCGACAAGCTTGGATTTCTGTGTTTGTGAAGCTGTCTGTTTCATGATGGACAGCTGATGTTTCATTTCCTTTCACTTATGGAAGGCTAACTTGGAAGGATTTAATTCAAGATAATACAGCTTTTTATTGTAGACTTGCTATTTCAAATTTTTGCTCCGTTAAGGGCAGGAGGACAACTTAATCTAGGTAGTCTATTATTTTGTTACTACAGATAGTCAACTGCCTCCCAACATATTCGGGCAAGAAGGAATTATATTACTTAGCTATTCTCTCGTGTATCACATTATGTCATAACACTAATTTGCCCAGAAAAGTTAGTGTTCTACCCTGTATCTCCTAAATAGTATATTTACAAGTTTTAATCTGAATGAGAATTCATTTAGGTTAAGCAGAAATGCTATTATGATACATACACTTTATTTCCTTAAAACAAACTTCAGAGTTAAGAATTTTTTATTATCATTAATAATATACAATAGATATGCGGCTTTATACTATTGAGAAAAGGATACAATTTTTACTAATACAACAGTGTACATATATATATGGAAGTAAACAGCATGGGTACACATTCTATTCCTAGGTTTACTTACCTGTAAAAATCCAGGTGTTGGACCAGATTTTTCTAAACTCAACCACTTCATGCAGACTGGGTGACATAGTACATTGATGTTAAGGAGAAAAAGCAGAAGCAAAATGTGGAGCTTTGCCACAGCATTTCTTTACTTGCTTAACTTCTGCTCAGCTGGTTGTACTAAGTCCTGGGAACAATTTACTGAGGTTGGAACAATTGTACTGCTAGGGGATTACAGAGGCTTACTAACAGAAAACCTGAATTAAAAAAATACCAGTACAGCTTTCGGTGAAATCACAGTTTATCTTTTAGCAATTTCAGATTTTCTAAACTAAGGTAAACCAAGTGTAGAATCTGCAAGAATTGGAACCCCGCTTTGGGACCTCTCCATGCGCCATGCAGTTACCCTCAGAGTCCTCTCCCCATCCACACCTTGACCTGTCACAACCACCTGGCAGAGCAGAAGCATCATCTCTTGAGTCAAACCCTGGCACAAGAGAGGGTCCAACCACACTTCTCTAAGTCACTACCTACTGTCTAAATAAGGCCCTAGACCAGTTAAGTGTGCTTGACATTTTTACTGAACTACTTTTTTTTGTTGTTGTTGTTGAAACAGTCAGAAACTGTCATGATGAGTACTTTCAGTTTGCTATATAGACAAAATGGACTAGCAGCAATCTAAGTGAAGAGATTTAAGCTCATGATATGCAACTTCTGTTCTAATTTTAACACAAGTTTTCCTTGAGCTACTTCTATATTTAGCATAATTTTTAAAGAATTTCTTGACAAGCAATTTACTTAAAATATAAGTGACAAATATGATATCACTTATGCAAAGTCCAGTGTATTCTTGGCTCACTGTGAGGATACATCGAGCGAGGATATCAAACAGCTGCACAAGGCAAGAAAGAAATGTGTACTTTCCAGTCCCTTGCTGTCACTTTGTTATCACAAACAGTGAAGCTGCATAAAAGAAACGGCCATAAGTTCCAATTCTTTAATGAATTCTTTCTTAATGAAATGGCTCTCAAGTTTTGTTTGAGGAGAAAGACAGCAGCCTCTACATCTGGGTAATTCCCCTTCACCCCAGCCCCCATTTAACTAATTAAATGTTCCTTAGAATTTGAAATCACTAACTATAACAAAGCTCCTGAGAATCATAAGCAAAGTCAGGAGGACATCTCAAACACCGGAATGGTTAGTATAGGACAGCCTAGGGACTACATGATGCTTCCAGTATCATTTTGTACTGTACTTTAGGGCTTTAATAACCCTTCCAGTGATGTCGCACCAACTGCTAATCAATACCAATTATTTTTCTCACCATAGAAACGAGGTTTAGTTAACCCCTTGAGTGCCTTATCCTGAAATAAACAGAGGATATCTTTTTTATATGGATGAAGAAAACAGTCCATCCACTACAATGAAACAATTTCTGTAACAAAAGTGCTTCTACATCCAAATGTTGGATGAATATAGAATCATTCAAAAATTACCCAGTCCATCAGTTTAAGGCCATATTATAAAATTATTAGCTTAAATAAACAAACCAAATACTGTATACTGCTATCATACTAATCCTTACAATGACAGAAGAGGGAAAGGTTCCTAGCCTTAGCTGTCTTGCAGTGTTTCAGTCACTAGCGTCTCCCCATTGAAATTTTTGGTAGAATAAGCAAAAAAAACCCCAATAAACTCACAAAAATAGCCTGTTTTTTTCTTATCAATTAGTTTTTCAAATTTAATCCAGCTCAAACATGAGTTAAAACAGGGTATGTAACAGTTATTTTACTGCCAAGTCATGATATTGAAAACTTTTTCATTTTGCAAACAGATCAGGAGAGAATTTACATTGCTAATACTTCTCATTACCAAAACTGGGGAAAAAAGACCTCACAATGACAAACAACTTTTTTTTGCACCACTCCCTTTTACATCTACATGCTTTTATGATAACACATTAAATAATGTAAGTAAAAATCTTTCTCTTTTTTTTTTTTTTTTGTCCAGCTTATTATTATACCTAAGTTTTCAGACCAAACATCCAAGAAGATTGGTCAATCTTTTTTTTCTTTTTTCTGTAAGTAGGCAGAAAGATAGTAGAATTAGTGAATTATCTAAATATATTAAAGGTCTTAGACATTAGTGCTGATGTAATTTCCAAGTAAATAATTAAAGGCAAAATAAAAAATATGAGTATTGGAAATAAAAGGTCTTATGAAAATGCCTGTTATTGGTGTCACACGTTCTCACCATGGAAACCTACATTCTCTTGAAGTAAATGCAAATCTGAGCTAAGATTCCATTAATGTTTTATGTCTGTCTGCCTATCTATCTATCTGCAAGTGCACATGGAATGTTGAAGTCTTATGGACCAGCAGAGATTTTTATATATTCATTCAGTACTATATACCATCAATGTACATTTCTTTTCAAAGAAATGTTGGACAGATGATGCTTGAAGTCCCTTCTAACCTGGTATTCTATGATTCTATAAAACAGGAATAAATTAGAACACAAAATAGTTTAATTTGATATAAGAAAAAAGTAATGAATCTTTAAGATCAAAACAGGGTGGCTGATTCTGTAACACTTCACATAGATTACAATTCTAACAGAACTAAGAAACAGAGAAAAAATAACCAATTCTATTGACTAATCTTCTGCAATGGATCTATCAATACATATAATTTGTTTTACATTGCTTTGTTTATTCTACCAAGCTAATATATGATTTAAGTGTTCATTTTAGAAAGTGAAGCACTCTATAATCATACAGGACTACATAATTAGTCAGAACACAGTGCAATATTCCTTCACCCTCAACACACCATATGGAACAATCTGAAACAGTTTTCGCAACCCAATTTAACCAAAAGCAAAGGAACAGAGGTTCTAACAAGTCATCATCCTCTGGAGCTGCCACTGTTCTCTACATAAGCTGTAAACACTGTTTTCATCATTGATCTTTTATGGCTTTCACAACAAACTGGCCGAAATTATTTCTATAGTTGCCATATCCTCTGGCTCACTGGAGACTATAAGCTGTTGAAAGGAAGTATATTTTGAAGGCATGTGAAATTTTGTTTCAGGTGTTCTAGGAGTTTTGTTTTTTTCATTATTTTAATTTTTTCACTGCTTTATCTAAGTAGTACTAGAAGGATGACAGAAAAAAAAAGACTCAGAATTTTTATGGCTTTCTGAAACACTGAAAATAATAAGGCTAGCAACCAGAGAAAAAACCTGTGTAAAAAAAAATGATGCTATATATTTAAAATTATAATGTATTCCTGTACTTCAGAATACAAAAAGACAGAGCTGGCAACGAATACAACCAGCTTGTCTTCAAATCATTCCTTTGACTTTAATATGAAGAGAGGCCACCACCTGAGGTTTCCTGTTTGCACAGAAAGCCGGTTTTCCAGTGTTCAAGTTGATATGGTGACTAGCCACTGTAACTTCCTTCACCATGGCATCCAGTTCAATTATTGGGTTGACACTACTCTCCCCTGACTTTTTAACCACTGATATCAAAATACTGGTGGATAATTAGAACAGTAATCTTCTGCCTACCTGCATTTTTTTTTGTTGTTAATTTAAAAGAGTACGGAGAAGTGCTGAGTAGAGAATGTGGAAAAGAATCAAGGATTATTTTTTGTAGGAAAAGTTCTTAATTCAAAACTTGAGGCTGAGAGATAATTGGATACAAATTAGAGGCAACTCAGTGAAAGCCCTTGCCAGATCTAATACTTGCTCTGTTCAGCATATCATTAGCTTCCATCTTTATCAGACTCTACACTTGGAAAATTAGTACTTGGAATCTGCCTATAACTTTAAAAAAAAAAGTTACATAAGATTTAAACATTTTTTTCTGAACTGAGAACCAAGCAAAAACCAAAATATTGAAAGACCTCTTCCTCTGCATTAAATTGTTTCTTTCTAGACAATTTACCACACTATTAAGTTCACCACACTATTCTCGGCATCTTTTGTAAACTGAAATCGTTGGAATGGCTTGGTGGCATAGCAGTAGGAAAGGGAGAAAATCCCAGTAAGACAAAAAGCTTCCATCTGGATTTCATTAAGCAGTAATTTTCTTATAATTTACTCCATCATTTTTAAATCATGAAAGTCATTAGATGTATTATTACTTAATGATGATTCTCTGAGATGGTATAAAAATTTTGGTTTTACTCAAGCATATCTGTTGTTACACGGGCTAATATTTCATAAGTTAATTTTCTCAGCAACAACAACAACAACAAGTTATTCACTAATGGTGTTCTGCCTTGGATCTGTCAGAAATTTAACTAATTTTGATTCAATAATTCATCTAAAAGATAATATTTGTTAAAATGTAAGTGACCATAATTTCAAGTATTTTTCTATATACAAATAGAATATAACACCACCAACAAAGGTATCATATGTATAAAAAGAATACACTATTACTTTGAATTAGTTCTGAAAAAGAAAATATTTAAAATTTTAATAATGAGTCAATTTTGAAAATATTTATTAGAATTTCAAACTCACAGTTCTACTCTGATAAAAAAGACAGCAGGCAGGAAGTTATTTTATTTGTTTCTTTGTTTGTTTTAATTGTGGCTGAAGGACTAATTGAGTAACTTCATCTTGCATCGCTAGCCAAAATATTGTCCTATTACATCAAATTTCTTAGAGAAATAAAATAATTTTAAATAATCTGTACTTCTGTGTTTGGTTTTATGTTAGATCATCATCTCCATGTGGCAAGCTAGCTAGGACTGAATTGATCAACCACCTTCAAATACATGAAGCTTGGATACCACAAAATAACATATTCTATTGAGAGACTATTCCTTTGAAAAGTGGGAATAACTGTCTCAATTTCATCTTTGTGAACATTTCTGTAGTCTAAGTCTGTCTCTTCACTTTTCAGAGTCTGCACAGCAGTGTTCGGTATTGAATCACCTTTTTTTTCTTCCCTGGATGTTTCTCTTATTCCTGCTTTCTCTACGCAGTACCAAAACAGATATACAGATGTTAATCAGAGGGGGCTGAACATTTATACAGGGGCAGCACAGGTATAAGTAATGAGTGTGTTACTGGAAAGCTGTATCTGGAATCTTTGCTTTCAAAATAGAGCTGAAGAAAATGAAAAAAGTGAAAGAGGAAAAAAAGACACAAAAAAACCATACTACCAAAGATTTAAAAGGAATGAAGCAACAGTTTAAAGCTGCTCTGAAAAAGAGAGATTCATGACAGCCTAAATTCTGTGAGAAGACTACATGGCACTTTGATCACGGGTTACAGTATTCATGTGGGGAGAAGATTTCTAAGGGAATTCAAGCTGTACTTAACAGAAGTTATAAGCTTACAGCAGAGATGATACTGTCATAATTTATGAATTTTACATATTGGATCTACTATAGAAGCAGAAGCTATTTGAGTGCTGCAAGTCTCTTTCTATCTCTCCCACAGAGTTAAATATTAGGGTAGGGGGTTACCTAGGAGATACCAAATTATAAACTAACCTATCTTTACAGTCTGCCATTGAAGAATTTTATAATTTCACTGAGGTGCTTAGGGAGGAATATTTGTATTCTAACAAAGGGGAGGAGAAAAAGTGCTGTTAGTGAAGGGTGAATCAAGTGTTTAACTCTTGTTTCAGTTTACAGGTCGATTTTAATTTTGTGTTAGGGATTACAGAGAAATCTGTCAATAAGACAATGGTACAGAAAACATCTGAAGGCACTAGAAAACCAACTCTCCCTATCTAATGCGAAAGTTCCCACATAAATTTTAATACTGAAACCAAGATAAAAGCATACGTTATTCAAAAAGAGTATCTAGTTTTTCGTATTCTCAGAGGCATCAAATGTCCAGCCGGTCCAAAATCCTGACTTCTAAATATCTTAAAGAAAACAGAAAAGACAATTCTGGGTATACAGAATAGCTACATAAGATCCAGCATAAAATTGCAAAAGTGCAAATTTTTCCTCAAACAAACAAACAAATCAAAACCCATCCAAAAAAATTACCAATACCAACAGAAGCACTACTTTGTAAAACTTTGCATATTCCTATATTCCTCTAAAATCACTTTTACTAAGGCAGCTACCATAAGACATTTCTATTAGGTGCACACAGAGGGCTAGTTCCTTGGCAGTCATGTTTCTCTGTGACCATTCTGTGCCCTCCAGGTTTTGAGAGGGGTGGCTCCCGAACACAGACTGAAATCTCTCACTACCACTAAGCACGCTGTCACTCACAGGCCCTTTGTGTGCCCCCAGCAAAGAAGACTGGAGCAGTAATGTTCTAAGTCGTTGTTAGTAATTGTTCCCAAATAAATTAACTGAAGTGTACATTACTAGATTTCTTAAACAAAGTTGGCGCCCCAAGACAAGAACGGGACAGAAAGTAGAAGATGGGATTTAATCAGAGCTTGTTAGGACTTACTTTACCAATTACGTATAAATCCTTTGCCTTTCTACCATACCTTAAGATCTAAACTAGTATTTGAGAACACTGTCACACTTAAATCTTGGTGACTTAATAAAAATATAATTGTGTTGCAATGGCATTACCAATTATATTATTTTAGAGAGATGACGGTAGGAGGAACGATCTGAAAACACAAAGTATGATACAAAGCTCAGAATTCATTCTGGGAGGGGTGATACTGGTGAAGATCAAGACAATCCTATCAAGACAATGTAAAAATCCTGAGAAAAAAACAGCACTCAGAGGATGATGTAAGTATAATCAGTGAATGGTCTACAGAGCACTAGTCACACCAGAAATATCTGATAGCTTTCTAGTCAAAATTTAAGAATTTTAAAGGAATCCAATTCAATGAAATATACCACAAGCTTCCAAGAGTATTTTCTGAAACCATATTCAAAATCAGAATTGAAATGTGTATTTCTTATGAGTTTATTTCATAATAAAAAATAAAAAACTTTTTAAGTAAATATTCTTATTGTTATTTGAATGATGATATTTATTCTCTCTTTGAAAAGACTGAAAATTGCAGATTAAAACTCTAAGTGACATTTTCTTGCCATATCTTCCTTCTTTCATCTCCTGAATATAATATGAATTTTCATTAGATATCAGTGTAATATCAGATTTCAAAATTTATTATAATTAGCATTATACTTGAGGTCACTGTCAAGATGCAAACCCCAGTGCTTCAAGACTATAACAACAATCAAATAGTAGAGCTGAGGACGGTTCAGGGAATAAACTTTAGTTTCAATATATTGAAATATATATATATCTTTCAAAATGCAAGGAAAGTCGAGGTAGGGAACTTAAAGAGAATGTATGAGGGATAAGCATAAATGTAAAATTTTTCAAGAACTTGGAAAGAAAGTAGAGTACATTTTACTAAAGTGAACCCACAATTTATATCTGAAGATCTAGTATCATGCGCCTCCTAGCAAGCTTCATAGCTACCAAGTAACTGAACGACATGTTTTGATGTGCCACAGGAATAAAGCTATTACCAAGGCAACCAAACACAATATGGTGTTTACTGTATTTTGCCTATTACACTTAAGCATTTGCTTAAAAAAATGCATGTTTACTAACCTATTGTGAGATCTGTATTTTAGAAAAAAATATTTTCCTTCCTGTTTCCTTGACTGTCCAAATCATTCCGGATTGAGTGTGTACATAATTATATTTCTATAAATGGAACTTAGTATGTTGAATGCACAGGGAAAAAGGCAATGACTTAAACACAGTATGAGATTAAAAAAATAAGTGCTTATGGAATATCAATAAATAGAAAGCATTTCCATTCAAGCAAAGAAACGGTAATATCCAGTTAAATTTAATTGCTTGTGTAATTAGTAGAAATCTTAATTAGTAGAAATCCACTAGGAAAAAAACCAACTTTGGTTCTGGTTCTAATATCTTTACTTATATAGAAAACCAATCTACTCTATAAATACAGGCAAGTACTTAAAAAGCAGTAATCACAATACAAGTTTTTTTAGCTTTCATAAAGGTTTATTCCACTAAAATGCAGCACAGACGCTTTTCATCTTTTTCATTTAATGCATATTTTAGTTGGTTTATATGTTATTACTGTTTAGTATCATTGACAGCAGGCCTGAAATTGTTCTCTACTCATTTGAGTATCACAGGAGTTCACAGGGTGGTGAAAACTGTGAAAAAAAATCCCGTGGAAGTGAAAATCACAAACATTTGAGCAGTTATTCATTTGAATTTATGGAGCTAGAAGGTGATAGTTTGCTTGTTTTTAATGAAAGTTGGTCACAATAGAGTTGGATATTCCTGACACAATTTTCTTTACTCTGATAGACCTTTTTTGAACATATTCTGCTAACCCGCCGCTTGCTTGCTGAAGCTATTCCTTGTCAAGCTGCCTGAAGACAACTGCTCATAAATCAATCTCAGCAATGCCAATGACAGAAATATAAACTAATTTCTTTGAAGGTAATTTTAATGACGTGCATTCTTTATTTTTGATGTGTATGACTGATGCTTGTCATTTGTATTTAAATAAGGCAGTGGATAATGGTGGGAATTTTCCTCATAGCAGAAGCTCTTGGATTCCTCGTCATTAAAGGTATGGTACAGTTGGAAAAGACTGGAGGAGGGAATACAGTCCCATTGATAATCACACCTGAATCACCAGGCTCCCCAGCTTGTTAAAATTAACCTATAGTAATTACATTGATAGATATTGCATAGGAAAAAAAGCGTATACGTAGTTGCCTTTCACTGCTGTGGTTACTTTGAAAAAAAATAAAATATATAGTCTGGTTTAATAGGATGCCCACAGACTCATATAACAACTTTACTAAGTATCATAATTTTAACAAGTAACTTCTCTTTGTTGGGATTAAAGAACTCTAGTTGGCATACTGGAAGTGAGGACGAATGGCTAATAGAGCAATTATAATTGAGTAAGCATGAACATTTTCCATGTTGTTTGCAGAGCTGCTAAAATATAATAGAAGAGGTGTTACCTTAACCGATTCCCTTTACTATATGAGGGAAATTGCCCTGCTACTGATAATCCATACTAATGTTAAGCCATCGTAAAACTGTTTTAAAAAAATCAATTACAATGTGTAACAGAAAATGCTTTGATGTGACAAAAATGTCATCTGTAGAGAGTTACATAGCCAGTCTGCCTAGGATGATATTTTCAACAACTGTTAAGGAAAGATAAACAGTAAATATGTGTAAAAAAATACCATTGCTTCAAAATGTGATAAAATTCAAGTTCCAGTTTCTTTTAGATTAATTAGGGGATCTGAAAACACGTCTTGTTTCAGACTGTTGAACTGATATACACACGCATAGTGCCCAGTCCCCATGGGTCATTATATAAAAAACGACTAACGGGACAATCCTTTTTACCAGCCTTGGGTGCTTCTACTCCAATCTGCATTGTTGAAACCACTCTAAAACTAAGAAGTAATCCATTTTGGTTTGGAATCATAATTACATATTGACAAGTTAAACTGTGAGACCTAAATCAAGGAGATTTGTGCTATTATGTGAGCATTCTCATGGGGCAGACTGAAAGGGACATCAATTATTTTGCCACAACCTAACTCTTTTTCAATTTTCCTTTCCTGAGTGGCATTAGATACTTGAAGAAAAGGAACTATAGAAATAAAAAATGCAAGGCAATGCAGCAGGGATGTCAGAAAGAGCTACCACACATAATTAGAGTAAAAATAGATATGCTTTATTAGGAAAATGTTCATTGAAAAACGTTTTTATTACTACAAACTATCTCCTCTTTCTTCTTAATTATTTTTATTTAGTTAGTTTTTTCCCATCTTAAAGAGTTATCTTTCTAAATCTTTCCCAAAAAACTCAGTGAAAGTTCTAATTTACTTAAAAATTAGTACTGCTAAATTATTACTCAGAATGTTTTCAAATCATTCACTGGTTGACAAAATTGAGTTTATAAATAACATTTAGTGAAGAAAGGAATCACTTAAATATTTCTTTTTTCTTATAAGCTTACATAAGACAGCAAAATAGAAATGTTTAAATTTTAAATTTAAAAATGTATTGCATATATTCAGGATTAACTAAATTATTCCAGCTTTATATATTATAAAACTATTCCTGAGGAACCAAATTTTAGATTTAAAATTATTTATATCCTCCCTATGTTCATATTGCCTTTACTCTTTAATGATATGTTTGGGTTAATTTCAAGAACATATCGATACAGAAGAAACAAATATCAACTATGTTATACCTAGCATTTACAGGCTTCAGAAAAAATATCTTAGTACCAATCTTTTGGATTAAATTTCAAATTAAAAAGTCAAAGAAAATAATGAAATACAACAGATTCAACAAAAAAAGGAAAGAAATAGAAAAATATACACCTACCTAAGTGCTCAGGTAGTGCAAAAAAAAAAAAAAAAAATCTTTCTTAGGAAAAGAGAAAACTTCAGTAGAAAACTGCTGTTATATAAAGAATGTGAGGAAGCACTGAAATAACTTCAAAAATTTTCACCTAATCATATGAATAACATAAAAGTGTAGCATTATGTATGCTTGCATCATTTGTTCTTCTGCAATATTTGATCTTCTGCAACTAAATCTCACTAAGGAACAAATACTGTGAGCACTATTGGGATTGGTTTTACTGAACTCATATTAAATTTACTTAACAAGCATAAAAGTATATTGCCCATAGTATGAAAATTCAATGCAACTACTTTTTTTTAAGGTTAACTTTAATGCTTGCTTGAAGGTTAGGGTTTGCCTATATGGGAATATAACAATCCTGCATCCATGTTTCGCTGACTTGAGGTCCCTAGTCTCTATCAATGGAACACGTGAGGTGCAGTGTGTCATAGCTCATGTCAGCATTTTGATTACTTGTAAAGCGCCATAGCAACCGAAATAGAAGCAGCCTGTTCTAGCAACAGGAGATTGCTTTCATATTTTACTAAGATTGGGTGTTCCACTTGAGTTGTATAGTAGTGGATGACTTACTGGTTTAAAAAAAAAAATAAAAAAAATGTTTACAGTGTAAAAGTTTTGACTCTTTATAAAGTTAGATGTATGATGTTCAGCAACTTTTGCTGATACCCAGTAAGGTATCATTTTCAGAAGAAAATGAACAAAAGAAGATTATATGATTGCATCCTAAAATAATAAGCTTTAGGGTTTCAATTTAATTAAAAGAGGAAAAGTGAGCATGAATCTTAACCAGAGAAGAGGAGCATAAAAAAACCCCCAAGAAACAAAAAACTAAACTAACAAAAAACATCTCAACAAACCAAAGAGAAGCAAAATGATACGATTATAAGGTGATGACATAATAATTCTGACCTTTCTCAAGGGAAAGTATGCAAAATCAAGTGCATGAATGAAAACCTTGAGGTTTCCCACAAGGAATTAATGTTCCTTAATGAGGTTGCAGTTTGATGACTAAACCCTTCTTCATCTCCCCAATTATAAATAGCAAAATGAAGGCATTGGGTTATTTTGAATTTATTTCTGATCTCCTTGGCAGGTTTCTACACTGACTGCAAAGACTTCTTTTATCCTAGAGGATACATTTACAAAGAGAATAGTGAACATCCACAGTTTCTTTCATCCTCACTGTTGGTCTTCAGTGTAGTGAAGCCAACAGAGGAGTCTGGTGTGAACTGAAACAGTTGAAGCAGCCAAAAATGTATTTCAATTCTGTTTATCCAAACTGTTTAAAGTGTGATCACCTAACAAATTATTGACAGCCTGCAGACAGAAGCCTAGAGGGAAGAGCCATTCCCCAGGTGGGCAGTACCTGGATGCTATATATATAGGACACAAATTCTGGTTCACTCATGCCTACTATGACTCATGACCAGCTGGATGCCTCCAAGAGAGAGCTACACAGCCGCATCTTGAGAGTGTAGATGGCCTTGTAATTTTCTGCCTATTGGTTCTCTTTCTTGATTCTGAACCCTGCCTGTTCAGTTTGTGCCTTTGAGTTCATTCTATGATCTTATGAGTTCTATAGTTATATGATTCTATTCTATGATAGAATAATTCTATGATTCTATGAGTTGTACTATTTTATGTTTAAGTCTTATCCCTAGCCAGTTCATGTAGATTCGAAGTCAATACTGCCTGCTTCTTAGTCCAGTATCTCTTCTTGATTAGTTGAACACTGAAATTATTTGGCATTGCATTGACATTTAGCTGTGCCTCTTTGGATTGGTGCACATGCATTTACTGATACACGTGTGGATTCTGTGGCCTAGCCTAATCAATAACTATGTTTTTGGTTACTTCTTTCTGCTGACTATTCCTATCACTTTTGCTTTACTGCTCTCCCAGTTTACCAAACCTGCCTAGAGGCTGAATTCAAACCAAGACCAATAACTAGGCTTTATCATTCATACATCATAAAATTGTGTAACTTCCCTCAATGGGTTGTCTAATCTACATTCCAAGAAGGCACACTATAAAAAACCCCTTTTTCTACAATTGCTGCATCTTCTCTACAGTTGGGGAAGATTGCACCAGTTCTCTCCACTTATTACTTGGTTGAAAGCATTTTTTTCTCTACTGTACATGGTTAGTTCCTTTCATTATTCTTTCTCTCTCTCCTTTGCTTTCCAGATTTCCACATGTAATGAAAAAATTCTTAACCCAGGAAAATACTCCAGGAGCAGGAAAAGGATAGGCTGGTGCTTCTCCCAACATTACATCTTTATGGTTATAATGTACCCAATGGTCTCTCTAAAACCACAGAAAGAAGAGGCAGTGTCCTGTGGAAGGACATGACTCCAATATCCCACTTCTTTCAGAGAAATCTTTCAATACTCATCTCTCTGACCCCTATGAATTTTGCATTCCTTCCCTAAAGGTACCTTTCATGCAATCTCCCACTCTTTTGGGTGATGTTCCACTTAATAGGCTATTAAATAAAAGCAAACATTACCTTTTTTNTTATTCAGGTCCACAGAAGCTATTTAAATTTAATCTTAGCACTGGATTTTTAATTGTGAATCACAGCCTCACTGTAGAAATTTAATTTGAATCACAAATGGACAATTAAGTGTAGTGACATACAAAGTCTTTATTCTGACCAGTTCTAATTCTTTTCCTCAGCATACTAACTTCTTGAATACTGTTCTTTGGTAGTATGAGTATGAGTATAGAGTCTATACATAAACTGTAAAAACCAGTTTGCTAAATTTTGCTCAGCTGTTTCTAACTCTTCAGCAGGGCATCAGCTGTGTTAACTAATGGTCAGCCATATCAGGAACTTGTGATATACAAGAGGAGAGAGTCAGAGAACTGTGGAACACTCCAGCTGGTGTCTATGTAAACACAAACTGGACTGGAAGTGCCATAATAATGTACCCTCTGATTAAATATAGGTGCATAAATTCTCCTTTATATTTGTTAAGTAGTTCCTAAATCAAATACTTAAAAACTGAACACTGTTTAGGTGTTCAAAAAGATGTGATGTCTCACTCCTATACACATGACCAATGCTTTCAGTTCCATTCACAGGCTTTGTTCAAAACATGAACCATGTGAAACTTTTAAATCGATGGCTTCATTTTGCCATTAATGAACATGTCCAAGTCCAAAGAACTTCAATACTGTAAACAAGGTCAAAATGTATTCCTTAAATAATTAATTGTAGGTCACATTCATAATAAATACTGTAATTTAAAGTTTGGTCTACAGCTATTCATTGTCAATCAATATCAATCTTGCTTGGAAGATACAGATATTATGTTATTATTAATAACATCTTGATATTGCTATTCTTTGCATTCAGTAATCACAGTTTAAAACAATCCCATAAAGGGAAATGACCTCAATCGGTTTTACCAGACATTTTTATTCAAACTCTGAAATCACAAAGCACAAATTTCTCATGCTGATACATAGATGCTGTAAACAGGACAGTTTATTCCAGGTTTAATGTGAACTTTTGACTGAAGCACAAATATTCCATAGGATTTCAGTGTGCAAGTCTATGGTTTTAAATTAGGCAGAAATTATTTTGAGTGATGGTTCCTCTTAACATCAGGGGAGTGCTTACCTCTCTCACTTTGCTTTGTATGTGGCAGGCCTCCAAAACTCCTACTGTTAAATCTGAATTAAGTAGCTTTAATATGTATGATATTTAACATTTTCAGAAGCTGTACATTAAATCTGTAGCCTAAAACTTCTAGTTAAGGAATGAATCCAACACTTCAGGGCTTTATATGCCTTTCTTTATCTTTAATTCCTCTTGCCAAGTGAATGTTTAAGTGCAAACGGTGTAAAAGTTCACAGCACCTGGATCCGTTCCTGCAAGATTAGTGGAGTAACATCTTAGTCTGAAACTGATCTTCTTCCACAGCTTTTTAGTCTCTGAACTCTAAGGTTTGTATTAAATATGAAATAGGAATAATGAGTTTTAATTTTTAAAGACATTAAATACCCTGAACAAGCTGGTTAAAAATTGTAGAGCGACTTTGTCACGAAAAAAGAGCTTAGCAAATCCAGTAAAGTACCATATTAGTTTTCTATATGCATGATTATATATATTTGCTATGTTGTCCATTTCTGAGAACGTGTTCATTCCCTGAAATTGAATTTCTTCTGAACAATGTAGGATGAAAAATGAGTGAATGAAGTCCCATTTACCCACCCAGCATCTTTCCACTACACTGCAAGTCATACTTACCTTTCATGTACTACTCTGCCAAGGTGTTTACATATTCTGAACATGTGTAACATTTAATAATGTTGTTGTTAATAAGAGCTTGTTTCCTGTTTGTATCCCAAACAAATAGATAATTTCCTTCCTTAATACTATTAAAAGACGATAATATAATTGAGTTATCAATGTAGATTCAATATCATGGTGTCCTGGTTTCAGATCAGATAAGAGTTAATTTATTTTTTTTCTAGTGGTAGAGGTGTTTCAGATTTTGTATAAAAGGAATCTCAGTAATGCTTATTGTTTTAGTTATTTCCAGTTGTGTTTTTATTTTTCAAGGACTTTTCTCAGCTTCCCATAGAAGCTCATAAGGAACACAGGTAGAACAGTGGAATGGCTAATGGAATATTCCATACCGTAGATGTCATGATCAGTATATAAATGGGATTGGGCAAGGGAACGGTGGTACTTGCAATAACTGATTGGGAAGGTATCACCACCAATTCACCAGGTGGTGAGAGTGACTTGTGTCTTGTATATTCTTTTACCATAATTGTTATTGTTATTTTTCCTATTTTATTACTATTTTAATAAGATGTCTTTCTCTCAATCCACAAGTGTTTTTCCCTTTCCACTTCTTTTCTTCTTCTTCTCCCTGCCCTTCTGGGGGAAGAGAGAGAATGGTGCAAGTGACTGTGGGGTCCTAGCTGCCGCCTGGGGTTAAACCACAACAAACGGTCATTTCTTTCAGTCGTTTATTCACACTTCCCAACATGAATTTACAGAGTTCTACAGTCTTAGTTGGTAATCAAAATTGCATTAATTAAATCTCTAAATAGCAGCTATCAATATTAAGGTGTTTATTTAGAGGAGAAGATATCAAAATATATGTAGCTGAATCTCACCTGAGAAAACTGATAATGTGTGATAATCTGGGTCCCAGTCCAGCATTTTTCCCCCTTTACCCATACCCTCTTTCAGGACTGACATTTCTACTGTTGACACCAGTAAGTGTCTGGTAGACCTGGAACTATTGCTTCAGTGCTTTATGATAGCTCATACTTCAGTTGGCATAGCAGTGTGATTTTGTTTCTATTAATATCTCTCTTTCTGTCAAATGTTGTTAGCATTGTAGAAAAAATGAGACACAATGCCCGATCTATATATATGTATGAAAGTATTCACAAAGTAAAATGCAATCTCAGAATCTGTACCTAAAACTGTACGCATAATCCAATCTAAAGTAACTGTCATTTGTACAAGTGGACTGAAAGAAAAAAAAAAAAAAAAAAAAAGATAGAAAGAAGAGCTTTCTATTCTGCTTTAGATCAAAAGTGATGGAAAAGGGTAGACAAAAGCTAAGTGGACTGATCGAATATTCTGTCCCATGGTTCATTTTGAAGGGATCAAACACAACACAAAATACTACAAAAGGGACCATAGCTATATTTTTAATAGGATCCAAAGTAAGAGTGATATAAAAAACAGCTACAATCCCAGTATACATTAACAGTAAAATAAATAAAAGATTGTAATCTGTGGGATGCACAGCTGTTACTGACAGTCCAAAGGAAACTGAAAAGTCACATGTTGTCAATTCTGCTATAAATAATCAAGTTTTGACTTTACTAGTGTGGTGAATTAACCTTGGCTGGCCACCAGGTGCCCACCATGCCAACCTAACATGCCCTCTCCCCAACAGGATAGGGGGAAAAAATATAATAAAAAGCACAGGGAGATTACTTGCCAATTACTGTCACAGGCAAAATAGACTCAGCTTAGGGTAATTAATTTAATTTACTGCCAATTAAACAGAGTAGGATAATTAAAAACAAGAACAAGTCGAAAGCCACCTTACCCATTCCTTCCTTCTTCCAAGACTCAGCTTCACTCCACACTTCTCTTTCTCCTCCCCCCGAGCAGTGCAGGGAGATGGCAAATGGGGTATCACGGTCAATTTTTAAAGTTTTGTCTTTGCCAATCCCTCCCCCTTGTATTCTTCCCCTGTTCCAGCATGGGTTCCCACCCATGGGATACAATCCTTCACAAACTGGTCTAGCACGGGTCCTTCCCACAGGTCACAGTTCTTGAAGAACTTCTCCAGCCTGGGTCTTTTGCAAGGGGTGAAGTCCTTCAGGAACAGACCTGAACAGTTCCCCACAGAGTCACAGGTCTTGCCAGAAGCCTGTTTCAGCACAGCTTCTCCACACACTACAGCTTCCTTCAGGGTACATCCACCTGCCATGGCAATGGGTTCTCCTTGGGCTGCAGTGTGGATATCTGCTCCACCATGGACCTACCTGGGCTGTGTGGGGACAACCTGTGTCACCATGTTCTTCAGTGTGGGCTGTAGGGGAATCTCTGCTCCAGTATCTGGAGCACGTCCTCCCTCTCCTTCTTCACTGACCTTGGTCTGCAGAGTTGTTTTCTCACATTTTCTCAGTCCTCTCTCCCAGCTGCTGCATTGCAGTGGCTTTCTACATTGTCTTATGTTATCAGAGAGATGCTACCAAAGTCACTGACTGGCTCAGATTTGGCCAGCAGCAGATCTCTCTTGGAGCCAGCTGGAACCAACTTTGCCCAACATGGGGGCAGCCTCTGGTATCTTGCCACAGAAGCCAGCCCTGCAGCCTCCTCACTAGCAAACTTTTCCACATAAAACCAATACAAGCAATGGCAAGGATATTATGTGATAACAAAAGATATAGGAAGTGGTAAAGATATGGAAAGGCATTTCTATATTAAACTAAAGACCACTCTATGAGAGAAATATTAAGGTCCTCCCACTCTTTTCCCACAGTACAATTTATTGTACGCTATACATTTCTCACTATTTACTCTCAAATAGGATTACAACACAGGCCACCCTACCTGCAATTCTCTCTAAACAATACCTTAAGGCAAACTGGGAAAGCAAAATATTCTTGATGCCGAAGTCTGTCTTAATATCCATTTTCCATGTAACTGCTGTCATCCTAACAACATATTTCCAACTGTGAGAACACAGATAGCTTCCTGCAGAGCTTCTAATCTCAGGGCCATTTTGCAGAGCAGCCAGGAGGATGTGCTAGCGTAATGAGAAACCTGGTAACTACTGCCTAGAGATATAACACTTCATGTCTGCTCACTTCTCAAGCTCTGTTGGCTTGAAACAGGGATCCTAGCTTGGCTCCTAAATCTTTCCTTCCCTAGATAGCAACACATTATTCTCACACCAGATAGCTTAACTTACTGGCTGCCTACAGAACCCCCGAGATCCCTCTTAATTATATACAAAACTAACACACAAGGTCCATAAAACACTTCCAAGTCAGTCAAGACTGCTAACTACTTGGATCTGAAGTGAACATGCTTATGTTTGGATTAAGTCGATACTTATGTTTACACTGCGATGGAACACAAAGTATGCCAAAGATCAAGGCGGACTAGTATGCGCAAGGCTGTACAACGGATTTCAAAGTTAGTGTCCCAGATTTGCTTCATTTAAAAGACAACATGAGGTTATTTGGGGGAAAAGATTCTAAAGTACATAAAGAAAGAATGCTATTTCAGTACTTTTTTCCCCCACAATAAGTTTAGAGAAAATCTTCTTTTTGCTTGACATAATTTCCCTGTGGCATTGTGCCACCTTGACATAGTCATCCATAACTCTTCTCCTGCTTGAAACAATCTTCAACATGCCACTCTTGTTAATGACTGAGATACCCCCTGATGGTACTTAACATTTAATAGTGCTAGAGCTCCACGTTTGCCCAAACAACCTTTTCCATTTACCTTACCTCAAAGGCGTTCTAATTTTTCTTCAGAGACAGAAATCCTTTAAGCCCATTGTATCCTTAGGCTACAAATTTACTGAGATTTAGGTTTCCAATAAGAGCACTGAGATGAATGCCACCTTCTCATTTATGAATCAATTTTTGCCCATCGGCTTTTCAGTGTTATTACTTTTTATTTTATTTTACACTCAAAGGGGAGAACCTCAGGAATACATACATACACACACAAGGTTGGGGAGAAAAAAAGAGGATCAACTTAAAATAAGAACTGAATAAAACATCTGATGCATTCTCTTCAACATATCCTAAATACAGAAATCTCACATAACATGTAGTCACAGATACAGTACCTTTCTCATCTTCAGGACTCTTGATCATCAGCACTTACCACAAAGGCAAGCATGCTATTTCTGTTGAAAAATCATGAGCTACATTTCTGAATAATGCTTGTGAGTGGTTAAAGATGCACTTTTCTCTTCATGCACCACAATTCAGCTGACACTGTCATCCATCTTCACTGGATAGCATGGTTTTGGTCTCAATGCAGACAACACTGTATTTTACCAAATTCTGTAAAGAAGCAGTAGCACATGAAAAAAATGTCTTTGCCTGATCTAACTAAAAACACAGTGGCCTTCCTTTGTGGCTAAATTTCAAACAGATGAAGCAATAAACGGAATGGTTTAGAAAGTCTAGTTTCAAAAATCATGATTTTCAAATTACTGACTTCTAAATTCTGTTTTATTTAAATAGTGTTGTGACTGAAATGGATATTGAATTTCATGTAAAGCCCAACAGGCTAAACAATTCTAATTAGGGAATTATGTGGTCATGGTCATGTATCAGCTCTAGATAAACTATAATCCAATTTAAACTGCTTGCTGAGAGTCAGATACCATTCTTGCTGTATGGTTTGCCATTCATCCTATTTGTGGAATACCATGAAGATCAAAAGATGGAATGAATCTTCTATCAGAAGTTAACGTGCCATGATAGAACTCTCCTCGGCTACAGAAACACAGCATATGAAAAGCGAATTGCCGTACTAACCAGGCAACACATTTGTCAAATCCTAATAATGCAAGCAAATTACAATTTCATCTATATTTATGACAGCTGTAATATTACCTTTAGCTACATCAGTACATAGTAAGAAATTATTTAACAACAGGGATAAGTTCAGTTGATTGGAAGGAAGGTATCTTGAGAGTTCACAAACTACCTAGAAAGCTCAAACTGAGCAGAATTTTTCTGGAAGTGCTGTGTTTGAGAATTTACCCCTGAAGATTTTTCTGGAGAGACTGAAAACATCTTACAGACTAGCTAAACTACAATGCTAGTAAAAACAATAACACAGAGTTTGGTATCATCTTCATATATGTTTAAAGGGTACTCCTGGTCAATGGGTAAAGAGGTCCCAAGAGACTGTGTAAAAATAGAGACACTGACCCATAGGATGCACTTTAACATACTGAGTCAAGATTCGCTGTTAGCACCACAAAACAGACTACTCCACAAAGGGCCAGGAAGATGAATCAGAGGATTGGAGCACCTATGCTATGAGGACAGGCTAAGGGAGTTGGGATTGTTCCCAACTGGAGAAGAGAAGAGAAGAGAAGAGAAGAGAAGAGAAGAGAAGAGAAGAGAAGAGAAGAGAAGAGAAGAGAAGAGAAGAGAAGAGAAGAGAAGAGAAGAGA
>VXBW01006614.1:1597469-1638114 GCA_013400375.1 Thinocorus orbignyianus
GTTTTTCCCCCCCCCCCCCACATCTTTGTTCTGCTTACTTTATTGTATATCTGTATTTCCACTTGCACACACAGAAGGTGGAAGTGATGTAAGCAGTTGTAAGCTTACATTCCTAAATATACCTTGTAGTCATATTAGGAAAAAGAAAGGAGGAAAAAAATCAAAGAAAACCAAAATAAAACAAACTAAAAATCCTCTCAAGAGTGCTGCTGCTTGCATTTGGCGAACAGGTCTTGCATAGCAAACATCAGGAAAAGCCATTTTCAAAGGTTATCTGAACTCATGTTAAATAGTTGACGATTCAACCAAGCGAAAAATAGATCCAAAGGATGAAATAATAAAGCACCAGGGACAAAAGATCCACACACTATTTAGCAGAGAATGAGGCTTTCTATAATGGAAACATAAGCAGAGTCTCTTACAGTACTTTGAAAAAAATGATTGCAAGCAAAGTCTCGTGAAACATCAACGTATTCTGTGACAGCTGTTTACCGTTTTTCCTTTTAAGCTGTTCACAGTTGTATGTCAGGGCAGTAATTTCAGGAAAAAAATAAAAATCTGAATGCTTTTCCAGATACAGGCATGCAATAAAAATATACTCACCTGAAAATAAGTGTTAATGGTATTGTTGGGTTAAAAAACATTTTGTGCAATGTGAATTGAAAGACTCTAACCCTTGAGTTTTCTAAAATGCATTTTTCAGGTTTGGATATGCATTATTTAATATTCAGAATTCATTTTCATAGTTCCTGTATAAGGCATTCAGAATGGCAATGCATCAGAGTTGAGAGGGGAGGGAGGGAAAAAGAACACAGTACAAAGCATCTGCAGTGTCTCCTACTCCATTCCCAGGAAAAAAAAAAAAAAAAACACAAATATGAAAACCCAACATATTTCTGCTGAAGCAAGATTGTGAGATTCTTACAGTAATGTGTTTAAGATAAAGCTAGATTCCAATCCAAAAAGTAGCAGTGCTATATTTCAGATATCTTTTGGCATCTATATCCTCATTTTGGTTTATGACAGTAATGTAGGACTTGTATTTTTGTTTATAGCTGTTGTTTTGTAAAATCTGAAAGGAAAAAAACACAACAAAAAACACTTTAAAAAAATTAAGATGACCATTGCAAAGCACTGCTCCTATACTCTATCACTGTGTAAATCAGTTTTCAAAATCTCTGGGAAGCAGTGTAAATGAGGTGACTGATAGCACAGCACAGGTCATTTGGAACCTGTGAGAACTTCTGTTGTGTAAAGCAGATTGGCAAATGTTACAGTTTTTCTTCCCAGGCTCCCTTTTAATTATACAGGAAGCAAAAGCTTATGCTATTGAATTATTTTATTTGAATGGTATGGTTACAGCCCTTGTAAGGAGCTGAAATGGCAGATTGGCTTAGAATCTATAACTTCTTCACACAGGAAAACAGGAAAACATTCTGTGCTTAATAGATTCTAGTTTCTTGCTGCTACGTCTCCCTTCTGACCCTAATACAGGCGAAACACAGTTTATTATCTTTGGGTTTATGATTCCAATAATATTCTCGTATGTCACTTAGGAAGCTTGTCATCCTAGATGGGAAACACTTACAGAATAATACAGCCCTTTTAGGAGAAAGCTTCCTGTTCTGCATGGAAAGATTTTGTTGAGGAAGCAAAGAATTGAACAAAGCCTTAAGTGGACAGAGGAGAACAGTCCTTCTTCCAGCATAGGTCCTCTTGTAAAATTTTATACTTGTGCGAGTTGCCTCAGTGATATGACATGATCCTTCTCTGAGATACAAATACATACACATTCCAAACATTAGTTTCTCAAAACATCATGTAAAATTATGAAGAGTTATGACATCTGCCAAAATTCTTCATGTATATCTGTATGGTAATGTCACAGACTTAGTATCTGATAATCTTTTTTTACATGCAAGTATGGACTAGATAGACTACAGTGTCCTCAGGAAGACGAAATGCAAACTGAGATAGTAGAAGTCTAGAAATTAAGAGAATATGGGATAGATTAGAAAGTGGCCATAACATTTTAACTGGGATCCTAACTTGTAAGGATGAGTATTTTTTAAAAAATATTTTTTCACTAAACTCTGAGGCTATTTTCTCAGGCAACTGGCTCAAAATACCACTTGTGCTGCGTTGATCTTGGCTGGTTGCTAGATGCCTACCCAGATGCTCTCTCACTCATTCTCCTCAATGGGACAGGAGAGAAAAATAGATAGAAATGTTCTTGGGTTGAGATAAAGACAAGAATGCTTAAGAGTTAGCACCACAGGCAAAACAGACTTGACTTGGGGCAAATTAATTTAATTGATTGCCAACTGAAATAGAGCTGGGTGGTGAGAATCAAAGAAAGAAAAAAAAAAAAACCAACCAAAAAGCAACAGTGTCCCCTCACTGCCACCTTTACTTAGCTTCAGTTCTCCGTTCCTGATGACTGGATAAACCTGCTCTGGTGTGGTCTTCTCCAGGGGCTGCAGGGGATTCTCTGCTCCAGTGCCTGGAGCTCCTTTTCCCATCCTTCTCCTCTCACCTTGGTGCCTGCAGGGCTGTTTTTCTCACTTTTTTTCCTCACTTCTCACTGCCAGGCAACATTTTTTACACTTTCTTAAATATACTTTCCCTGAGACGCCACCATCCGTGGCTGCAGGGCTTAGCCATGCCCTGTGGTGGGCCGGTTTGAGCCGACTGGAACTGGCTGCGTCCAGGACCACCCCTGCAGCCCCCAACGACCAGTCCCTGGGCACCTAAACCCAATACATCTCTACATAATTCTAGAAACCACATTTGATGTATTTACAAAGAAAAAGGGGTGGGTGTAAATGTATAACACGAATGAGGTTGAAAAGATACAAGTACTTAGCAAAATAAAAATGTGCACACCTGTCTCTGTCTCATTACCCAGCATAGAGCAGGCTGAATAATGAGGCAGAGTCTCTTTCTATTTAGTTGTAGAGAATTTTTCATATATTGTTCTGATTTGCAGTCAAGATTAAACATGAAAAATGAAATATTTATCTTTTTAAAATCTAGTTGAAACACTCGAGCCAGAAAGGTTAAAAAGAGTTCAGGGAACAATCACACAAACAATTTAAGGCCATGATTTATGTAGCAGGTTCAGAGTGATAATGAGTAAAACTGCTAATCAGTGCCCACAGATATTAGATAATAAATTCAATAGGGTGAAATGGGTATTTGTAGTGCAGCAAATGTTTGTCTAATGATTGAATTAATTGTAACACAGAGAAATTTTTGCATGCCAAATTTGTTTACCGCATGACATGCTGATGAAGATAAAACTGCTAGGTCTTCTTTATTCTTGTGAATTAGAAACGTTATTCGGGAAGAGTTGAAAAGTTGAAGAGTTTTGTGAAGGACACATGAAAAGATTTGAGTGAGCAGGAGATACTGATAGATAAAGCATTCATTCTTTATCACACTTCGTATGGCTGAATAGAAATTATTTGATTAGTACAGTGTATCAAAGAATCTACTACACAGAACAGACCCAGAAATAACTGAAGTGCCTCATAATTAACTGATCATTCTGGTACTTCCTAAACCATATATGTTGAATAAGGAGGAAACACACACGGTTCAACTTTAAATCTCCGTGTTAACGAACTTTTTATTCCTGATCATCAAGATAGATGTGCTTACAAAGATAACTAAAGACAACTTTCCTCAAATGTCTTGCCTGATAAGGCAGCAACTTGGAAAAAAACAAACAAACAAGAACCCCAGCAACAAAAAACATTGCTTTTTTCTCCTCCAAAAATGTCCAGTTTCCATTATAGGGCACAACCAACTATTACAGTAGAAAGCACTATTTTCAAGTTGCTTGCAGCTTGGCCCTTTAATACACAGATCAATGGCCTAGTCTGACAAACCTTTCAGAAGGCAGATTATCAGCAAAGCTGATCCTCGAGTACAGAAAGAAGCTCAAGATTATTTTCAATTATTTATTTTCCATTTCTTGTTTTTTATCTGGTCATCTCTCAGCTATTTTAAACTGCAACTTTACTGAAGTATCATCTAGAGACATACAATTTGCTACACCAATACACCCTTTCTGATTGTGTCTGGCTGATTCAGATGATCAAAGCTGTGGAATAAATTCCATCAAAACAAAACCAATGTTAATGATTTAAGTAGACACTAAACCCAAGTTTATAGTCACTTATCTGTTCCAGAGCTAAAGAGATTTGAATTTTTTCATCCAGTAAGATAATTTAAATGATCCAATTATTTAATATAGTCTAAGAATTAACATATGACAAATTTATTTGAAAAAAAAAACTTTTTCATTTTTACCATATTTTTCTAAGACTGAATATACCACTCTGTATGCCAGCCACATTACTCATTTGCATATGACTTATACTTTAATTTCAGATGAACTGAACAGAATGTATACATTTGAGGAAGTAACACCACACATGATATGATCTAAAAAATAAAAATTAAAAAAAAATTTAAAAAACCCCTGTTCTTATACTACTGTTATTTTTAGCAGCGATGTGCAATATGGAAATATTTCCTTAAGGCATTTCAGAGGTCAGTGCTATCTGCTCTTAAGCATTATATATGGCACCATGACAGTTTAACACCATTGGCTAGTCTAGACATACTCCTCAGATCTCATAGCCTCAGCCTAATTATACAGATTTTAGTGGACAACCAGGGTAGAAAAGTAGAATACTGCTGTCAGTGAAATGCCAGATTTATGAGATGCCATATACATTGTAGCAGAATGCAACATTGAGTAGGCTGGCATTTTGTGATAGCAAACATTTGACAAGACCAAAAAGGAAGGAGACTGAATTAAGTGATATGACATTCATCTTTTCCCTCAACTAAGTGCACTCTCTCTCAATTTGGGTTGTATTCCAGTTTGTTCTGGAATTTCACAGTCTTCTGAGGACAAGCATTCTTCCCTTCAAGTTTGTTCAGTTGACATAATGATTCGTGGACATTTTTGAGCCATAAATAAAACAGCTTTCTGGTTTTTGAGCAGCACAGAGCTGTTCTAAAATATTTTCATATACATGGAAAGATTACCTATACCAATGTCAGTTCCCCGGCACTCCATTTTTTATGTACTATGCCTGCATTGTTGTGTGTAATCTAAACAGCTGGCAGTTTACCTGACACCTTCCAAATCCTTCCTTTCTCTGATGCAGCAGTAACACCAGTCTAATCCTTTTCTTTCCCTGCACTTGTGCAACAGAGTAAGCAATATCAACAGGCACTTACCCCATTGAAAAATGCACTTTATCTTATCACCAATCCAAACATACAGATTTCTAAGTGAAATACATAAGATATGGACAAACATCAACATGCAGTGCTATAGGATTTATTCTTTTGCTGTGTGAAGAGCTACAGCAGTTCAACTAAATTAGACAGAAGAGCAGAACATACTGTTAGTCAAACAAGCAAGCAAGAGACAGAAACTTATAAAAGGTCATAGAGAATGTTCCTCCAAAAATGAAAGACTGTGGCCCAGGAGCGTCTATTGTACTAAGATATCTTCCAAAGAATCCAATTGTTATTTCTTAGATGTTTCTTTAACTTTTACTTTGCTTTTAAAAATATTTTAAATTTATTCATGTATGTTCTTGTGAAACAATCTCATCACCCTTAAGCCCAAAAGTGAATAAAGCATGTAAAGCAACTTTGTATTTGGCCATTCTAGGATTCTTCATTATTTTTGCCTAACCAGACTTCTTTCAAAGTAGAGATCTCCCGTAACAACTTTGTCATTGTTTGCAAAATAACATGGATAAACTCAAAAATACCTTTAAAGCTGTTTTTTTCATCTTATTCCCCCATTTTGATGTGACCTCTTCCACAGTTTGCACACTGAGTAGCTCAAGATGCTGTCTGACTTTCAGGATACAAAGTGAGTATTAACACATACTTTTAATACCAAAGTATTTTGATCTATTGGGAGGAATGACTCATACTATAGGCTAGGAGACATACGTGTGCATAATGTATAATTAGGGTTAAAGAGATCGCTTTTGGTTGCTGTCCTAGAGATGAAAAGGATGGGCATCCCATGCCGAAGATAGCAGTCCATACATCCAGAAAGAGAGCTTGTGAGAATAGCTCCTGGCTGGAATTTCTTGAAAATGTGACCACAGGAGTCTGATTAGACTGCACAGAGTATCAACAGAGCATAACCACTAATGTATCAGGTTATTTTTAGCTATGTCCATCTTAAGTTCAATCAGGCTATCTCTTTAAATGCTGAAGGCAAGTTGGGCAGCCAAAGGTCAGTATCATTAGTAAAAAGTTGATCTGAACTTCTCTGAACATATCTATGTGTGTCAGTATGCATAGATATGCATGTATTTATCTATTACAGTTGGCACAGTGACCTACATTCATCTATAATATGTTACACATTTTCACTGTTTCACAAAAGTACCATTAATATATCTCCAAATAGCGTAGTTGCTCAAGCAAACAGAGATTTATATTATTGTCTATTTACAATTGAAAATATATGATTTCCAATCATAATGAAGCAATCATAAAGGATATGTATGTATAACAAAAAGAAAAAGAAACAGAGCTGGACTAATGGAACAAAGCAATTACCTCACAATATTCCTTTCATTTCTCATGATAAGAAACATATAAACTGTGAAACTATCACCTAAACAACCAATCCACTGTGGTGTGGAGGATTATTTTTGAGTCATTTGGTTCCTCTTCTGAATGATCCAGGGAGTCTGCAGTTAAATCAGCTGAAAAAGGCAGCAGTGCGGGGAAATTTTTTATTACACTTTTAATTTCACAAGCTAACCTACCAATGACTTTAAAATTGCTGGTAACACTACAGTATGACTAACCACCTACACATTTTCATTGAAAGCCTGTAGCTACAACCCATTAGTTAATGACTATACTGTGCTTGTTACTGAATTCACGCTCACAACAGCTAGTGAGTGGCTGGGTTTCAAGGTCCTTGCAATAACACCACTAATTAAAATCAACCTCTTGTTATATTTTCGCAAAACCAATATACTTTTTAAAAAACCCAAACAACCAAAACCAAGCAAAAGAAACTCCAACAAGCAAAACACCTAAATTGTATTTGCAAAATAAATAAAATCTATTTTGTATTCCTTTGCTGTGTTACAGTGTAAGTCTTTGGCAATACTGAAATATGTGCCTGCATATTTTAAGTACATCTTAAATTCCAACAACTTACGTGTTTTGACTAATAAATTGCTTTCCCTTAAATTCAGTAATTGACCACTGCTCTTTAACAGAAAAAAAAAAAAAAAAAAAANAAAAAAAAAAAAAAAAAAGATTTGTTGATGTTCAGTAAAAGCTAAACCTCAAAACTGGTCAATTATTCCATCACACTGTAATGTTGGTCATATACATACTTTACATAAGCAAAAAATGAAGGACATGTAAAGTGATAAACATGCACACCAGGAGTTTTTTGGATTAAAAAATATGCAATGATTATAGAGTTGAGGTTTTCATGTTTTTTCCAGTTACTTAGATGGGTGAATCATTTATAACTGATGCTTTTATTTAATATTAAAAGCATGTCTTCAATAGCTATCTCCATGACATTTTTCTATAAATGCAGCTATGCAATGAAATACTTCAGTACTGTTCAGTGAAGATAAAGTAAAGCAAAGAAGTTATTCAATCTTTCCCAATGAACTTATACACTTTCTTTAGATCTTGAAGACAGTACAGATTTAATCTAAAAGAGTAATTGGGCATATCGCAAAGAAAGCAAAAAAAAAGTCCTTCTCTTAAATGGTAGGCACATAGAATTTCATTTCAAGTTTTATCTTGAAAATGACATTTTGGGGGTGGGGGGTGGGGTGGAGGTTGGGAGGTGTCAGAGTGAAGAACTTTAAAACCACCACAAATATGCCAGGAATACTTAAGTAGGCAATATTTGGATGACAGTTCAGTAGCATAAATTTCTTTTCTTCCTTAAAATGATGGGTGAGTTGGCCCACAGAGAAATAAATGGTAGTAAACAGTATGTCTATATTAACTTTCAGGAGTGCACTTCTAACAAAAGTCTAGTCATCTCCACTAGAGACACTTCGGTTTGTATTGTGAAGCCCTTTTGGAGCACAAAGATGGGATTCCTTTTGAATTAAACGGAACCAGAATCATTCTCCAAAAACTAATGGGCATTCAGTCCATGGAATCACACAACTCTGGAGTAAAGGATGCAGAAGTGTATTCAGGAAACATTGAGTCCTTCAGCAACAGCTGCTTCACACTCAGATCTGTTCCTACTGTGCTGTATGTTTCTTGTTAATGTATCTATAACCACACTTATTAAGGTACACAAATAGTACATAGGTATACGCAAAATTTTTATTTTATTTTTTTTTTTTAATGCAGGAAGGTTGGAGTTTTTCTTACTTTCTTCCAAGGATGATCAGATGTTGCTAAACAAAGTTAAACATTTTTTTTTTTCTTTTTAATTTTGTGGTGATGTAACATGGGGTTTATTGTTTATATCTTTATCAATTTAATTGATTGCAAGCGGGAGAAAACAAGATTTCAGGCTTTGGTAGATTTTGTACAAATTTCCCTTCCCTTGCCAAAGGTAAATACGTCATAAGTTGGGTTCCTTATGATATTGCCATCTCTGGATGACTTCTCGTCAGAAGTTATGCCCTCATTTTGCAAACAAAGAACACAAACAAATGTAACATGCTTTGCACAGTGAACAAAGTATTCTATTATTATTTTCATTCTCCCTTTTAAATGTTAAAATACTTTTAACAGGTATTTACCTGAATTATTATGAAAGGGAACAAAGCTTTTGACTAAGACAAGATTTAACTGTTATTCCTATTTCTATAGCATTTACTTATATACGGTTTAGACTGTAAATATCATTCCTTATTTGTTTTCAATTTACTTATTACATTTTTCCTCCCCCTTCTCCTCTTGTTTAAGACAAACAGATCAGATTTATGCACCGAAACATAAAGCATTCCTTGGGAAGGTAAATATTTGAAAGAAAAGGGAATATTCATTGCCTGTATAACTGATAACATTCAGATCTTATTCAGTGAACCTACCTTCACATGCACAGATTTCTCCTTAGATTTACAACAAAGAAGAAACTATAGAATCTGAGAAGAAAAAAAAAAAAAGAAAAAAAAAGAAGACAAAGCCATAAAATAAGCATAATGAGCAATGACAAAATTAACATCTTGTCTCTGGACAAGACTAAGTAAAATCTGAAGACACCTATAAATAACAGTATTTCTTAAGAAGACCTTCTTTTTCTACCAAAGGCCTAGATTTCCTTCTTGGAAAGCAAAAGCTTATCAAGCTATTTGCTTTAAGGAAGGAACTGGGTATCCTGTGACTGGATTCCATGAACGTCCCATACGGATATTCTTAAAGAGACAGCCAAAATGCAAAATCTTCATTTCAAGACATGCTATTTTTCAAAATGGCATGAGACTTTTGCTGTTCAATAGCTGATATTTGGTCGTTGTTTAGAGGGAGGAAAAATTATTAGAAAATAAAAATATTAACAGAGCTGTGCTTTAAAAGATTAAATGCTTTAACCCAGCTAAAACAAAAAAAGACGAAGAGGAAGTTATGCAAATTGGGATTTGTATTCAACTAATACTGCAAAAATGAGGCAGGAATATAAAAAATACCCTTTTCCTATGAAAAACATGGTGTGTAGGTAGGTAAGAAAAACTGTGAAATCTCCCAAAAGATAAGAGTATTCCCTTAGCAACAAGACCAGCTGGGATTCATCTCACAGAAAAGGTTAGATCTGTTGGAGTCAACTAAATTTAGGTGTCTAAGCCTCTGCTGTATACGTTGACAAGCTAGTCAATATTGTGTGGGAAACTATGCTTCTCACATTGAAGTGGACGCACATGTTTGGTAACTGAATGGATCTCTAGACTCAATTCTGATACTGCATAGATCACTGATGACTACAACTGGAGCTCAGACTACCTAACTCACATCTGAATGAGTTATAGGTACACAGAGAGGTTACACATATAACACCTGCACCCATACCAGTAGTCACCCAAATGAGCTGATGCGTGTTTGAATGAATGTCAACCTAAACCTTACTTTTATTGACTAGCCATTAGCATGGAATGCCGGTTTTGAAACACCCTTGAGTACCTATGATATTTGCATGTGGATGTCAAACATCAAATAAGGGAGTGCAGTTAACAAGAGGCAGGATATCTCAGAGTATTTCAAGTAGCACCAGATGCCCATGTGTAACAAATTATTTGAGCCTTATACATGTGCATTCTGGAGATAAACTCCATTCCAAATGTCTATATGAGAGTTTGGTGTCTGAGCTCCTATTACACTCAATAGAAATATGCTAAACGGACTCTAGTGTGAAATTTAGCCAATCTTTTTTAAGAACCTGCTTTAAGATGAAATGGAAGTTCTAGTGCTCAACAAACTAAAAAGGGAGCTTAGACACTTAGCATAACATACAGACATTCAGATTCAGGAGTTCATAGCACAGAGCTGAGTTCCATTATTAATGTCTGGAACTAACACCGGTACCTCTTGGTTACATACTACAGTCTTCATTCATAACCTGTGGTGGAATATAGGCAATTCTCTACGAAATTTACTTTAACGATTTCAGATCTCTACCTTAGGAGCTAAAGTATTGTCTATATATAATTTCTTCTACTGCCCACACTAAGTACAGGACTAGCAGACCATTGGTCTTACTTTCTTAGTATGTTCCTACAAAGCCTACTGTGATCAAATCTTTCTACGTAAAAGTGTTCAGGCAAACGTGTAGATATTGAGGCTCAATACAGATGTCTTATAGTTGCTCTTGATGTAATTTGAAATATCTTTTTATTATCTTGCCTGGTTTTCCATAGGAAATATGTCCTGTGGCATGTGACATCTTTATTTTGGTTTCTATATTGTGTCTAGTACTACACAAGATATACTACCATAAATTTTCAAGTTTGTAGCTTATTTATCTTTGAGAATACAAATTTTTCTTTCCTTCTTTCTTCACATTTCTATTGCACAGTCTATATAGGACAAATTTAATTAATTCACAGGATTACAGAATGACAAAATGGTTGATGTTGAAATAGACCTCTGGATATTGTTTAGTGCAACCTCCCTGCTGAAATCAGGGTCAACTAGAGTAACGTCCAGTTTGAGTTTCAAAATGTTCAAGCATGGGGACTTCATAATCTCTCTGGGAAACCTGATGCAGAGTTCTATCACCTGACAGTAAAAAAAAAACGTGGGTGGGTTTTTTCCTTATGTTTAAACAGAATTTCTCTGTATTTCGGTTTGTGCCCTTTGCCCCCCCTTTTTTATTTTGTATACCACTGAGTCTAGCTCTACTTCTACTTTCCTTCCCCCAGTCAGGTATTTGCACACATTAATAGGATCTTCTCTAAGCCTTTTTTTTTCTGTGGGATGAACAGTCTCAGTTCTCTCAGGATTTCTTCATATGACAGATGCTCTAATACCTTATTCACCTTTGTGGCCCTTTGCTGGACTCACTCCGTACTTCCACTTCCCTTCTGTACTGAGAAGTCCAGCACTGGACTTGGCACTTCAAATGGGTCTCCTCAGTGCTGAGCAGAGAGGAAGGATCATCTCAATTAACCTGCTAGCAACACTCTTCCAAATTCAGTCCAGGAGGTTGATTTCTTTACTTCAAGGGTGCATTTTGACTTCCTGAGTAGTCTACTGTCCACCAGGAATACCAGTTCTCTTACTGAAGAGCAGCTTTCTAATCAGTAAGGCCCAAACCTGTGCTGGTGCAATTGGGTTATTCCTCCTGCATGCAGTTATGGGCCAAGATAAGGACCAGGAGATCACTCACCAGTCACCATCACTGGCAGAACTGTCTCAACTTGGGGAAGAGTGATTTATTTATCACCAGTTAAAAATAGAGTTGTATTGTGAGGAAAAAAGCAAACAAACAAACAAACAAACAAACAAACCCCAAAACAAAACCCAAAAACAAAACCAAACAACCCAAACCAAAAACCTCCAAACTAAAAATACCTTCCCTCTATCCCTTACTTCTCCCAGGCTCAGCTTCAATCCTTCATTCCCTAGTTTTATGTCTCCTCTTGCCCCTGTGTACTCACTGAGTGGCACAGAGTGATGAAGAATGGGAGTTGCAGTCAGTTGAAAACAGTTTGTCTCTGCCACCCCTTCCCCACCACACTGTTTCCCTGCTCCAATGTAGGGTCCCTTCTAAGGGATACAGTATTTCACAAACTGCTCCAGCATGAGTCCTTTCCACAGGGTACAATCCTTAAGAATTGGACTGCTACAACATGGGTCCCCCATGGGCTGCAGTTCCTGCCAGAAAACCTGCTCCTGGATGGGCTCCTCTCCATGGGACCCAGGTCCTCCCAGGAGCCTGGGCTCCTCATGGGCTGCAGCTTCCTTCAAGGCCTATCTACATGCTGCAGTGTAGGGTCCTCCATGAACACCAGTGTCTTCTCTGCGGGCTTCAGAGGAATCTCTGCTTCAGTGCCTGGAACACACACCTACACCCCTCCACCCCCCTCCTTTTTCACCAGTCTTGCTGTTTTCAGGGTTGTTTGTCTTGCATTTTTCTTACCCTTCTCTCCCAGCTGCTGCATAGATCTGGGCAGCAGTGGGTCTGTTTTGGAGCCAGTGGGATCTGGCTCTGTCTAACATGAGGGCAGCTGCTTGTATCTTCTCACAGAAGCCACCTGTGCAGCTCCTCCACCCCTACTCCACTCCACCCAGCCCTTTGCTACACGAACTCTATACAAACACAGAAATAAATCACTGGACTATTTTAAAATATAGGGTTGATTTAAGACATCTTGTATGAAAGTCTATGCACTGTGCTATGACAGAGGTTTGACTAGGTAATGATAATGCTTTAAAACTTAAAAAAATCTATGAATCTCTGCAGTAGATTTGGGCTTACTGTGATAAGAAGAGCCTTGTGAGAAGATAACTCTTACCAATAGAAGAAAATAACTCTTAGAGATTCCTTAAATCAGTCGTTTGTTTCAGCCTGCACCACTGGTGAAAGCACTTGTAGTTTTAAACTGTCCTAAGAAACAGCAGCAATGGCAGTCACAGGCACCATCTTTCACCTAATGTGTAACCTTCCCTTTCCTTCAATCCTCTAACCCTTCTAAATTTTTCTTACAAGTCAGAATAGTCCTCGTGCCCCATCTAGCCTTTTCAGCTCACTGCTGAGGACCTGCAGTTTCTCGTCTTGGATGGCGGCAGCAACAGCTAGAAAGTTCAGACACATTAGGTGTTTATCTTCGAGAAGTGATGGGATGAGTTCCCCTCTCACTGCCCATTGGCTATGCCATCCTGATTTACACTCCAATTAGCTCTGGTGTATGGGGAAAAAAGAGAATAGAACTGGAACAGATGTAGTACAGTGGCTTTTCTAAACCAAGACAATTTTAAAATCCTCACTGTAATGAGGCAGCAAAGATATGTAAAGAGATAGCAATACTTCTTATACCTCTCAGATTTTATTTATCTTTTTAAAGAAATAAGTGCCTGGGCTAAGATTGAATTCAGACTTCAGACTATTTTATAGCTCTTCAGTAGGCTAATTCACCAACTTGATTCCAGTTTTTCTTACTCCTACTTGCCTGTAGCTAAATGTGACAGTGTTAGATTCCGTGTGAGGTATGAACTTGTGTTTAATGAAATGGAGGAAATGACTTAAAGGCAAATGTTCTTCTTTTAGTTCACATAGAGTCTCATATTATGAAAACACAAGAAAAACTGTGGACAGTGATTTATCTGGAGCTGAAGCATTAACAGAGTAAGATTTCTTCCTACACCTTAGGATGCTCGGCTATGGACTCCAATATTACCAAGGATGACAAGAAACTTTAGAGACAGCAAAATGAAAGGCTGGATTAAGCAGAGGGTATGCCCGCAAGGTTAAACCATCATCACCCACTGTGTGTAATGATAGTGACAGTGTAAAACCAAAGCTCTTTGCATGAAAGGCTTAGCTTCTCCACATGGGACCCTATCATATGACCAAGTGTAATACAAGACGGTCTTGCCATTACTCTGGACCTTAATCATAATTAAACCACTGCCACAGAGATATTCCTACCTATTACTGGAATTATAGGATGATTTAATACCCCTGACATCACTTGACTAAACCACAGTAGTATTAGGTTTAATAAAATGTGGGAACTCAGGTATTTATTAACCACATTTATCCATATAATTTTTAATGTACTGGAAATAAAGAAGCTACCCACATACAGAATTATTGGTAGACAGCACTATAACATTACTCCCAGGAATATAGAATTGCTTTGGAATTTGTAATTAATAACTTAGGACATAATAGAATATTCTACTTAATTTGAAGGTCATCCTTTTACTTACTAAAAAGGATGACCTTCAAAAAAGTGAGTTTGTTACCATTTTCTTCTACATGTCCCTTGTTTTATACAGCTATTACTTTGTATTATATAACATATATTGATACTACTTATTAATGAGGTGTGGAAATTAGGCAAGCATTTACTTAGCTTCATAAACATATATCAGAAGACATAAATATTATATTTCTGTCTGGTTTTAAACCATTGGAATTATTGCATAGATTCATCCACAGTGTATAGTAGGCTTTCTCCCCAGAGCAGTTCTAACACTCCACTAAATATATGCTATTCCTCTTTGAAGAAAATGAATCACATCCACAGCTTGCAGCTATCAAAATGTGATTTATCAAGCATTTTCATGAAAGTGCATTTTCCCCCTTCTTTACACTAGGAGGCACATTTTTCCTTCATACAGTTCTATCGCACAGCTCTGCCTCATATGCCTCTCCCTTACATATGTTAACAATTCCAATTTAAATTTAAATCCCTTAAAACCTTTACTAAACCACAGTGAAAGAAGAATTCTTCACTAATAAGGGCTGATGGTTTTTATGCCAAAGAAAATCACACTTATAGTAATGAAAAATACTTCAGTGCTGGCAAACTTTTGATTGATTACTGAAGAAACAATTCATATTAAAATACATCAGACAGCTGCACACTTTAAATGTAACTGATAATAAAGAAGATGTTTGTGTTAAAATATACTTATTGATACATGCATTTAAAACCATTATAAAGCACGTTTCTCCTAATGAAAGAGGTTATAAAGTCATAGCAGTAAATACAATTTCACATTAATTTAATTATTTGTTTTTTAGATCCTAAAGAAAGTTTATGTTATCTGAATTCTTATATGATATGCTAAGAAGTAAAGAACTTTAATTGACTGACTCATCTTTGAAATATTTTCCTTTAGATTTTTATAGGCTGTGTAATATACACACTGTCCAAACGTGAAAGATAGCGTTTATTAGAAGAACATGTGAGGACAGCATTCCACACACCAAAGTGCAGTCCAGATTATTCAAAAAGCTAATTTTTCACAAAGTTAAATACTTTCTTTTTTTAGCATGTGACTTGGTGTTTTGGTTTTTTTTGTTGTTGTTGTTTTGGTTTGCCTTTTTTTTTTTTACAGACTATCAACACTAAATCTTTCTCTATTGTTTATCCTCATGGTGACAAACAATGTAGCCAAGTTATATCATGCTGCTTTCCCTTTCTTTTGGCCCACGCTTCTGGTAAATTCATGCTCATAAGGTAAGGCTGAAGTTGTTAATCAGCACATTGAAATGCAATAAAGTGTTTTAATGTACACAAGGCTTGCCTTACAAATCAATATTGTATGCAAAATTAAATCATCATAACCATGACTCTTGGGTAATGGCACTTCCTGTACTAAATCTGAATTATTTGTTGTTATTGTCACTTAATAATGCATAACAAAACCACAGTGCTGGTGTCACTCTGTAGTGTTATGTTCTTTTTAAACACAGTGAAGAATTTTTATAAAGCCTATCAGGGTGCAAAAGACATAAACATAAAATATAAGGAAGCTGCAACTGATAAGTTAACATCATAGTCCTCTGACAATTAATTAACATTGATCAGTTAACAATGATGAAATGGAAGCTATTTTAGTGCACTGAATAAAACTGTCAGGGGTTAAAAAACCCGTCTCTACAAAGAAGATGGGTTTGAGTGATGCAAACCAATCTTAGACTCTACAAAACACTATTAAAGGTCTTACAAATTTTATTTTTTACTTCATATTTCTGTCTTGTTGCCTTTCCCTCACAACCAGAGACTATGTGTG
Organism: Thinocorus orbignyianus; assembly: GCA_013400375.1. Lineage (NCBI taxonomy): Eukaryota > Metazoa > Chordata > Aves > Ciconiiformes > Thinocoridae > Thinocorus > Thinocorus orbignyianus. The sequence continues at coordinate 1,613,709 of VXBW01006614.1, forward strand.
GCTGACCCTGCTAGATTTTGGCATCTTTAATTCAGTTTCCCCCAGTGATTGCTGTTTTAAGATTAGCTAGACAAATGTACTCTCACTGTGTAAATTTCTCTCATTAAGTTGCATAATTGTAACTCTTGTGTATGTGTAGAAACTAATGATTGCAAGAAAATATGGCAGTCGGGTTTCCCATACCTTTGTCTAACAGATTATCAAGAGTTTTAGCTCTTTTTTTTTTCCTTTTTTTTTTTTTTCCTTTCCCTTGGTCACTCTTCAAATATAATTAAAATAGCAACATACTAGTATTGAGAAACAATGACTGTATTTTTATTCACATAACTTCACAGTGTACAACAATAAACCACACAATTCACTGAGCATTAAAACCATTAACCAAAATTGCTCTAACCACGACGCAAGGATTTTACTGTCAAGATTAACATCGTATTCCCATCAGCTGAATGAAACCTCTACTGAGAATGAACTTTCATAAAAATACAGTGGGACAAATCTGTATTTTTTGTGCAGATTTTATTCTTGGAGATAATAACAAAAAATATTCCTGTAAAGACTACTCTTTCTTTTCAGTTGGAACACTTAAAATCAGAATAAAATATTGTGCTGCAACATTTATCATCCAAATCAGGCAGCAGTACACATACGTGGCAATGCTACTACTCTCCCCCAAGACTTTTTCCTTATGCTATAGCATTATTCTTTACCTTAGCATCCCCCAAGTATTTTCAAAAGCAGCAAACCCTTAAACAGACACTGAAATGAAACAATCTCTACTGCTAAATACAATTATTTAACATCTTACTGCAACATAACTAGATATTCGGTTTAGGAGTGCCAAAGAATGCAATGTTGAAATGCAACTTACATCAGTTATTTTGACCATGAGCATACGCAAATACCCACAAAAATAATTTTGCCCAATCACCAGGTAGCAATTTTCTCTTCTGAAAATTGACACTGGATCTTCAACAACCATAAGCTGCTTTAAACTCAGTTTCACATATCATCCAAAACCTTGTGCCTCCAATAGCAAAGCATGAATGAAACACAAAAGTCAAATCCATCAAATAGGCAGTGTCACTTCCTTCCTGCCTTTGGTTTTCTCAGGATGATTTCTGCCACAATAGTGACCATATCGTTCCCTTCATAGTTTGTGAGATTTCTTGAAATATGAAATGCACTATTTCAATGTCTGTCTTAATTCAATCTGATGAAAAGTGAAAAATCAATACTTCAAAACTTCAATAGTTCACTAATCAGCAGTAAAGCTTGGTGATAAGATTTTCATAAATTTGCCATGAATTTAACATTCCCAAGGCTAAACCAGGTGTAACTACGGGTGTTTAAACTTTCCATATAGCTCTTAAAATCACTGACTAATCTATTAGTGTCCGTATTAGGGACGAATTGGTCATCATGATTAATATACCATATTTGCACAATGTGCTTGACGCAAAATTTCTACAAACATATTTTTAATTACTTGGTATAAAGTTTACTAAACCCATTTTGCCTAACTCTCCTGGAGGAATTTAATGGCACATTTTCAAACCATTTGCAATTCAGAGCCAGTGAAGCCAATGTGACAGTGCCAACATGCAATGCTGCCTTAAAACTCCTCTCTGATCTTGTTAAATCTTTCACACATCTCACACGTGGTCAGAGAATTAACAGGATAATTCCACTTAAGCTCCTCACTTGCTTAAGCAGACATACATTCTTGCTCCAGAGTCAATCCATTCCTTGCTGCTATTCTTCCATAGTTTTTTGTATTTCTGCAGATTTAGTGTTTAAGATCACAGTTCCAGCAAAGTTTCTTTTTTTTGGTAAAGAAATTAAAATGCAGGAAACCAGAATACAACTCTGAGACAGTAAAGCATTCCAAATTGTTTCTTCATAAACTTTCACCTAAAAAACCCTCTCGTTCTTCCCATAAAAAGTATGAGAAAAATATTTCTGGGCTCAGTATTCCATGGCTCACATTCTCATCTGCTATGATTTAAATGTCATAATTCAAATCCAACTCTGCCCAAATGAGAACACGAGCCTTAATATTCTTCATCAGATCCCAAGCCCACCTTTTCTTCTGGCTCATTCAGGCCCGGTAACAATTTAATAATCTACACAAAAAGGAGAAATGCCAAAGGGAGAAACTAATTCTTATTTCTATACTCCTGGGGTACAAGAGAATTCAAGTTCAACTACCTTCCAAGAGCACAGATAAAACTTCTAACATTTGTCTCCACATTCTAGACAGAAAACAAGAGGCTTAAAGGCAGTGTTACTGTCCCCTTGAAGTTTTCAGCATGTGCAGGCCTCTGCCTTCCAATGCCAAAATACTAGTCACAGTTTTGGTTAAAACCTCGTTTCACGTTTTAGTACTGACTGTCACAGAAACACTGCAATGATGTAAACAGGTTATAGAGATGGAAAGAAGAAAGGCAGGAATTTCAAAACCAGATAAACAGCACATACTTAATATTTATATGAAAATGCATATCCAACAGTTACAAAAAGTAGAACATTATGCCGTTCCAACATAACAAGGAAACTCCCTGTTTCTTGCTGTTAGAAAGGGAAATTTTAGGTGTGTTATAAAAATTTAAATTCTTTATATTTTTCAGTGCTTCACTGATTTACTGTTTTCTATGTTAGTCTAACAGATAGTGCAATCTCTATGTCCTTGCTCTTTAAATTTATATTTAGGATAATTTTCCTAAAAGAAAGTCCAATGCTAAATAGCAATAGCACCGCAAACATCAAGAAAACCTTGCCACCTTTTTCCCAGCTGTTCTCACGTACTGTGCGATTTGTGCAGAGCTGTTTCTTCTCACTGGATATATTTTTGTTTCTACAGTCAAATTACAACATAAGGCACTTCAGACAAACTACATTATTTCTTACCAAGCGTTATGATTTAACATGACCAAATATTCATGCACGTGCTCAAAAACATCTCTACCATTGCAAAGCTCAAAGGGACGAAAAATAAAGTAACTGAGTTACCAAAGAAACTCAGAGAAACAGAGCAGTGATGGTGACTCACCCGAGTTGGGGTCGGAGTTGCCATCAGCTTCAGTCCTCTTGTCCGGTGAAGCCTGGTCGTAGAATTCGTCCTGCGGCTGAACCAGAGGGAGAGGGTGTGAGATCAGGGTTCCACCACCCACCGGCTCGTGGTCTCCCAGACCACTGTCACTGCAGCTTTCCTGGGAGCCATCGGGGAGGTGAAATGTAACACGGCGCTGGGACTACAAAGAAGAGCACAGGACACGCTGATTAGTGCTCTTCTTTTCTGTTCTCCTAACGCTTGTTCGTTTGTTTGTTTGTTTGTTTTAAAAAACTTTTGACACACAAATAGGTTCCTGGCAATGCTTATGAGACACTTATTATTATCGTGTTTGCTTGTTGGTTCGGGTTCGGGGTTTTTTTGTTTTTTTTTTTTCTTTTGGGGGGGTGGGGGGTGGGTGTGTAATTTGCTTGCTTTTAGAGCAACCCAGGGAAGACAGCAGGCAGGAGAGCCAAATTTCAAGGGTCTGCACGTGCTCATCTGTGAAGTAAGCTTTCTTTCATAAGAAAGCAATCAGTAGACAGTTAGCTATATTTCTCATAATTTTAAAAGCATGATCTAAACCAACTCTCTCTGAGAAGTAGAAACTGTTGCAAAGTACATTATGAAAAGCAAATGACATTAAAAAATGTACTAAGTATGTATTTCTGTATGATAAACCTGTATTGCCACTGTTCCTTCTGGCACAATGTCCACAATGTTAAAAAACCCAATAAAAATGGTTTTCATAGAAATACATATCTATAAGGATATTTAACTTGTAGCAGTTATCTAAATATGGATATATAAGAATCATAGAATAGATAGAATTGGAAGGGACCTTAAAGATCATTGAGTTTCAACCCCCCTGCCATGGGCAGGGACACTTCCCACTAGACCAGGTAAGATTGGTAATATACCTATGAAATCATTGTGGTCAGCATAGAGTTATAGAATGCGAAGATGGAGCAAGCAATTATCACTCTGATGAAACAAAAATAAACAGCACATATTTTGTTCAAAAAAAACAAGGTATATGAGAGCCAAAATCACAAATTTTCCCTAACTTCTTTAAAAAAAGTCCATGGTCATCTCAAAAGAAAAAAAGAAATCTGCAGTGTACGCTTGGTTTAGTTAACCACTATTGATTTTTGAACCTCTCTCATCTGGAGAAATAACCCAACTTTGTGAATCGTGGCCACAGAATGATACAGTGATTCCCCAGGAGCTCCAGTGCCGATAGCACTGCTGCAAATTGTTTAGCAACCGCGACTGTGGGATTCATGAAAGGAATATTACAGGTCTTCATGGATCAAAATACTGCATCTTTGAAGCAGCGGAAACAACTAGTTCAAGAGCATCTCAAGAGGGCGTTTAAATTAAGTTAAGCACATTTTCCCACAAAAATGAGTTTCAGCAGCAGGGAGCCTGAGTGATCTGGTTAGCTAGGTTGGTTTAGAATAAAGAAGATATTCACAAAGTTTGCCTTAAGCTTAATAACTGTTTAGCTTAGTGGTTATTTTCTTATCAATATTAGCCATCTGAACGTTATGGATTATGTCTAAGCTAATCTAAAGAGTCACTAGAAAAAGGAACGTCAGGAAGATACTACAACAGGTATCTTCCACTAGTTACCTACTTTTAAGTAGTTAAAATCAGGCATCCCATATCCATCCCAAATCCAAATGAGTTTTCCTGAAGTTAATGGAGAAAGAATCAGGCCCTGATTCTCTTTTTTTTCACCTTCTCTTTTCTTCACACTTTTTTTTTTTTAATGAGAAAACCATCAAGTTAATAGTACTAACTGTATATTTGCTTATTATAAACTATTTGTTAATGGTAATTACTACAATTTTACATGATGATCAATATCCTTTAACAAGTTTCTTTTTATTCATCTCCCATGGGTGGACATAGATACTTGATTAAGTCAATTTTGGATTACTGTGTAATTCAGTATAAAAATAAATGTAATACTACTTGCTTTTGGCTGTGATTTTATAATTAGCATTTTGCTTTTAAGTTCCTTTACTTGCTTTAGGATTAGAAATCAGCTGTAGCAAAACCAAACAGATCCTCTGCGTCATTGAGATGTATACATTTACATCAACAGAGGACTTAACTATATATACTATCACTAAGAAAATCTCACATTTTGTAACTTATTCTTAACAACTTCTTCATTACAGAATCGCCACCCTGAACGTTTTTTTATTTTTTTTTTGGACTTGCTAGCAGGCCATTTACTTTCAATATAAACAAAATAGAAATAGAGCTAACTACACTGCTTAAAATCTTCTCTTTCTGCATTTATTTTCAATAACCCAAATTTAGAGACCTGTTTTTCCAAAGTAAGATTTTATGTCACTAGTAAAATCAGTAAGAGGCACAGGAAAAGGAGATTAGCTTCATTTTTTTAAACTAAAAGACACTATGAGGAAATATGAATGACTAAAAAAATAAATACTTAAAGTAAGGGGGGAGGTGAAAATGTCAATGTGAGATTCTACAAAATAATTAAACTTCAGAAATTAACCTCCCAAGTAAACATAAAAATACATAATTATAAAAAAAGTCCAGTTTCATGAACTGTGTAGTAAAAATACCGATCTTGGGTAACAAAAGCTCCTTATATTAGCTCAAATCTGCTCTGCCTCAATACTGACAGGCGACCAGTCAGCCAGTAAAATGGCACAGGACTAACACTAATACTGGCAACTTCTTAGCTGATAGTGCTATAAATTTTTAAATCCATGCTTTAAACGATAAGAAAAAAAATATCGGCTTGGCTTTCTGAGCCTCTTACTGAGGACCCCACAAATCATAAAGGATTACAAAAACATCTAAAGGTCACATAAACAGTGATCCAGTTCCAGGGATGATGAACGGACAGCATGAAGTCCCTCAAGAAACTTTAGACTAAGCTCTGCCATCAAAACAATGAGAGGAAAAAGCCTTCTACAAAGACAGACTCAAAGCAAACGCTTAAGATTAGACATACCATATTAATTGCAAGGAAAGACTGTCACTCAGGCTGCTGGGAGCTTATGAGGGTGGTAAGTGATGTGATGTGTGACAACTTTTTCCAGCTGCACTGGTCCAAGACCCTCTTGCCTGGCAGCTGAAGCCTATCCTGGGGATGTGGGGTCTCTGCCCCAGCTGAGGGATGTCTGCCAGCGTCTCCTGTACACTAGCAAAGCTGCTGCAGCACCAAGACTGAGCCTGTATCCGAGACACATGCACATGGACACATACACAGAGGACACTGACACAGCCGATCACACAGACGGCCATAGACAAGGCGCTGCCTCCAGCAGCACCCACGTTCAGGCCTCACAACAGACACAGGCACAGACAGCCATGTCCCCTCCTCCCCTTCGACTGGCAGAGGCAGAAGGTCACTAGTGCAGCACACACACCGCACTCCCCAGCTTCAGAAGCACACGCACATTTGTGGATCCCTCAAGCACTGACACGGCCCCTCTGCCCCCAACCCAGCACCCCTGCCTGGATCCAGGTCCCTCTTACCCATCCCACGGGTCCCCAGCTCACGCCGCCAGCTGGTCCAGCTGGATGCTTGTTGCACACATGCAGCACACTTGCCCCTCAGGCACCCCACACTAACGGGTCCACCCAAACACCAGCATGGACCCTCCGCCCACCTGATAAACCCTGCCTAAATCTGGGGCCTCCTACTCCCTTGTTGGTCTAGCTTGGAGTTTGCCAGCAAATCCACACACCCTCATGAACAGCCAGCTTGGGGCAGATACAGACACTCACCCACAGCAGCTGGCACCCAGCACATAGGCTGACCCCCTCACTCATACATTGAATTTCTACTCTACAAGTGTCAGGGATTTTTCCTTCCAAGGAAGATCCTACAACATGGTCAGACTATGCTTGTATTTATCTACTCCCTCACACAACCAAATTCAGCTTTGAATTCTTTTTACCTAAAGACAGCATCAAGTTATTCCGAGTAATGAGGTTTGTAGATGGTACAGCACTGGGACTAATGATAGTGAGTAATTACAATTTTAATTATGCTACAACATATGCAGGATTACATACAGGATGAGATAGGGTTATGGTTCAGGTCCGCAACAGTTGGCCAAAATTCAAATCTAAAATCTGTGACATATTCAATCATAAACCTTAATTTGGAGGGCGTGTGGGGTGTGTAAATATGGGCTTTCTTCAGGTCCTGAAAAAACATTAACTCTTTATTTTTAATCAGGTAATATCACAGCATTGTTATGTGAAACCCAAAACTGAAAAGGAAATTCACTGAAAATGATATAACTCTAACCAGCATGAAAGTATTTTCAATATATAATTCAAACAATATGACTCAATAGGTTTTTGAACTGGGGCTGAGTTTAAAAATCAGGAAAGTAATTGGAACCAGTTACACGGGATCATTCTTCTTTTTAATCACCTATTGCAGCAGATTCTATAAAGCTCATCCAGGTGAAGCATGACTTCACAACCACAAGAGATACAGAGAAGAATTAATTCTGTATCTTAGATGGCAATAAAGGATAGCAAACTCTGGTGCTGATAAAAGGACCATTCAAGCGTAATAGGAACAGATTATTTTTTTTTTCTGTTTTCAAACCAGGTGGTCAGCCAGACAATGCTTTTTTAAATCATAATAGCAACCAAAATTATATAAAATCAACCACACATGAAACTGGTCTAGCTGCTTCTTTTCTATGACAATAAAACCAAATACATACCTAGTACTCTCTAGCAATTGTAATTCATGGTATTACTGGATATAAGTAGTAGCTGTGGTATTTGAAAATATTAACAAAATTATCAACAGGATATTGTGGGAATATTCCTAATTTTACTGATCATGCACAGAAAAGTTGAACCTCTGCCCAACATAGAATATTGCATTTTTCTTTGTTAAAATACTTTATTCGGAAATACTGAAAACATTTTAAAAAAAATTTGGTCTCAGGTTTTCCTCCTTCATATTCTTCTATCCTATTTTTCTCGTGTCTGTTGTCCTGATATGAGGAATTCAGTGGTTCCCAGGGACAGGACTGGTAATAGAGGGCACAAACTGAGACACAGGAAGTTCTGAACATCAGAAAATACTTTTTTTACTGGGCGGGTAACTGATGACTGGCACAGGTGGTCCAGAGAAGCTGTGAAGTCTCCTTCCTTGGAGATATTCAAAAGCCGTCTGGATGCAGTCCTGAGCAAATTGACCCTAAGTGTCCCTGCTTGATTAGGGAGGTTGAACCATATGGCCTCCAGGGGTCCCTTCAAATCTCAACCATTCTGTGATTCTGTGAATTTTAATTGAAAACAAAAAAAAAATCTAGAAATATCTGGAGCAGTTTCAGAGCAATGTTGTAGTTTTCTGGTGTTGCAAATATAACATACTTTATTTCTGACAAATCTAGCTGTATAAAATGTATTTTGATACCATCCCATACAAATGTATTGCTTCAAAAAGTGGTGTAGAGCATTAAAGACATAATCATTAAATCCTTACTCAAGTAAAAGCGTTGGTAGGACCTGCACCTCAGTATGGATTTCTAGAAATGGTGGGGTTTCTAGAAATCAGTGAGGTTTGGGCACTACTTTTGAGACTTAAATTTTTTCTGCTGTGTTATTTTCCCAGAAACCCACACATACAGTCAAAAAGTGGACTGTAAATGGTGTAAGTTATTTTGTTGACTTGAATGCTAAAAGTCTAAAGTAGAGGAAAAAACATGCCATGTGATACTGAGTATCTGAAAAGTCCTATGGCAGATGAGTCACAAGATGTGCTGGAAACAGAACTTTAATGTAGGAAGTATAAAAGCTAGTTTTCAAAACTGTTCAGTGCTTTCCATCATATACTAGCATTTTACTTCCAATTATGTGCTTGAATCAAATAGCAAGTTACAGAAATCAGCATTAAGAGGAGCTTTTGCATGGTAGAATTGTTTTATTCTGAAAACCAGACTTTCAAGCTTTGTACAACTATTGTATTGTTTTTGCTAATCAGGGATCCAAGAAATAATTATACTATTGTTCTGCTGCTGAATGTCTCACAGGGACAGATTTGGCTACAGATCCTATCCATTGTTATAAAACAAGCTATAATTAAAAAAACCACATTTCTACATCAGTTTGTCTCAAATAGAACCTGCTGAGTTTAACCAAATGAGCTGGCTTCTGAGTTTACAAATCAGGTATTTTAAACAAAATACCCCTTCTCCAATCAATGTAGTTTTAAGTTAAGAGCCTTTATTTCTGCCCTTGATTTTTCCAGACAGGCAGAAGTCACCAAAACATCTGATTCACAGCAAGTCAAAATAAATTTTACAAAATGGGCCACATGTTTGCATATCAGAATATGTATTCAAGAATGACACATCTTCAATTGTCATTGAGATATTTTATTTTAGATATGGAGATTTTGCATCAACAAAAAAATCTTTCTTTTCTGAACTATTATGCCATACTTTGTGTTTAGATGACAAAAGAGTATTGTGAAGGAAAAAAAAAAAAAACATTACGGGAAAATCTTCCTTATGGAAGGATTGTTAATATGGAGGCTAAAAAGATAAATTTAAAAAAAAAAAAAAAAATTCTGGGAAATAAACAGAAGAATCTATACATGACATACTTTACTGAAACTTAAACTGCACTCATGAATAAAGAAGTCAGAGAAGAAACATAATAAAATAAAATCAAGTGTAAAGAGTAGAAAAAATCTCCGAAAAGCCTATGAAATGATGATGAGGAAGAAGATATTGTTTGTGCACAAGTTTAAGAAAATATTGCAAAAGCACAAGAAAGAACTATGCTTTGTTGGATGTCCCCTGTGGAAGATTTCTCTTTGATAGTTTGCTACTCTCAGCATCAAAACAAAGACTCCTGGTTCATGTACTAACACATGGATATATTTTTTTATGAGATCAAGCCTGTAAATAGAAGTCAAGTCACAAACCCCTGACTAATAACAGTTTCAGAGAGGAAGAGAAGTGATGTTCTGGGTACCACCAAGCTTTAAAATACTGTTTTAACAAACTATAATTTAAATACTTCTTTTCTCATAAGATAGCCCACATTTTTGTCTTATGTTCTCAAGTACCAACAGTGCGCCTTTTGATGTGGCAAAAGCATGATCTGGGACAAAGAGATACAACGAGAAGCTTACACGCACAAAAAAATAGTAAGTATGTTTTCATTTGCTCCACAGAAAGAACTGGCAAGGTCCTAGAATAAATGTTGCTGTATTAGTTTGGTTTACAAATAAACAGCCACTTGCTATCTTTTTAATGCTCTGATTGACTTAATGAAAGCCCCCTAAAATCTGCTATCTACTTTCTCCTTTCCAAATTGGAAAAATGAATGAAAACATATTTCTGCACTGTGACCTTTTCTGAAAGTGTGTAGTTGTATTGTGTCTCATAATAAGGCCACAAAGCACCTCAAATAGGACTTTGCATAATTCAGCTCAGAGATCACTTATACACACCTTCTTCCTTCATATGAATTGAGATAAAATAATTCTACTTTCTTAGTAAACGTTACCCTTGCTTTTCTTAGATAATCCTGGCTGAACTCTGCGTTATGTACGAATTGTGCAGTTTGCTAAGAGAAATAGGGCTATTTTGTTCTTGGACACATCTAAACTGAACTCAGTCGTGCAGTCCCCATGGCAGTCCTTATTCAAGGATCCTACATGCATCACAGGGTAATCCATTCCCCATGCCCATCTTGATATCTTACCACACAGACCAAGATAATGGAGATAGATAAGGTTTCCCTCAATCTCTCAGGCTAAACTAAGAAAGAAAAAAGAAAAAGCAATTCATACTACATCTTGATACTACGTCTTCAAACCACGCTACTCATATAAATAACTGAAGTGGTTAGTTTTTAACTTCTTTTTCCCCATAAGGCAACAACGTTGGTATTGTCTTCAGAATGTAAATTGTTGTTATAGCATATAATAATTTGATTCCTTTGATCATCTAAGGAATCTAATGGTGCACAATTTCACGGAACATGATGAGATGCATCTGTGGGTCTTGAGGGAACTAGCAGATGAAATTGCTAAGCCACTAGCCATCATATTTCAGAAGCCATGGCAGTCTGGACTGAAGTTCCCTATGACTGGAAAAGAGGAAACATAACCACTATTTGTATAAAGGAAAAAAAAGGAAAACCCAGGGAACTATGAGCCGGTCAATCTCCCCACTGTGCCCAGCAAGGTCATGGAGAAGATCCACCTGGAGATTCTGATAAGGCACATGGAACAAAAGGAGGTGACAGCCAAAACTTGCCTTCAGTGAAGGCAAATCATGTCTGACAAATTTGGTGGCCTTCTATGATGGCGCTGGTGGGCAAGGGAAGAGAACTGATATCATCTACCTGGATTTATGCAAGGCATTTGACACTGTCCTGCGAAATATTTTGTCTCTAAATTGGAAAGACATGAATTTGACAGACGGGCCACTCATTGAATAAGGAACTGTCTAGATGGCCATGCAGCTCCAACATTTCCAACTAGAAACCAGTGATGAGCAGTGTTCCTCAATCATTGTTACTGGGACCTGTTCTATTTAATATCTTTGTCAATGACTTGGACAGTGGGATTGAGTGTGCAGCCTCAGCAAGCTGTGTAGAGCAGTCTACACACTGGAGGGAAGGAATATCATCCAGAGGGACCTGGATAAGGTTTGAGAGGTGGGTCTATATGAACCTCATGAAGTTGAACCAAGCCAAGTGCAATGTGCTGCATGTGGGTCAGGTAATCCCAAGCAGAAATATTGGCTGGGCAGAGAATTGATTGAGAGCAGCCCTGAGGACAAGGACTTGGAGGCATTGATGAGAAGCTCAACATGAGCCGGTAATGTACACTCACAGCACAGAAAGCCATCTGTATCCTGGGCTGCATCAAAAGACCCGTGGCCAGCAGGTCAAGGGAGGTTATTCTGCCTCTCTATTCTGCTCTTGTGAGACCCCACCTGGAGTACTGCATCCAGCTCTGGAGTCCTTAACATCAGAAGGGTATGGATCTGTTGGAGTAAGTCCAGAGGAAGGCTAAGAAGATGATCAGATGGCTTGAGCACCTCTCCCATGAAGACAGGCTGAGAGTTGGTGTTGTCCAGCCTGGGGAAGAGAAGGCTCCAGGGAGACCTTATAGCAGCCTTCCAATACCTAAAGGCGGCTTCAGGGGAGATGGGGATCAGGGTCTGTAGTGATAGGATGAGGGGCAATATTTTTAAACTGAAAGAGGAGAGATTTAGAATAGAACTAAACTGCCTGTGATTGTAAAATAACAGCAAAATGGCTTTTCGAGGCCTCTGTATTCAGTCATTGACCATAGATGACTATGTAAATTTAAACATGTAGTAGAAGGCTTAACACATATTAATCTCTTTGTCATACTCCTTGACAGTAGAGACATGAAATCTAGGAGTTTCAAATTCAAATGCCCAAATTTAAGCTACCAATAATAAAAAAAATAAATAAATAAATAAAAAAGGTTGAACTTGCATTATGTTCATAACTATTTAGACACCTAATTTTAGATATTCATCACTTGAAATTTAGCTGCTGTCAAGTATTTAGAGTGCAAGAACTTGATGAAATATATCCCACCGGCAAAAAAAAAATAATGCCCTGATTGTGAACTGATTGTGAATCTCTTTCTCTCGCACAGTTTTAGGGAGAGCTTATTTGTACTGCAACATGCAAAGAAAATCATGTATAAATGATTTAGTTGCAATGGAATTATATTTCATATGATCTTTAGTAATTTAAATACTTGAGTGATCTTCAATTTATTTGTTTAGTTTGATTTTGGTGATGTGCTCCTCCTAGTAAGAGAGATAATGCACATTACAAGTGCACGCAATTGAAAAAACATTGCAGAAACACTGTACCAATTATAACAATAACCAGCATAACTTCTCTACAATCTCAGAAGTTTTAGATTAGTAAAAGCGTGTGTTGATCAATAATGTATATGAACTACTAAAATGTAGAAACAGCTGTTGCTGAAGTCTTACAAGTTTAATTATAATAATAAATTTGCCCTGATTTACATTCTGTGAAACTCATCTGGTTTCGGTAATGTGAACAGGGTAATAAAGTTTCTGGAACTTTATTTTAACTATAAATTACATTTTTAAATGTGAGAAAAAACAATTGAGAATATTTCCCATTTGAGGAATGTGCCTTGTCTGGAGGCTGCTTATAAAAAGAACCCTTTATTGTCTTGTACGAATGGCATAAAATAATGAAAATATTGACTGCTATATTTGCAATCATATTTACAATATTTACCTAAATTCTGTTTATAATATTTAATGAGAAGCATTACGTCAACTAGGATTAATTAATTGCTTTGAATAAACTGATACATGTGGTATCATGACAATAATCACTCTGGATACTGCATCTTATTGTTGGAGCTGGTGATTATCGTGTTATAGAAGTGCTGTGTGTTTATGCCTTCACCACGGTAAGTCACTACAGCAGGTATGCAGAGTTATGCAGTACCATAAGTACTGCATAGGAAGCAGGAAACTTTCCAGTGATCTCCAGGAAAAAAGAAAGGTGTTATAAAAATCCTTTTGGCATTCCGTTCCATTAGAATTCTTTAGGACAGTATATAACCTTGGAAATCAGGCAGGTCAGAGCCCTTGTGTAAGGGTAGCACTCTTTTGTCTAGGGTGGTGCAGCTTTTACTCTATATTGTAATTAACCTAAGGATTTGAATACTTCATTTTAATTGTTTATATAAGAGGGGAAAATCCACAGATCTAGAAGCAAATGACCAGCTCTCCACTAGGAAGTTTTGTATCACAGAGCTTTAAAGGTAGCCAGATTAACATTGTTTTAAAAGAAAAAAAAAAAAAAAAAGTATAAAACAAAATTTGAAGCCCTTTAAATGATCACACTAAAACAAGCAGTGCTCATAGTACCATCACAATGCCAATCTTCACTTTTATTTATGTGAGCTTGAGAAAACGTAATTAAGATCATATTTCTTCTCAATAAAGATTAATATATGCAGAAAAAATCCCTGAATTCTCATAAAGATTTTAAAGATAACCTGTATTAACATGGGGGTGGGAGGAGAGCAAGGAAGGAGGCTCTCAATTTAGGGATGCTCTAGGGGGAATAGTACATTAGAACATCGCCTCCTGAATTAGTACTAGTGTGTGTAACGGGTATCTGTCACTGACAGCTCACTGGGTTACAATTAATTCTGAGTCATCAGTGATGTCTTCTCCAGCAAGCACAGAAAGCAGAAACAGGAGCAGCGTTGCCCTTTGAGGGTAGGACCTTTTTACATGCTATGATTCTAGAAAGCAACTGTACATCTATTAACACAATGGACACTATAGCTGTCACGTTAGATAAATGGATCCACATTGGAAAAGCTGAAAGTAGACATGATTGTCAAGGATAATACGGTTACGCTAGGGCATGCTGGGAAAGATGCAATTTCTATAATATTTTAATTTTGAAACTAATATTATTATCCCAATCGATTGCACACATTGTAACTTAATTAAAACATCCCTGTTAAAACATATCTGCATGTCTACTAGAAAAGGAACTAGACAATAATGGTTTTGCAACATAAAACCCTGTGTTTTGTTACTTGGGACAGGAAATGGTTTGCTAAGAGCAGATTTCTAAATTTATTTTGGTTTTCTTTTGTGGTTTTTTTGTTTGTTTGTTTGGTTGGTTTTTATTTGAGCTCCCAAAACCTTGCAATTTTCTGGTTTTATATGCAAACATGTGCTACAGAAAATAATAATAAAAAAAATCCCTCGCTTTTCACTGAGGATTCTTCAGAGAACAATACATATTATAATAAATATTGACTACAAATTCTTCTCCCACCACATATAACACATACAAATACCTGTCTGGTAATATTTTACAATGTGAAAGCTTGGAAAACTAAATCCACAGAGAATGTTAGGACTTTCAGTGGCTGAATGGGCTTTTTTGTTTTGATAATAGGTCTTTCATTCCGGTGCCATGTTGACTAATGGGGCAAATCTCTACTACATTAAATTATAGTCCCAAATAAAACGCAAAATGAAGAGTAAGCATATTAAGGTGTTTCCACACAGAGATTTCTAGAAAAGAATAGAAAAGATGCTTCAGCAGCTTTGCCAGTAAGAAAGCTAAAATCTCATTTATTAACAAACAAGATGAAAAAAAGAAAGAGGAAAAATAAGTCTTTTTTTTATATGGATATCAGCTACACAGACAAGACAGTGGTACTACTGTACAATCAAACCAGCAGATACCCTCACAGGTACCTTACTGTGAAAGTAACTAGTTAGAAATGTATTTTCTTCTGGCCTCAAGTAAAAGTCAAATGAGAACTGACAAGAATTACTATTATTATTACACTTCATCCAATTTTTAGTATTTTCCACAAATTATATGTGGCATGCTCTTGACATATTGAAAGTTACGGGGAAAACAAGAATTCTGAATATCTGGATAGTTTTAGAAAATGCTCCCAATGCCATGAGTCCCCTTGGAATAGGCTGAAAGATCAGTTTGATAGTCCCTGCTCATGTTCCAGTTTTGATGATCTAACCTAATTTGTGCCAGCTGAGTTTAAATAAAGTGAACTCACACTGACAATTTTTCTTTTCTTTCTTTCTTTCTTTCTTTCTTGCTTGCTTGCTTGCTTGCTTGCTCATTTCAAAGAATAACTTTGCACAAGTCTTTGAAGTACATCAACTGATGCTAATAACCATTTCCTCTTGCTTAGTTTCTACTGGAAATATATTCATTAAGTCACATATTAAAAAAAAAAAAAACTACAGACCTTTATACGATCTTGGCCTGTGACTTCTCCAACATTACCTGTCTAGAAAACTGGAGAAAGCAGGACATTGGGCAGTTACTTTGGACATAAACCATTTAGTAATTGGTATTTTTTATTTTTTTTTTTTCAAATTTACATCCTAGCAACTTTCTCATTTCACAGAATTTGTTGGATGCCATCACCTTTGATCCCAATGTTTAAAGCTGATAGACTTATTTGTGAACTTTCCACCCAGAGCACATAACCACATCTATTAATACAGATGGCCAAAGACTGCTGACTTTTGAGCCCAATGTTTACTAACATTTCAAGGGTAATTTATATGTATTTTGCAAATGCTATCTTTTCATTAGGCAAGCTGACAAGCACAAACCTTCTGTTTCACATTTTATTTATGCAACATACTGATTTAAATAAAAGCATGAAAGGCTTTTATTATATACTATATATATATAATATAATATTGTATATATAATAGATATACACATTATATAATGCATATATTAGTATTTATAAAAAAAAGAGTCACAAAAATATTGTAAAGGTATATGCACATGCCCTGTGTGTCTTTGTTTTCCAGAGAATGTTAAAAAAAAAGTCCAAAGAGGTTGTATCTAAACCTAAACCAATGGCTTAGGAGTATTGCTGTTATGTCATGATATGTTCTACGTTACATTACTAGTTATCTACAGAACAGGCAAGATGCATTTCTGAGTGAGAATTCAACATTAGAGCAATTATTAAATAAATTATATGTATTTATGGGCAAGCTGAACTGAATGGCATTATTCTTTTAGTATCAATTTCTCACAGAGCAGTAGATCAGGATCCTTTCTGATATGTGCTACTATGACAGAGGGAAGAAAATGCATGGTGGTACTTTGAGATTTAAGGTGTTATCAGACTATAGAATACATCACAGAGCTCAGTGTCTGTGGAAGCCACCTTATCTCAGCCTTCACAGGTTGACAAGACATGTAAAGAAAGCATTCAGCCCCCCTGGTTTGATCTTTATTGTTGACAGATCACAGATATGGAAGTCAGAGATATTTCCACAGGAACTGCAAGTAGGGTGATAGCTAGTCAAAAATGGCAGATAACCACGCCTACTTCAACAAGAATCTGAAAATGGAAACTTTTTTTTTCAGAGAGAACAAGCAGAGGAAGAAGCTGTCATTATTACATTACAGTTATTAATAATATAAAAAAGTGAAAATACAGGCATAACAGCTTCAAGGCAGAGAAAATTCTCTGAAATGGAGACTTTAATACTTGTTCACAGAATTTTGAATTTAATTTCTAGAAGGAATAAACTTGGGTCTAACTTGACTTTTCAAAGTCACTGGAAACTTTCTGATTGATATCAATGGGATTAGGGTTGGTCTAGCAGTGTCTTTACAAACCCTAAATCTAATAAAATCTCAAGTTTTTCTTGTCATCTAACAGTTAATATCCTGAATGTTTCTGACTTTACTAACCTTCTTAATGTACATTATGTTACTCACAGATATGTTTTGTGCTGAAGACACCGATCATACATAATCTACTTTTTTGACATGGAGTGTTGGATTTTCTTTTCCAGTGTGTGCTAATAAGTATTCTTTGGATATAAAAATTTAAATCTGATTATTAGTTCTTAAACAAGATTTAAGTATATTAAATTATCACTTATGTTTGACATTAAGTGTTTTGTGGGTCAGGTTTTTTTGTGTGCATGTGGATTCTTGTGCTTGAACTTCTTAGGATCAATTAAATATATATTCTTTAAATAGCTTACCTCTCTAGTTTCTAAATGGAGTACAAATTCTTATGTGTAATTAATGAACTATATAGCATACCCTCAACTTCTGAATTACACAATGGCCAAAAAAGCCTAGTCAAAAAATTATGCTGCAGTCAAAGCGAGATCGACATTTCAATATGAAATGATAGACGCATTTCATTAAAAGCCAAATCCTGTAGTTATTCTTCAGAAGGTAATGGGGGCCTTGCACTGCAGTGGGGATTGCTGGTTTCACCTACAGGCAATTATTCCATTAATACTTCCATTATGCAAAGACAGAATGGCCAAACTACAGAAGTATTAAGCATGCACCACATGTCCTCATGTGTATGCAGGCTATAGAAGTCCCACTCAGCACATATGTATTCCCTTTGCTCCTTAAAACAGCACATACTTTGTATTGAGGTAGGGTGACTACAATTATAATTATGTACTGGAGAAAAACAGCAGGTAGGGTAGTTAGATCTGTGGGTTTCGTATCAGACATTTGTCTGGAAGATATCCTGGAATTTGGGGAATAAAAGCAGGTAAGCACTTACATTTGGGTAAGTGCTTATCACAAAATTATCTTTTTCCTTTGGAAAAGTCATAGATAATATTTATTGTAACTAGCTCTATTGAAAGGAATAGAATCAAAATAATTAAATAATTTATTTTGTATCTAATGCAAACAAGAGCCTGAAACATGTATGTGTTACAGATTAGAGAAATGCCTTGTGTGCAGTTTGAAAAAGACCAGAGGGTACAGGCTTTGCTCCATAGAGGCGAAGTTATTTATCACTATTGCTTAGGAAAATGCACAGTTCAACATCTGTAGAGCTGAAACTAGAAACCCTCTATGTCTTTTTATTAGCAGTCCTAATAACAACAGTAAAAGTTAAAAAAAATAATAATCAAACATCAAACTGTATATAGTTAACTTCATAATGATGAAGCCAAATGTTTCCCACACTAGGAAAAAATTGATGTGGTACATGCCTTGGGTTGACAGATGGAAGGAAAAGAAAGACAGATGTGCTCTAATTTCTTGATTTTTGTCTTTTCTTTTTTTTTTTTCCCCATAAGATGACTATCAGGCATAGATGAAACTGCTTACTCAATAACACTGGCTATAGATATTCACTGGAGCAATAATGCCAAATATCCTTTAGGACTTAGCCCACTAGTATTATCTCAAATGATATTCAGTAACAAGCAAAATGGCTAACATCTGGCACTTTCCTTAGAAATGGCAAAACACCAAGCAGGTCCAGTTTGCACAGCCCTTGTAGAGGGGACCATCTGGAATGCTAGCCTGAATCTTAAGAATTAAAATCAGGGGCCAGGTCAGACAAGTAGCATCTTAAAGAATTCATGACACTGAGTTTCTAAGCTAAACTGGAAATGACAGAAAAGCCAACATGTGAGAGGATATAAGTAGTCATTCTCACCCAAGGGATGGAGGGTGATCATGTGGTTAAAGTAGAGGACATGGAGATAGAACACTGACTCTGTGACAGATTTTGTGCGTAATAAAATGTTAGGTCACTGTAATCAATAGATAGTTTCCCGTTACACTCAGAATCGGGTACCTGGGGTCTGTCTCCCAGGTACTGAGAACCTGCTGATGGTGGCCAGCTGCTGTCAGCTGCTGGTGATGTGAAACACTCAACATTTTTCCTTATTGGTAAGTGGGAAAGATGATTGCCCTTTTGCAGCCAGGCAAGATACTTATGAAAGCTAACATGATATTTGCAAATGAATTTAAGATGCTAAAATGGCAAACACTATTGAAGGAATAAGTATTTTATTATTTTGTAATTTGAGGTAGGAGAAATCTGTTTATAATTTCCATTTACTTAATTGCAAAACGCTTAACACTGAGCAGGGGAAGTGCAGAAGAGAAAACAGAAGAGTGATACTGAGAGCTAATATTCAAATAATGTGAGAAAGGATGCTGTTTCCTCACAAAATTTACAATCTGATTGAAGACTGGACAAAGTAAAGACAACAAGAGACCCATAGGGAAATAACAAAGGCAGCAGTAACAGCTCCATATGATTACTATGGTTAGCTATGTGTCCTCCTTGATGGATCTGAATCATTATGCTTCCTTCTGGTTGTTTCTGCGGATACACTTTCCTCCTGAAAAAAACCAAACCCTAAAGCCAATAGCAGCAGCAGATCTCCCTTTTGCTAACCTATTGCTCTCTTCTTTAATCACCTAATTTCAGTTTTGTGGTGTTGAATTTTACTCAGAGATTCCTTTTCATGCTTTGATTTTTTTAAACAATAACAAATAGAAATTAAATTTACTCCTCCCCTCTTTAGACATTTCCTTGTAATATCTAATAGTCATCTACATGCAAACAGCTTGGGCATCTTTGGGAAAATAAACATAAGAACATCCATTATCAAATAATGGTGAGAATAGGATATTCTGCATAAACATTTCTATTAAACGTTGGTGAAAATACCAATACCAAGTTTTCCAATAATTAAAGTAGTTGGTTTAATCTTAGAATATGTCATTAGTCTGTGATACCACTCAGCTCACTGTGTTTTCAGGCTATGCTTTATTGCCACTTTAAAGATATTTTAAACTAAGATTTCTTCAAATATATAAAAATCATTACTAGAGTATATGATACCACACATGAGTAATCCAAGTGAAACTACATAACCATTCATTTCTGGGAAATTATGAATATTTTTACACACCACACGATATGGACATTTTTCTATGATAATATCCAAATATTGCTTACATACATAATCGTGTAAAACTCCTCCAAACCAGCAACACAAAAATTGTTTTACTCAATCCTGCTTTCTGTCTAAACTCAAATATGACAAACATGTGTGTTGTGCCAGCCTCCCGAATAAATAATTCAAACAGTACCAATGACAATTTTCACTGGTGTCTAGCAACAAAGGCCCTCTATGTTTACTTGCAACTGTGTTTAATTTCATATTGAGATGATTAATCAGAGTAAATATCTTTATTTTCTGCTGTTTTAACTTCAAGAAATGATCTCTTCTGTTTTTATCCTATTATAAGGATCGTTACAAAAATGGGAAACAATTAACACTGGGTTTAATGCGTGAATGCCATAGAGCTGAAGTAATTGCACTCAAGGTCTGCTAACTTTTTAATCAGGCATTTGGTTGCAAGCTGCTCACGATTGATTCTGAGAGAAGAACTAACACAATCTAGGCAGCAAAAGCAGGTGTGCCAAAAAAGCAGACATGTTGGCAAAACCAGTGAAAGAGTCTAGAGGGTAAAAGAAGCAAAAACTAATGGAAAATTTGCCTTAAAAGACTTTTGCTTGGAATTCAGTCATAACTGAGTGAAATTAATTGAAGTAAATGAGCATAGAGAGAGTTTTTTGACCAAAATAATTAAGAAATATGAACAGCAAAACCACAAAAGCTCAGCCTAGAGAAGACTTGCCAGTCAGAATCTTAGTGAGCAGACTTAATTAGATTGGGGAGTTGAAATTTTCACATGCATTTTGCTAAATAAATAAATAAGAAATACCATGAGAGGTTTCTGGAATTACAATTAGAACACTTACTATTCTCAGCATTTACGCTTTGTTTTGGAAACAAGGACAGATCCATTTTTATTTCTATTTATTAAAAACATTATTTTTTTCCTTTTTCTAATAAATCTTACTCCATGAGTAAGAGAGTGCTGAATTCAAAAGTGCTTACACAGCATAGCACTGGGTGGACTTACAAATTCCATATGTTGATGAAGACCATGCTACACACATACATGTCTGTAGAATCACAATTATGTCAAATGTGCAAGTGTATATACTTGAAAGAATACAATCTAACCAAAAATTGCATACTTACATATTTTTTTTAAGTGAAAATAACCTTTCCTGGTTCATATACAGTACTACAACAGTAAACTCTTTTCAGATTTGCCCTCAAGGAAAATTTGATCAGGTTTATATGCTTGCATACCATCTTCAAGGTTAGTGGGTTCTTTTTTTAAAAAAAATCAATATCTATAATTAAATCATCTATGTACAGAATTTCAATGATTTTTGTTCACTTCTATACAAAATCCATTGTTCATTTAACCTTACATAACAGCTCTGCATCAGGTTCTTGGTCAAACTCCCAAAAACTTCCAGATTAGAAAAAGAAAAACATACTGATGTATCTTGTCAATGCAAAGCGGGGAAGAAATTCACTTATGAACCAGTGAGCACCACCCATCTTAGAAAAAAAAAACACCAAACGAAACAAAACAAAAAAACAAACAAACAAAAACAAAAGCAAACACCTAGATAATAGGTAAAGCAAGAGGACTGGAAGGTTTATATAACAAGATATTTCTGAAAACCTTGTACAAATAACACTTTTAAAAAGACTGACAAGAAACAGGATTGAGCTGAAACCCAGGAGTTTCTAAAACAAAAAGATTTTGCAAATCCTAATCCTTCTGCCTAGCAACAATTTCCTTGTAAATTCCAGAAACAGTTTTCCTATCTTTCAGGCACACTTTGGTGAAGAAATGACTAATACGACAGCTTCCACGTTTTGCTATTTCTAAGGCAAAACAGGTAATGATGATTTGGAACCAGACTAATATGTTAAAAGTAAATGAATCTAAACACTGTTTAGATTTAGAACTCTTGCCGTTATTTTTATTTTCTTATTATTCAGATGAGTGAATCTTTCTAATTATAAGACGTATTAATTAGCTTTGATAGAGAGCCGCAGTATACAGATGCCGAAATCAAAACACATAGATCTAACAGAGTCACTTCAGATTCCTTTAGAGTCTGGTGAGTACAGAGGCCATAGAATATTAGAAGCTTTAATCATTGCCCTATTTGCCCTAATCAATAGCATCATCTATTCTCAAATTGTTTACCAATACTTGAAAACAGCAAGTTGCAGCAGCTTAGGCATCAGCAGAGCAAAATAGCAAGGATAGATTCTAACTAAGGGAGATGACCTGAAATGCCTAAAAGTTTTTCTTTCTTCCAGTGCCTAAATAGCAGTGTTTATGTGAACCAATACCCAGTTCAATGGCCACTATCTCGCCTTGGGATAAGGATGGAAGAATAGTCACATATTTGCGAATCTGCCAACACTGCAATGACAGCTTTCTCTCTTTCACCTTCCTTCTAACAGCTATCACTCAGTCACTCTACTGTCTGTCATCTGCAGGTGAAGGGTTTTACAGAAATGAAAGGCAGTGGTCTGGCACAGGGCCACCCACACACTTTCACAAAGAGTCCCTTAATCATAAGGGACTTTCACATCTCTCTGATCTGGGAGCAATTCAGGATAGATGCCAGAAGGAAGAAGAACAAAGAAACCAGCATTTGAAAATTCCCTTGGTGGCTTGATAATACTGCTGAGATGGCTTTGCCAGATTAAACAGACATGTTCCTTTGGACCCTAAATATTGCTCTGAAACTAATTCCCCAAGCATTGTCCAGAGTTTAACAGGGGTTGGGATACCAACAATCAAACTTTGAAGTAATTCTTCAAATTCCAGTGGAGTTGGCTGCAGAGACAGCTAGAATATTCGGGTCTTTCCAGGCCAAGGAGAAAGAGGGCACTTTGATTTCTTTGCAATTGTTGTTTTTAAAGGACTTGGACAAAGCAATTCCAACACGACAGCTTATTTCTAAAATGCTTTAAAGAAAAGGATAGGTGTAGGGGGTAGTGAACTAGCTGGTATTTTTGAATGGTGCCTACATTCAGCACAGTATTCTGACACTTTAGGAGAACACTACAGGAGATGCAATACATTAGTGAAGCCTGACAGGGTAAAGATCTTCCTTCACTTGCCATTTTATTTTGAAGTGACGAGAAAGCTACAGGCAACAGAGGATTTCTAGATGAGGATTCTTCTGATACTCACATGAAGCATCATTGTATGCAGTCATAGAAGTGATGCCAATAATACAAACTATAATGGTGTATAGGCAGGAAAAAAACTCTTAAAAATCTTAAAGTGTAGTTCGAAAGTGGCTAATGCTTTAGCTTCCTACATGGCAGTACTCACCTACATAATTTCTCTGAGATACACTCAAATGTTAAAAGAATCCATTTGCCTATCTATGTTCATTCAGTTGAACACTCAGCAGGATCACTTTCTTGTGATGTTTCTAGTACTTGGGTTAATTTCATTACACTCTCTGAGATATTCATCATAAAGAAATATCAGGATATCAAAATGCAATGTAATACTTAATTCCAGTCCACTTATATGGGTGAATCAAATTAATGTCAATCTGGAAATTTGTTCTGAGTTATTAGTGAATAAATTCACTGTTCCAGGTCCTTATCAGCTTCTGCAGAATCTAAGTTTTTTTTTAAAAAAACATAAATCTGAAAAGAAGGTCTCAAAACTATAAACTGAATGAAGGCAATGCGGTGCTTGCTTTCTGAATCAGCAAACAGGCAGCTGGAGTGCCAGTGCTGCAACCCAAAGATTTGACAGGCTACAGCAGAGTTAAAACTGACAAGAGTCTTTTGTCATATTTTCCTGCTGCTATTCAAAACTCTCTGAGCAGTGGGAGACTGATGAGAAGGAGGTTAATTTTGCTCTGCAGCAGTTTAGACTATGGAAGACTGAAGAAAGTAAACACTATAGGGTTGCTTCACTCCTGTAAATTGCAGTACATGTGATTTGGGGAAGATGAGATAGGAAGGCAGCTACTTTTGCAACCAGACTTCATAATATCTTTAAAAGGTGGGGGGGGGGCTGTTAACTTCATGACTC
>VXBW01006614.1:1638179-1717689 GCA_013400375.1 Thinocorus orbignyianus
AAAAGAGGCACAAATACCATTTTTTATGCACTACATTGTTCTAAAATACAGTCATTAATGGAGAAACATATCGTGTACTCTTTTGGAACAAGATGCATGAAGCAATAGTTAAACTACCATGGGGACATAAACTAGATCTCTGCAGAGCATGTAAGGTGTATACACTGTGACCAGGGAAGTGACAGAGAAGCTGACTCTAGAAATAAAAGCTACTAGGAGAGATGGGTGGAACTGAACAGAAAGAGGAGGACTGGAGGCAGGGCAACAGTCTGAAACTTTTATGTAGGAAAGAACAATGAGCGTAAAGACAGTGGGTAAGACCAAGGCTGTATGACAAGTCAAGGACAAAATAAGAATAGATATAAATTCTTATTTACCAGTGGGAGAGGAGGAAGGTGGTGAAAGGAAGCAGATGTTACAAGGAATTGGGAGAAAATCCTCCAGCTGGCTTGCACAGTTAGGACTAGGAGATGGATGGAAGAGACAAAGAGAAATCCACTGAGAAAAGAAACTGGCTAACAGAAAACAGTCCCTAATTGAGTGCAATAGTACAAAACTCTCCTGGGAATCAATCAGATTTTAGTAGTGAGTAGTGAGTATTTTAGTGATCAGAAATAGATCCTTTGCTTCAAATCTCGGTATTAAAAGATATTGGTTAAAGGATTAAAAAATGTCCCCTGAAAAAGCTTTATGATGAATCCCACACTGAATTAGATTTTGTCCTTGACTTTGCTATATAGAATGCATATGTGGTTCTAGGGAAGTTGTTATACCTTCTACAAATGACCAATTAGGGTGAAAAGAAAAGGCTGCTTTTCAAATCAGTGGAGAGAAATGGGCATTTGCCAAGGATGCCATGTTTAAGACATCATCCTTAAGACGGGATGAATCCCTTCCTGTCAGCACCACTTACTTTCCATTGACTAAAACCAATGTCTACATGACCTTCTCTAAGTAAGATGAAATGTTATTGAAGCCAGGTAATTTCACCTTTAGTTTCTGTTCTTTATTTCCTGAATGTTAATTTAAGGTCTGAGAGTCGAGATCATGCATTCAACAGTGGCTTATGCTCCACTTCTTGAAAGCTGCAAAGGGTACTAATATCCTTTTGCTTCTGCACTGCAGAATGAATCTGTTAATATTTGCAAAAAATTCAGATATAGTAGTGATAAATGTCATAGCAAATTCCATGAGGAAACTAATAGCTCTGTCTTCAAAACAGGATATGAAGACTGCAACAAAGAACATCAACATATAGCGAACAACAAGGAGGAAAGTAAATACTGAGGTTAGCTCATTAACTTGGACTGAATATTTTCTGCACTGAATAGGATCAAGATTCTTTGGAAATAATGACTGATATAGCATTAGATAATTAAAGACTGTACTGTAATTCCTATTCACAAAGGGGCTGAACTGAGTTTCCAGTAGCAACATTAAAGCTAGCTTTTGAGTGCTGGATTCTGCAACACTAAAATTATTATTAAATATACTTTCTTCTTAGTGGATATACCATGGCAACTTGCAAACAGCTAGGGAGAGACTTGCCAAGACATACACAGAAGTGATGAGATACAGTCCTGCTAGGGGGAAGAAGATCAAAGTAATTGGAAACAAAATCTATGCTTCCTATGCAACTTTTTTTCAGTCATCTTTGCCAAGTCTTTTTAAATCTTTTGGAAATGTGGTTCAATTTTTTCCTGTTTGTTTTATTTATATCCTCTTTATCCTAGCCCAGGAGTTTTAATTGCTTCTCCTCTTTATGAATTAAAAACTGACATTACAAAAGACATTCAAGTTTCTGTTTTTCACTCTGCCTGTTAAAGCCATCACTAAAACCCCTATTTTTGACCATACTTCCATTAAACGAAATGCATATTTGTTTCACATTTCCTCACATTTTTTTAGCACTTACTGCTTAGTTTCTATTTATAAGTCTCATGGATTGCAGACTGAAATGCTTCCACAAAGGCATACTTGGCTCAATTTGTATGCTAGTCTAACTGGCAAGAAACAACAACAGTGTTCAGGACTGACTCTCTCTTCTCTTTGGAGAGAAAACCGCTGTGAAAAGTGAACCAATGCACGCAGTCATTGAGAAATCTAAAAGTACTGTGATTGGAAGTGACGATATGGCTTGCTTAGTGAGCATTTGTTTTGAATGTGCAGCTTCAGAATTATTTACTAATTAAAAATGTTTTACCACAGAGAAACCCGTTGAGATTTGCCTCTTGTTTCCCAGGGTGCAGGAGCGTGAAATCATGGATGAATGAACTATAGCACCATAATTTGCTTCTGTCAGTTTAAATGAAAAGGTCTGAAATGAAATGGTGAAATTAGTTCACAGCATTTTTACCCACCAGTAAATGCTATTTAATTTCATGATAAACTGCAAAAGCGTACCCACCTTTCACAAAATTCTAGTTTTACATCAGAATTATTTGCCCTATATCCTATTCCATGCCCTCTTTAGACTGTGGATATGAAGATATCAACCAATTGACATTGAATTATCAACATCCAGCACTAAGAAGAATATGTTGCTTGCTGGTGGATAAGGCCAAATTTCACCTATGCACACAGAGAGCTGCTGTTCTCCTCTCTGCCTCTTCTTCCTCCACATATAGTAAGCTGAGGCTCTTTTATTCTAAAGTTTACTGTGCTGAAACAAATAGCACCTAGGAAGAAAGACCTTAATTATTGGGGTGGAAGAAAGAAAGGACACTTTCTGGCAGTAACTGATAAACATGTGACTAAAGAGGACTAGTATCACTCTCACTAATAGTAGAATAAAGTCACTCAGCTGTGAAATGATTCATAATTAGGATGACCTCATTCAAAACCCAGTTACAGCAAGATACTAGATAAGCAAATCAAAATCATCACTTCAGTTCTTTAAAGACAGATAGCATGCAGTATCCATCTGTTCAGAGATACCACCTGTTCTATCAACTCGCTACATCACCTCAAGTATTAGGCAGGAAAGTCAATTAAGTCGATCCATGTGCAAGAGGACCTTCATGGAGGGTAAGCAATTGTTCTCTGCTACCCGGTATCTCATCCCAGCAAGGAAGAAACAGTACAACTCCAGAACAACTTCATCTGTCCTCTGCCAGACCCCATCTCCTAGTCTTGATTAATAATACAGGAGGCACTGAACAAATACGACAGAGTCTGTATAAAAAGAAGGTTGTCTTTTGTTATCAGCACAAGGTCATTAGTTTCTGTGTTATACCCAGAAATAAGACTGGTTTTTTGTGGTGTTCTGTGCCTAAACCCACCATCACCTCAAAATGCTCAGTTACCATCTTGTGTTCTTTCAGCCAAAACCTAATAATAATACATGTATAAACTGTAATTGCCAATATATGCATGTTTACACAAAAGTTAAGTTTTATTGTAGAAAGAAACTATACTTTATGATTCAGACTCTATCTTTATAGCTCTAAATTAGTGTCTTCACACTGGGTTAACTATTTCCTTGCAGTCAGCAATCATAGATGGAAACTTAGTATGCTATATGAGCAGAAAATGGAAAAACACTATTAGTAAATGTATAAAAACATGTTTATGGGGAAGTGAGAGAGAATTCTTCAGGAATTTAGACGTATTTATCACAGCTGATTTACGTTTATCGAACGCTTCAGTGAGATTTAAATCTTAGAAATGTTAGGTGGGATTGGATATAAAAGCCGCATGCACCCCAAAATCTCTTCAGTGAAGACACACTTAAGCAACATAGTGCTGACCTAAGGAGTGAATACCAGCTGTATAGCTGAGGAGTGATTTTGTAGCCTGATGGCTGCTAAATACAAAGACTGAGGGGAAAAAAAAAAAAAAAACAACTCTCAGAGCTGACAGAGAAATCACTCTTCCGGGAATCTAGGAGGTAGTGTGCCAGGCTGAGTAACTTCTGCAAAATCATGACAAGACTGACTTATTTTATTGATGGTGTTTGATTCGGGGGGGGACGTGGTTCCCTTAGTTAGTGTGACATTGCTAGGGAAACCCTTAAACTCCTGATTAATATTCAGTAAAGCTAAAAAACCAAAAAGAACACTTACTGTGCCCTTCAATGCTATTTCTTTTCTTTAGCTGGGTAAGATTTCTCTGTACATAAGCACAAGATTTCTCTGTCTGCACTCTGGTGCAATTACAGAAATAGAAATCAATATTTAGTTTTAATGTGTAGGTAAAAGTGTGGTTTCGGTCTTCTTCAATTTTTACTTGCAATTTTATATGGATTTTTTCTTTCTTTCTTTTTGGATATATAAATGCTGAATTGCCTGGGGGGAAAAAACAACAACCAAACAACCAAACAAAAAAGAAAAACAAGACCCCAAACCCCCCGCCTTTCACAGTAACATCATTCTTTTAATAAAATATTTGTAACAGAATCGTATGATTATAAGGAGGACAGTTTTGTATCACGCACACCAGTTTCATTTTACTGTTTCAATTATTAATTTCTAACATAGCCACAAGGTGCATTAGCACCTTTAACCAGATTTTAATGTACCTGCAGAGTCACAATGAGATCACAAACGAGAATCACAAACAGGACTTTATCTGCACTTCAGATTGGAAAGGAGGAAGCTGGACAACAGCAGTCTAAAGATCCGGATATGCACAAACTCTAAGCAAGATCAAGAACAACATTCTATAGAACAAGTATGTATCAACCAAGCATATGTTGTTGAAACCCCATCAAAATCCCAGTTTTGCTAGTTCAGAATTTATTTTATGAAGCTGCTTTTATATTTTCAGTTTCTTTCTAAGATTTACAGTCTTGCAGTGATTATGGATGTTTAGGGAAATTTTTGTGCTCCTGAAAGATATTTACCTGTGTTTGATAATATGAATGTGTATTAGATTTTTTTTTCCTTTAAAAACCATATTTTGGCTAGGACAGTATTCTTAATGTCTAGTCTTTAAGAATGTTATAACCTCCATCTGAAGAATTCTGTGGATTTAGAATTTGTGTTTGCATGTAGGAATTGAACTTGGGGGAAATAAATTTGCTACTTGTTATTTTGCAATTTTCTGATCACTTTCCTTATTTTGTGTCACTTAAAATAATGTATCTCTCTAGATTCCTTTCTGGAGGTCTTTACATCCATATATTGCCTAAATTTTAAAAGTCTTTCTGTTGGACAGATTTTAAAAGACATTTCTCAACTATGCCTGCACAACTAAAATCCCCATCCACCTTTTTATCTCATACCTTGATTACAGCAACATCTCTTCCTTACACTTTTTAAAATGTAGCCTTACTCCATTCATTTCCATTCAGAATACTATCACAGCAATCGTCTAAAGGCATTATTCCTCTCTATGTTTTAATGACAGTATATAAGACTTTAAGATTAAAAAAAACAACCAACCAAAAACAAAGGAAAAAATAAAACTTATCCACTACATTCTTTTCCCCTAAATGCATGTCTGTTGATCTTCATAAGGTATTAAGCTCTTCTTGTCACTGTGCAAGGGCAGCAGAGCTGCAGTGCAGTGTCCCACATCACAAGATCAACCTGCTGAGTAAATCTTCAAAGCACTAGCAAAAGCAGTCATGCTGCTCAGTGAAAGAGGGTGTGGGGAAAAGGGGGACAACAGCTGAAGTGTAATGCAATGCTGAGGTCTCTGTGCATATCTCAGGAGCTAGATCTGGCTTTCAGTTGTCTTTATTTAGCCCATACACATCTGAGAGTAGTAGTTGTTCTCCTGTCTGGAAAATGCTTACAGAAAGCAAGTATATTTCCACACAAGCAGAATTATCCCACCTCTGCAGCATTTTCTAATTAGCTTCTATTCCAAAGCAGTTTTTCAGCAAACTTCAGTGGAGCCTCCACTTCCAGCCTGCTGTGACTGAAAACATGCTGTTCAAACTGTCATCGAGGGCATGCAACTCTTTTCTCAAGCAACATTTTTCACCGGTGTATATAGGGCGCAGGATAAAACAGAAATGGGTTTGGGTACTTTTGGAAACCCACTTACTTACCTCTCGTTTCCAGAAAACACTTAACTCAGTGGCCATAAAGGACTCAGCCCCTTATTTGAGACTCAGTAATAGCCTTTCTCAAGGGAAGATATTCACAGCATATATAGCTAAACCAAAACCAAAAGACTCTGGACAAGAATTAACCTCCTCCCTATATAACAGTTCTCATTCCTGAGACCAAAACCTGTGAGCTTTTCATTTAGGCAAGCCAGGCTCACACTGTTTAGCATACTTTTTTCAAGTAGGAGTGTACCTCCCAACAGTTTTCTCTTTTTTTTTAT
Organism: Thinocorus orbignyianus; assembly: GCA_013400375.1. Taxonomy (NCBI): domain Eukaryota; kingdom Metazoa; phylum Chordata; class Aves; order Ciconiiformes; family Thinocoridae; genus Thinocorus; species Thinocorus orbignyianus. The sequence continues at coordinate 1,644,459 of VXBW01006614.1, forward strand.
AAACCATTAGGTGCAACTATTTCACATTCCTTTGCTGCTGCTTTTGTCTGGCATCAGGGGCAGGCTGAATCTTTTCACTGCACTGGGATGCTCATAACCAGTCTTTTTCTCAGGCTGCAGCCAAGCAGAAGGTTTAGTTCAGTGTTTATCACCATGATCTGTGACATTGGTACTAGCTTTATCATATTTCAAGAGTCTACATAGTTTCATATGGTTTAAGGTGAGAGGGGACTATTAGATCATCTGCTCTGACCTCCCATATATCATAAACCATTAAGCTTCTCCCACAAGCTCTTAAATTAAGCCCAAAGACTTTAGTTAGCACTTCAGTTCTCAGAAGACTAAGCTTTTTGCCAAAGGCAGAGAGAAAATGAGAAAAACAGATGCTACCAGTCCAAACTCCTCTTCAATGGCAGACAATTGATTATGTGAGATAAGTGATTTATACACACCTTCTCTGGTGTTAAGAAGGCGTTTGCTGCAGTGGCTAAAAATTGGGAAACATTAATATTATACCCTGCCCTGGCTGCTGACTTCAGACAAGCCACTTCCCCTTTGTTTGCCTCAGATTCTACCTTCTGAAGCAGCTATAATTAAAATTTCCTTTCTAAAAGCTTATTATTACACTGTTTGTGAAGTAGACTTACCAAGTACTTACATAAACCTCTTGCCTTTCTTTAAGTAATGCTTAGTTAGGAAAAGTCCGAGTAGCACAGTCCTCTAGTATATAGCGTTGTTGTTTGTTATTCTGTTTCTTAATACAAAACCTCCTCTATTTTCCATGAGGTAGTAACTGCACAGTCTTCTGGATCTGCAGCTGCCGCCTTCTGTCTGCTAATGTAGCAGTTCACTAATAACTGCCACCAAAACCGAGATGGTTCATTCATGCAATCTAAATTAAAAGCCCATAAGAAGTTGAAGAAAAAATGTGGGTAGAGGATTGTTATAGGATTACTGAGTTATGATAAGAGCAATTCAAGGTTAGCAGTGCAATTTCACCTCCTAGTTATTCGTGCTGAAGAAAAAAAAGCGGCACAAACTGGAACTGTTGCTCTGCACACACCTTACTTACAAAATGGCAATCTAATTACTTCTACAAGTAACTTTAAAAAGCATATATGAAACGCAGAGTATTTTGGAGAAAAAGAAAATGTTGGCAGCGTTTTCTACTGGAACAGTAAAACAGCTCAGCGAGTGTTGTAATTTTGCCGAAATTTTGTTTCAAAGAAGCAAAAAGCTGACGATGTCGACTGTCTTTAATCCTTTCTTCTGAAATTACTGTTCATAGAATTGAAAGAGATCCACTAGGTCAGCAAATCCAAAACCATGCTGTCACAGGCAGCCATGAAATGCCATCCTTTTCCATTTTCTATTTATATTATTCTGTGTATTACAGTACAAAATAGAATTTAAATAAAAGTGATTAATCTGAAATTATTTTTTTTTAAAATCCCTTCATATGAATTTTCGGATTTAGTTCCAATTCAGAAGGAAGACACATTTCAAAAGCTTAAGCTCATTCATGAAAAAAAGTAAAAAATAAAAAAAAAGGCCTTTAAAAAGCTTGAATAAAAATGCTTCCTATAAATGGCAGCCTTCTTACATTTCTTCCCCTGCTCCAAAAAATTCTTTCAAATAAATCTGACAGGGCAGCAAACAAGAGAAAGAATTGGTAGCAAATAGTAAGTGCAGTTCCCACTGTTCGTCTGAGAAGAAAAACCAGCCGAGAAACAGTGTGTAAGTCTGGTGTGAGCGCTGCAATAAAAGCACAAAAGCCATCTCAGCAGGGTACGCTGCTGTCTCCATTCATGCCTAGGTTAGTTCCATGCAGAAATCCCTGCACACGGAAGTTAGAACATACTCCTTTCTCTGTGTCCACACTGTGCATCTGACAGTTTCTGCATGCCACACATTTTAGACTACAAGCTGTTCTTTTATGCTAAACTGCAACTCCACCATACAGGCCCAGGAAAAAAGTCTCACTGAATTTAATATCAACCAAACTTCCTTTTAAGCCACAGGAGGCAGCATGTTTAATGGATGCCAAAGCTTCTAAGATGTGGCATTCAAAGCACTCACATCTGGAGGAAATACGCAGTATTGTTCTATTTTATTTTTTTTTTCCTTTCTGCATTTTATACTTCTATTTTTATCTTCATGCAACATGGCTGAGAAAAGCATTGCAAAGCTAATGAGTAATGAATGAAGGGGAAAGTGAGCAGGTGTAAAATCTATTTTGCTTGTTGGTGCATGACAATATTTTGTATGAATAAAATGTTTTATGTTACCTGTCTTTGCAAAGAATTCAGAAGTGTAGCACTTAGAAATGTAATTCTTGATCAAAAAAAGTGAAGCATAACTAGAATATATAGAACCAGCTTGGGTGATATTGCTTTTGCGTCAGATTTGAACTCTATTATGAAAAGAGCGGCAGTGATCCAGTTGTTTGATGCACAAGTCAAACACAGAAATTACTGTACGCCTCTGCGATAACAGAGTGGAAGACTTGTGGATTATAACAGTCTGCTTAAATTCTGAGGCTCCTGGGTATCAAAGATAAGAATTATACATTGTGAGACGTTTTTGTGTCAGTGTTAAACTAACACACCTAAATCTATTTTGCTTTCCAAAGTAGTTTGCAATAAGTAACTTTGTCTTCAATTATATATTCAGATGGGAATCTCATTTTACATTTTATTCATCAACAGAAGAGATAAAAGCAGTTAGAAAATACTTGATAGCAGAGTTTTATTGCAATAGTAAATCATACCTCTGCTATAAAAGTTGAGGGAAGCATTATGTGAGGTTGTGTTACACTCCAGGATTTTATAGCCTTGAAAAAAAATCAGCTATAAATTTGAATAAGGCTGAGGAGGAAAGCAGCTGGAGATGCAAAAGAGAAGTGACACCTTTATACTGTACTTCTATTTACCATTTATCTGTCATTTTTACCTCCACATCTTGAGATTAGAAATCTTTTTTGCATAGATAAAATGTCAGTGACAACTTTCTATTTTAACATCTTAGGCTGTCGATGACACTTTGTTTTAATAACTTCCAAAGAACTTCTAAATATTCTATTTCTTATTTGGTGAAGAAATGAAAAATACAGAAGGATAAAATGTTTGCAGAATAAATACTCTATCCCTGTTACCTTTTTTCTAGGTAATTAAAACTTATGCAGGTTAAAAGAATAACAAACAGCTTGAAATTGTTTTTTATAAATAATACAAATTAATATAGGCTACTCCATTTACAATATTTATGCATAAAAACAGATTTGACAGCTTGTATGCATCCATGTTTTAGCTAAAGCACATTCCAATACTTATTATTATTATTGTTGTTATTAGAAAAAGAAGATCCTAAAATCTAAGGATAATGCAATGTTTCATATCAACTTCTTCTTTTATTTTGCAAGGAGCGGAGGACTTGCAATACCTTTCAGCAAATGCCAGTAAATCACTTCAAAATCTAATCCTTAGCCAAACTATAGGCATGACCCTCCTCTCAATAGTTCCAGAGCCTATAATGCTAGTAGTGAACTTAATAAAGGATTTAGATACCTTTGTAGCTAAGGGTCAGTGTTTTGGTTTTTTTCCTAAATTCCTAATTTCACAGATTTATAATTTAAAAATATTTCTGAGCTAAAGATATTCTAACAAATACATATGTGGGTTCTTCTGAAGTACTGGAAAATTCATGGCATAACACAAAGCCATTCCTTTACGTTTCCCACAGACTCAAGTTACTTTTGAACCTAAATTTTAAAAAGTTATTTCAACAAATTTAATTATTGCCTTTTTAAAATAATTAAAGCAAAATGAACTTAGAGTCATTCTGAATATCACTGTAGCCAGAATTTTTTTCATCCTTTTGTGAGGGAAAAATTTTCCTATCCCTAATGCATAGAAAAAAATCTCAGTTTTGTCAACATTTTCTACAACTATCTTTGTTGTACATCTAGGATATACAAGCATATCCCATTACCATTTCTCCTGTAACAATGCTGAAATATAAAGAAATTGAAAAGGCCCTTCTCTGTGAGTAGTACTTTGTGTAGTTTTCTAGTAGGTTTAACATTCAGAACCTTTGGTGGGCTGTAGCTAGAGACAATTTCACCTTCTATTTAATAAATAAGAAGTTTGTATTTTAAGACATTGATTAGGAAAATTAATTAGAAACAGTCCAAACTAAAAGTGATGAGAAGAAGCGCGTCTTTTGTCATTTATAGATTTGAAAATACTTCATGTTAAGTGTATGTGAGTTATCCCGGACAATTTTTAGCTTGCAGAAATAGTTAATGCTATGCACATGAAATGTAAACACTTTACATTCTCCACCAAGCCCCAGTTTTCTCCTGTTATTTTAATAGGTTTAACAGGTATAACAGGTATGATATTAATATAACTCTGGCACCAACATTCAGATAAGTTGTTCATGGATAATCTATTCTTCCCTCAAACCAACCAAACAAATCCCAAGAGTATACTTAGAATCCTTCTTAACTACACATTGAATAATCAGAAATTATTAAAGTGTGTTTCACTCTATTTATTTTTCTAGTTAGATCTAGTTAGCTTTCATTTCCAACTTCAGACAAAAATCTTGCCAAAAATACACTTGACAAGATACTTTACAGTTTCACAGCCAGTGGACCTGTGTCTGAATAGCAGGTCTGTGTATTTAAGTCTTTGTAAACATGTGGATGGGAAAGTAGATAGATAGATCCCATGAGAAATGTGCACAAAGATTTTGTATTAAACAAAACAGTCATAAAGATCTATATTTTTGTCTTATTATCCAGGGAAGGTACTGAAATGACAGGTTTGGATTTAGTAAAAAGGGTGAAAAGTTGTTGTTTCTTTTCTTTTTCCCACAGATTCATGGAACACTGCTAAAATAATAAGATCCATAGAAAAGAGTACCAGTCTGTAGTATTTTCACCCTAAGTTAGCCAAATATTTTCCGTTGAATATTTTTTTAATAGCTTTATTTTAAAGCAGGCAAGTCAACATCATTTACCTTTGCTCAGCAGCTAAGAGAATTAAAGATTCAGTAAACTTGAAACGACAAACACAAAAATCTGTTCATGAAGGAAAGTAACACGACATGGCATTCAGTTAGTCTAAACCTTTACTATATGATTTCCTACTGAAAACTAAAAACACCATCATCTTCTTTGGCGACTTATGAACTACAATGGTGTCACCGGGCAGTGAAAATTCCTAAAATTAACTTGAGAGATATGATTAGGTTACTAAAATTTAAGAAAAAGTCTGGGGGGTTTGTGATTATTTTTTTTTGCTTTTTGTTGTTGCTTTCAGTCAAGTAGTGGCTGTTTGTCCAAGTCTGGTCAGAGGAGATCATGCAGAGCAGTTTTCAGTTAAGAATCCTTTAAGAATTTCAGATTTTTTGTTGTTTCATTATAGATATTGATGAATATTTTGTGGTAGTAATGAAATGCTGTAGTCAAATGTCACTACCTCTAGGAGGAATCACGTACAGGGGCTGTTTTCCATTCTTATACTTTGAATGAGATAAAAAATTTCTCACACTTTACACAATAGTTATTAAAATTAAGGATCTAATCTTGGCTACTTGTCTAAAACTAGTTCAAAGTAACCAATATAATTTGGAGAAAAAAATAATCAAAGTTTATGATTTGTTTGCATTTATGTATAATTATACCTAAAATAGGTGAGATTAAGCAGCCTGTGGAGGCACCTATTTCTTTCTACCTCATCAGACAATTTTAAGGTGCCTAATTTTTCAGACAGTTGAATCTATTAAAGGCTAGCCTTCTGCTGAGTGTTCTAGTTGTGCATCCACATGATGTAATTTTATTGATAAGTGGATTGTTTCTGTGATGGGTAGTTTAAAAAAATCTAATTTACTGATACAGAATAAAAAGTGTAAATAACGATTTTATATTGAAAGTTACGTTTACAAGTTTGACATCTGACTGAACTGGTGTTTCAAAAGACTTTGAAATGTCAAGAATATATATATTTTTTTAAGCCTAAGAAAAAAAAGTTTCCAACTTGTCAATCTTCTGTTTTTAATAGCAAATAATAGCAAATCCTGAATTTTCCAAATGAATTTATTAATTTCTGTGACCACCTGTCTACTGTGAAAACTGATTTGGGTTCTCTGAGTGTTCAGGAATCTAGCTGTGGCACTGTGAAGTTCTAACTCTTCCATAGAAGTGAGTGAGGCACACCTGTATGCATACTTCTTCTAACAAACTGATTTCTTGATTAAAAGAAAGGAAAAAAAAAAAAAAACCAAAAACAAAAACAAACACCTGAAAGATGACAGTAGCATGGTAACACAGGTCTCTAGCCTTTCAGTGAGCTCAGTGGGGGGTTTGACTGTAGAACTGCAATGCAAAGTACTGAAGTTAACTTTTTTTTCAGCTGAGCTCTTTGATGATACTCAGACATAGCTGTCAAAATTTAGAGAACTGTGCAATCAACATGTTTCAGTCAAAAAAATCTAAGAATCAGATGAAATTAGGCATCCTGGTTAACTTACCCTTAAGTTTTTATTCAGAGGCAAAAGTAGTTAGAAACAAGCATCTCTACAGAACAGCGCATTTATTTTATCTCCTCTGACCACAAAGATCTGACCCTTCTAAGGTATGGCACTTTGGTGTTTTAAGTAAGGTAAAATACATCTTTTTCCTATGAAGAAAAAACACCTTGCTCATCTTTCCAAACTACTTGCTAGTTAAGGATTTGAAGCAGTATATCTGAAGCAGAAAAATATCTGCTACTTTAGATAAAAAAGATTACTTAATTTAAAATATATAATTCCACATTTTGATAACATGAATTTGAATTTAAATGATGTTCTCAACATCTGGGTTTAAATGTGCTTATTTATGAAAACAGAGACATAAAATTGCATTCAAAGCTATAGTATACATACATTGCACTCAGCTAAGAGAATAACTCTTCTGATGTACATAAATATAAATGATGCCTACTTATGTCACAAAAATTTTTGAGGATTGATGTTTGCAAACCCTCTAGAAACAAACTTCAATTATCCTCTGAAGAAAACCCCTCTTTGCTGATATTCAGCACTCCTGAATTATAGGACTTTAACTTATTTCTGTAATGATCAATGAAAGGAGACTGTATCATGGAAGTTAGTTCACTATGGTAATTTCTATTTTTTAATACTGTCCTGTGAATATGCCTCATTTGTCTTCTAAAGCTACAGCGCTACAAGCCAATCTCAAAAATGCACAGAGCAATTATTTTAACAAGGTGATGCAATGCAGTCAATTCTTACTGGTAAATCTTCAACACAGTCCTGTTACTCTGTGTAAAATTCAGTTCTGGTGAGTCATTTACTATGAGTACCTTACAATTTTGATTCATTCTACCATGCAACTTGAAGCACAGAAGCGAGACCTAAACTAGGAGACTATTTAATCTAGGCTATCAACTTGGGTGCCTCAATTAACTGCTAGAAATGAAAGCATGAACCTTCAATTTGTTGTAATGGCAATCCAGATTTATCTTATTGCAGAGCTGGATTCATGCAGGAAGATATCATCCATATATGATCAAGCATGCAAGTACCTGGGAATTCGATCCTTACTGATTTTTCCAAGTCTCTATGAATAGTATAAAAACATTATTTCAAAATTTACCATGTTGCCTTGCTTCTATTATCTCCTATGAAAAAATAATTAATGACATTGAAGTACAGTATAGGAGATGTGGCTTTGGATTATATAAATGATATACACAGCTGTATAAATTTTTCAGTATCCTTAGGGAACGCCCTTTAAAGACCCTTAGTAAAAATTAGGCTCAATATGTACACCTACATAACACACTTCCTGAGAAGAAAACATGCAGAACATGCACATACTCTCAGGTGCTGCAGCACTGAAGAATTTTAGCATTAGAGGCTACAGAAGTTGCCCAAGAAAATACTGGTTTATTATAAAGGTTTTTTTGGCTAGGTAAATAATTGTTTCTAGACCCATTTTATCTGTGGGACACTTCCATAAAATGATACTGCACTATTAATTATATTTTTCTGTTCATTTTAATGACATTTGAAAAGCTTTTGTAGCTCAGTAAATGAGCCACTTGGACTCCTTTTCTGCCTGGTTAGCGACTACCAGCAAGTAACAGTGTACAGCAGGGATAGTCTAATTACTGCCAAAACCAAAGGTCACCTAATTCCAGGCAATGCAAATAGACTAATTATATTGTTTCTTAAGGAGTCTTCCAGACATGTGTCAATCAGCAAAAATAGCAAATAGCAGAATAAGAAGTCCTATACCAGCATAAATTCTACATATTTCCATTCAGCACAATGCAGTGAAATGACACCACATGAAATTGGTTGATAGGGAATTTAATTACTGTGCTTTATAAAAAGGAAACCATGGGATATTAAAAAAAATTGGAAACTCTTTCTATGACCTTTAAGTAATTAGTGTTTCATAACTATGTACATGCAGTCTGTAATTACTTCTAAAAAAACCCAACACTCCCCAACAAACCACACATTACAGTTATTTTCATTTTTATTCTAAATAAGGAAACTTCTTATTGGACCAAAATTTTTCATCAGTAATATGGAAGGAAAGAAAACAGAAAAGCATCCACATAAATTAAACATTACAGAATTCTGACTTCTGCTTTTGTGATTACTTCAGCTCTATGTATGTTATCTTTAGGGTTTTTTTAACACCTTTGGAATAATTGCATTATCAGTGGCGCATGTATCCAAAGCAGCAACAAATACTTCAGTGTGTTCGCCGCATCATTTCAAATAAAACCTCTCACTAGAACAACAGTTTTAAACTATCACAGTTCTTGATTTGAAAAATCTCTCAGAAAAATCTATCCCCAGAGAGAACTTAGTGCCAGCATGCCGTATGAACCCACATTAACACCATATTATTCTATCATGCAGGTAACACTGTCATGAACAGCAAGAACTAAAAAAAAATTAACAGATAATAATGTAAGACTCTGTTGAAGAAACAGTCAAGCCGGAAATGCTGCGCACCATCTGAGACTCAGCTACTATCTACCACTAACTAGAAGTACTGCCTATCCTGCTTTCCATGCGTACGCCTGAGTAAGAAACCATTCACTGGCTTCTATGGATGATACTGAAAAATAGTGTCAGCTCTGAGCTACTTCCTTGATTCTTCAGCATGAATTATATCTGATATAGCACTAAATTTCCTAATGTACTACATGTGTTTTAATTCTACCTTTCAAAGTTACTTGGAAATGCCATCTTTACTTAGACACGAGGCTTACAAAGGCTTTGAAGCTGCTGGTAGGTAGCATGTGTGGGTCCACAGTATCAGCAAAGCCTGTTTCAGAGAGCTGGAGAAGTTAAACGCTGAAATGCTGCGACAGAAGCAGAGAATGCGAGAGGGTGCAGCCTGTCCTGTCTCAAGGGCTGTCAAGAGGAAGCATAAAAGAAATAAAATGAAACAAACCACCCAACTCACTGCTCCTGGTATTGTTTAATCTGTCAGTGCATAGGCGATTTAGAAACCAAATGATAGAAAAATACTACCAACAAAACCCATAATACCAGTGAGAACTGCTAACTGCTAAGCTCGATCTGTGTCTGTCATTTAAATTTGGGTTCAGGACATGCTGCAGTACAGGGGTGGGCTGCCTACAAATCCCACAAGCAAGAAAACGTCAGTTTTGATGGCAAGCCTGTGAGACACTTCCAACTTGTACTTTTGAGCCCAATGAGCAGTCACAAACTATAGGCCTTGCACCAGTTTAGCCCAGACACACTGTCAATTTGCACAGTTTAGCCAACAAGTCAGGCTTGTTGTTAGTCATTGTTCTCAAAGAAGTTACACAATATCTCATTGGGTACAAGGACAAATAAGTAACAGGGGGAAAAAAAAACTAAAAAAAAATCTGCAGCTGCACATTCTGTGTCACTTTCCCCCGTTCTGAGGATAGAACAGTTTAAAGATATGCACGGTGTGATGTTGTATCCTGTAAAGTGTCATCCCAGAGTAATGTAGTCACAGCGCCATTAGTTTGCAGTGCCTGAGTTCATTCTTTACTACTTAACTTATTGTGCTGAGTGTCAAATTATTGTATTCACATTATAATTGTGATTCTACTGATACCTGGTTTTCTACAGATGTAAGTAATTATATAGGTTCAAAGCAGTGAAAAAATGTATTTGCTTTTACTCATAATTTTTCTATTATACCTAACTAAAATTTCAGAAGAAGCAGAAGCAAGCTTTCATATGTTGAAGTGTCCACTACAATGTTTAAATGAATTATTTACTCTCCAAATTGACTGCACCGATCATCTAAATTTAGAGATATCAGACTTTTAGCAGATGGTACACTACAGACAGTAACTCTTGTTTGAAAGTGCTTCTGGAATATGCAATTTGCTATGGTAAACTGGTCCATCAAATCAATCTGGCATTCTGCCTCCAGGGAATGGTAATCCTTTATAGAAAGATGAACTTCTCCCATAATACCCTTGGTCAATTGTGCAATGCTATACATTCTTGAGTGGAAGAAAAAAAAATCTGTGTGCTTTCAGGTAAGTAGAATTTGTTATGGTATCAACTGGAAGATAGCCAATATCCAAATAAATTATATTTTATATTAAGGGTATGACCCTAATATCCCCTAATCTTATTGACTTAAATGGAAGCTCTCTACACACGGTATTTTCAGGACTAGACAATAAATTGGCACATGGTTTAACAGTTAGGATATAGAAAGGAAATTAAAAGAAACAGAAAGTGTGGATACTTTCTATTTTAGGTTAATGCATTTCTAAGGACAGGAAATACTATTGTGGTTATTTGACTTCCTGTATATTATAGATACTGTACTTTAATTATTTCTGCTTCAAATTCAATATTTAAGCTTGATTTAGACTATATCTTTAAAAGAAGAAAACGAATAAAGGTCATATTTTTGTTTCCAGTGACAGAAAATCTATCAATTGCATAAGAAAGTAGTTTCCAGGATTAGTTAAAATATCCAGTTTATTTTTAGTTTGATTTGGTCTATTTTCTGCTTTTAGCCATTACACTTCGACATTTTCCTGCAGACTTAATAGACTAGCATTAACAAATTTTTGTTCTCTGTGTAGGTATTTATAGCTTCTAATCAAATCTCTACTAAGTCCACTTTTTTTTTTAGACTAAGCTGAGCTTTTCATTGCAAAGCACGTGTTCCAGTCCTTTCAATCTTTTCTTTGTTCTTCTTTGACATTTATTGTTTTGTTTTTCTAATTGATGGCATTGGAATAGAACACAATATTAACAAAATAGTCATACTAATGCCAAGAGCCAGGACAATATAATCTGTTGAGCTTTAGTCAATATTTGCATACACACAGCTCTAAAAACCTTGCTCTTTTGTGACCTCGCATTCCATTGTTTATCCAATATTTCTCTCCACAAAGTTTTCATTTTGTAAAAGTGATTGCTTTCCTGAAGTAGTATGTTCCCGTTTGCAAATATGGTCTACCTTCCCAGGATTTTACAGTGCTCACAGTGGAATTAATATTCGTTTGATCAGAATTAGCCATTTATGTCTTTATTACCAACCACTCAGCAACTTATGTGGCGCTAGAAAACTGTATCATTACTGAGTTTCTGATTTAATTCTTCAACACACAAAGTAACAGAGAAACAAGAACCAATTTCCCTCATGAAGCACAAATGCCCTCTTGATTCATTTTCTTCACGTTCAAAAGTTTAGCTTTCACTTTATTTGTATAATCAAATATGAAGCCATTTGGTCATGCTTTTCGCACTTGATGCTAGGAAGCCTGACATACAGTCAGATAAATCAATAAAAGAAATCAAATAACTGGTATCATGAAATTTCTTTTTACCTTCTGTTCTTCAAGGACACATCAGTAATGCTACAAAGAGCTCAGCAAGTTCATCCAGAATGGTCGTGGATATGAAGCCCAAGGAAAAATTTTATAATTAAATAAGCCTTGATGCTCCTTAATCAGACGATTAGTGAGTTTTGAACTTATACTATATGCACCATCAAGTCAGAATCAATATGTAATAGTTTTCAAACTTGGACTATAATGTCCCAAAATTTCCTTTTAGTTGCAGTGGTAGCAGGAATCAGTTCTACATTTTCAACTTGTCCGATTCTAGACAGTTTAGTAAAAGCGCATCCCACATTGCTTGTTCAGGTTTACGGTGTTTTTCTTATGGAAAGAAAAGATGAAGAATTGTTAGGATAGTGTTATTTCTGATTTATGTTTCCAGCTTTGAAAGATTTCTTCCTCCCTATTGCCCAGATTGAGTACCTATTGTTTTCCTTTCTTGTAATGAATACCTGGCAGCAATAGCTGATAACAAACCATACCAGCACTCTATTTTGACAGTTGAAAATGGTAGCAAAATCTTTGCTATTCTATGCTAGTTCGAAGCAAAATCCATTTGATTACAATCCACAATAGAAAAAAAAAAAAACAAACCACAAAACAAAACATGGTTAGCAAGCTGACCGTTATAAGAGATACCAGAAATATTGAAGACTGGATGCTGCATTCTTTACTCCCTATTTTAAACTGTCACATAATGTCAATATACGTTGGTAAGGGCTGCTACTCTCTACTTGGTAGATATCTGACTTTCATCATGATGTAAAATGGCCTCATAAATAGTGTAAGTATGGGTTGACTGAGTTTATAAAACGTACTGGGCTATCTTATGAAAGGTTCTACAAATATTCTCCACAGCTTGTACATCCTGAGCCATCTAAGCAAATCAAGCATACTGTTGTAGTTTCCAAAAGTGCCATAGATGTATAAAATTAAATGAAATCTATTGAAACAATGAAGTGACAAAGGGAAAAATATATTTGCATTTAAAATGGAAGGTTGTTTTAGACAGCAGAATCTGAATATACTAATTAATACTGTTCACATAGCATGCTATTACAAGATTGTAATATCTAATGTTTTAAATAGAATAGTTATTTCTGTGTTCTATGTATTTGAAAGAAAGTGGAATTGTTCCCAGAAAAAAATAGTTATATTTATAATACACATAAACTTACAACTCTGAAAAGACTTGAAGAAGTCTTTAAGATCAGAAGAATACTTAGGAAAAATTTTTTATGCTTCTGACATCCTCCAATTTTATTTGAGATCTCCAAGGAAGTATATTACAATCCTTGACCCCTTCCCAAAAAGAAAACGGTAACAACAATGCCAGGTGAGTGGGGGTTTGGATCGAGATGACTTCCTTCTAGTTGAAATTGAAGGATATTGAGCAGTATTGCTATCTTCTGAATGCAATCTTACGTGACCTTCTTACACACAAAATTATGAGGAAACACCATTATGAGGATAAACTATTCTCTTCCTTTTATGTAAAACTATATTTTCCTATTATGATACACTATTGTAATTTAGCATTTGCAAACATGTCTTTGTAAAGTAGCTGATCTGGCTACTTATAGGAACTCTACCTCCAGTTGCACCTTAAATCAGCCTGGAAACAATTTGCTATAGGAAGGTGCCATTCTGCTTGATATGCCTTGTATTCCTTTATGAGCATTTGACATCTGCTCTCCAAATCTGCTCTAGCTGCCTGTTGTTTTTCAAGTGGAGTTTGAAGTGCTGTTTTTGACCTATAAAGCCCAAAATGACTTGAAGCTTGCTTTTTTGAGAGACTGACTCACTCCCCATGTGTTAAGATTACTGACAGCACTGAAGCACCTTCAAGTGAAAGATAGGGAACTAATGACAAGGTATATGAGTGCTCTTTCACTGCAGAATTCACTTCCACACCTCTCTGACGTGATCTAAATTTGTTAATCTTTAGAATATACCAAAACTCCATCCATCTATACCGACATGTAGGTAGAATTGCTGTCATGAAAAGTGAAAAGAGGAAAGGAGGTTTTTGTGTGTACTGTTTTCTGTGGCCAGGGAACGACTGTTGCCTACTGACTAATGTTCCTGTCCATCGTGAATGGCATTTTAATTTGTCAAGGGCAACAATAGGTCAAAAAAGATATCTGAAGGTGTTCTGAAGACAACATCCAGCTTTTTAACGCTACATATATAGAGAGGGGAGCATTAGAAGTGGCTCTGTGGACGAAAGTGAACATAAACACACCTTCCTCCCCTCCAAGAAGTCCAACAACATCCAAACCACAAGCCCAGACTCACTTGCTATTAATTGAAGTATGAAGAAAGATAAGGAAGAGACAAATTTTCATCTGAATGATTCTATAGAATAATGACAATTGCTACATTATTTAAAGTCAGGACACATAAAGATATAGTTATAATTGCAGATCTAATTAAACTCCCTGCATTCTGGTAATTTAAAGACATTCAGAACTAATGGTGTTTCGAAACTTGTTCAGGATGTGCATTCATACCTCCTGCCCTGCTTGACAAGTACTTGTATTAGCACCAGGACTTTGATCCCAGGAAAAAAACAAGCAAACAAACAAACAAACAAACAAAAAAAACAACAAAACAACAAAAACCCCAAACCAACCAACAAATCAAACCAAAACAAAAAAAATTTGTCACCTATAGGTGACTAGAAAAGACTTCTACAGCCCTCTAGTGTTGCCAAACTACAGACCCTGGCTAAAAATAGACCAGCGTAATGTGAACTTCTGCCCCACACCCTGAATGAAACCCTGCTGATTTAGCCACTGCTGGGCATACAAGTTATTCAGACAACTAAAATCACGGCTCTGGCAGAATGAGCTACGCTGCTCTCACTCACACATCACAAGGGGGATGGTACCAAGGGTCCAAAAGCTTAGAAGTGGCCTTTGCAGATAAAATCATACTCACAGAAGAGAAAGGGAAGGAAAAAAAAATAAAAAAAAAATCAAAGATTCAGGTTATGATGCTCTCTATGTATTTAAACAGCTGACTGGAGAGTTTATTATGCCTGATTGCAGGCCTTCAGTAACAGTGATAGCTCGGTTTTCCTTTTGCTCCCTCCCTGCTTCTTTCCCAGCGAGTTGCCATTGACAGAGCCTACGGCTATACTCTCTGAAATCATATAAAACCTGACAGTGCCAAAATTTCAACCGCAAAAAGGTGTTTTAAGGTGTTGTCTTTCAAATCTAATTTTAACAGACAACTGTGTTCAGCGAGCACATCCCAGGATGGCAGTGCGTGGCACTCGGCTGCCCATGGGCTGCAGATGGAGCTGTTGACAAAACAGTTCAACTCATCGGAGATGAACTGGGCTGGCACTGAGCACTACAGAACCTCAGCTCACTTTTACAGACACAGTGCTCTATTATTACTATTGCTATTATTATTAATAATAATGATACTGTTATTATTAATTTTAAGTGTCTCTGCACAACAGAAAGCGTATGATGCATTTTAAACCTTTTAACCTTAGAAAGCCAGCAAGAGTCCCTGGGCAACCTTATAGATATCTTTAAGTTTAGAACATAAAAGCATGTTAACAATTCTGGATAGGTAAATACAAATCTAAATCAGAAATTGTGCAATTTAGAGAGAGATAAAGTATTGGTGTTTCTGCTTAGGGGCCTTAACCCCTTTTTGAGAAGAAATTTACAAAATGCACTTTGTTTTCCCACAGTAGGGAAAAAAAAGTATGTACTACATGCTCCCACAAAAATGCATTTATGAAGTAAACATTTGCACATCAAAACACCTGAAATGTGCAAGTATTATTGATAGGAGAGGTGCAACAAGATCAAATTCACACACTTTAACTCTGTATTGCCACTTATTATAGCTGTACACACACCACTGTGCAGGCTGACTGCTGTAGCACAACAGTTTATTTTGCAGTTAAAATTTCTGATAAATATTGCCTGGAGATCTCTGCAGGGAACTAACAGGATCCCAGCTGTTATATTTACTAGCACGGAAGTTAATTCAACCTTCCTTTGGACAATTCAAATTAAAGCACTGGGTCATAATTATGCATCAAGCAAGAATGATGACACAGATGATCTTCGTGTTCTCATACTATTGAAGCAAGCTACATTGTAATTAGTGTTGCAAGTGTGATAATGTGTTGCTACAGCTTTGAAACTCCTCAGACTTTGGGCAGATAAATGCACCAAATAATTGCCTAATCCGAATCAAAAGCTTGAATTAAACCCCACAAGTCTGGATATTAAACTGGATTTTCTTATTTAGTTAGTAAAAATGCTGAAAATATACAGTCAAATTTTATTCCCAGTTACTGTAAGTTTTCTTCAGTATATGTGAGGAAATATAGTCTATTAAAATTCCTGACTACTGCTTCATTAAAAGCTCATGGAGTCAAATTTCAAACTCATTCTACTGCAAGAAGCATATGTCAAAGTGGCACTGCCCCTTTATGATTGTTTTTTAAATTATACTCAACTATATGATACATATTCTGCAAACACCCTGAGCATAAACACCATCCCCCAAAGCTAAAATTATCTACATCATAGACTATGTATGACTTAGTGAGTTGGTACAGAAAAAAGTAGCAGAAGAGAAAGGTTATGGATATCATTTTACTATAGAAGTTAGGAGAGCTAATGTCCAACAGTACATACAGTATTTTTTCTCTCCTGGCTTTTTTGCACCTACCCTATGTTCCCTAAATTATATTCCTGTTTCTGCTTGTTTACTTGTTTGTTGTCTTTTGTTTAAAGGTTGAAAAATGTTGACCTACACACACTATTAGAATTTAAATAGTCCTTTAACTATTTGGTGTTCAGACTACATTAATCTGCTTCAGTTTCCATCTTGCCAAAGCACATTAAAAGCCTCTAATATGTTTGTGCAAGATCTAATTCCTTCGTGCTTATAAAAGTTTTGAATTCCTTTATGAAAGGCATATAACAAAGGGAGTATTTATAACATGATGTTGCATATCATAACTTTCACTCAGGACAAAAAGTAAGAAGTTATGAGTAGATCTGGAACACAATAAAACAAAGCTTAAAGATAACCCCCAAAATCTGTAAAAATAAAAATAATAATAATAAAAAAATGCAAGTACCTTGCACTTGCCTTGAAGGGTTTTACAAGGAACATTCATTACGGGCACTATTTGGTGCCTAATTTTTTAAAAAAATCCAAATTCATTGGATCTTCCAAGAGAAGTCTGCTGTATATAAGGACACAATTATTACACATTCAAATGTTGACTCAGGCCCTGGGCCACAATCAGTCTCTCACTCTCTCTTATTCAGCAATATAGACTCTTAAATTCACCTCTCACTTCTGGAATTCTTTGATTATATTTGTACAGTGCACAGGCACAGGCTGAAAGTTATAGACATACCATTATTTAGTTGTGGGGAGATTTAAAGAATAAAATACCATATAAATAGAAAAATAACTACAGTGATTATATAACTTTTTTTATGGTTGTTAACTCAACAACATGCAAAGATCTTACAGAATACACCAGCTAAATAATCCAGTGTACTCTAATTAGCAGTGATTGAGGATTAAGATTCACCACTGCCCATTTAATTGTGGAAAGAAATTGTGCTACATGTGCGGGTGAAATATAATGCCACAGTCAACAGGAGCATGGTAAAACAGGAGTAAAAATGCACTAAGAGATGAGGTCAAAGATACCTGGAAAAGTGTTTCAATGTATAGACAAAAGGGAAGAACTCTTACAATAAAAGTACCATAAGAAAGTTGCCTCACAATTTGGTAACGGTCTTGCTGCAACAGAAAAGAATGGAAAAGTTGAAGAGGACGAAGTCAGGATTTCATGGCTTATAAAAATTTCTGTAATGTAACTTCAGCAGTACTTCACATGGAAAAAAACCAACAAAACAAAAAAAACCCAGAAGAATACCACAAAATCAGTTATCAATGGTATTGTAAACAACTTCACAATCTGCAGGAGAAGTCTTACAGAAGGATGAATACTACGAGTTTAAAAAACGCAGTTTGACGAGATCTAGATGTTGGAGAGAATGTAAATAAATCTTCAATATATTGACATGGATGTTCAGTAAAAAGGTTCGAGTCAATATTACTGTAGTCAAACAAGATACGACCAGGGTAGTTTTTAAAATATGTAAGAATAGGAATATTTTTCTATATATAGAAATATGTATCTATATATATATATCTATATAGATTTTTTTTTTTTTCTGGTCTCATTTCTAAGTTCTTATGTTCCTACTCATTGATAATGTCTGGTTTCAACAAATCTATACATGTAACTTAAGGCTCTATCTATGTACAGTGAGTACGTATATGAATATAATCTTATTTTATTTTAATTGGAAAAATATAAAAATATTATTTGAGCACATTAAACATTAGAATCGATTAGTAGACTGCCAGTAGTATACAGGTGTATTATGTGAGACCTTAGCCCTGTTGGACATTTTAGTAAGGCAACAGGTTTTGTGTTTTTAACTTAGCTTTTGACATTATTCTCTGTTTTCCATTTGTTTTATTAAAATTAGAAGAGTTGTGTTAATATAATGCAATCACTGTTTATTGCCAGGTACATTTCATATGATGATCCATAATTAGAATATAAAATTAAAAAAAAAAATATCTAAGAATCTGAGATAAAAGCATTATTAATGGACATTGGATATATTTGTTCTATAAGTAATGAATATTGCAAGGATTACTGACACAGTTTCCTTACAATTGCACTAAATACGCTGTACACCGAATAGCTAAGAAGCAGACCTAACAATTTTTGCATAATTCAGAATATATTCAGACATAATTCGAAAGGAGCACGTATCAAATTGAACATGGAAAAGTCATTTGAGGTGTAAATGATACCTATTAACATGCAACACTGGTTAAATGTGGGACAAGAATTGACAGAGTTCATAATAAGCATCCAAGGGGAATGAGGTAGCCAAGGAGGAAGATGGTGTTCTCTGAGCCAAGAACTCAAACACACAGGTGTTTGACAAACATCACACTATCTTCAGTGGTCTCAAGAGCCTTAACTTCATGCATCACACAGAACAGCAGTTTTCCTACAATTTCCCTGTTGCCCTCCCCTTTTTTCTTTTTAAGTGCTAGCTGGTATAAAATTATTTAGGCAAGAATCTTACAGTGGCTAGCTTCTATATTTTTCTCCTTTAGTATGCAGAAACTGAAAAAAAATATACAAAATATACAAATAAACAAAATAGCTGTTTCTCTAGCAAATGAGGTAACTTATCAAACAAGTGAGAAACTTGTAATAGGAAGTCAATGGGAAGTCTGGTGTCCAACACAAATCCTCTTGAATTTGGCATGAATGTTCATTTATTTTTCAGCAATTAGTGCTAACTATAAAATCCTGTGCTTCTTATCTGTGTTTACTTATCTAAGCCTATATCTACTTAGTCATTGTCAACTGTTAATAAAATACTATTTATAAATTAATCTTCAGCCAAGTAAAATGAACTTCACTCTACTATCACTTAATAATAAAACTATTTCAATAAGTCAAGTCACTAAGTACATGACCAAAGAAGAGAGCTTATAACATTGAAACTATACCTTAATTTGTGAGAAGAACCACTCAATCTTGTTTTAGGGACAGGAGGAAGAGAGAAATCTGATCTGAATTTTAAATAAAATTCTGTAACAGTGAACTACCTATTCATACTGATTTTATTTCCGTTTCGCATCTACCCATCATTCTCATGTTTACTAGAATAACAAAAGAAGCCATTAAACAAAACTAGATGGCAAATTTCATAGCTGTTGTAACCCTATCAATTTTAAGCTAATCTAAGTTATGGTAAAACCATGTATCAGCTCTGACTGTGCAATGGCTGTTTTATACAGTTTGACTATGTGATGAAAGAAACTAGTTGACATGCACTTACCGTATTAAGCCCTGGCACCTGCATTGCAGACACTAATCAAAGTGCTCCTTCAGAGGGGTGAAAGAATCGCCATTTGTAATGCAATAATTAGGCTGGGTAGAAGGGCCTGAAAAGTAAATCAATCTCGTCTGCTCTCTAAATCTGACACCATTCTCTGGGCAGATTGTTAACATAATGAGACAGAAGCCGACAAGAGGTCCCATGAAAGACCTATGTCTTTTTTTTTCCCCCTTCTTTCTTTATACTTGCAATGTTACTAAGAGCATAATTACAGACAATCCTACCCTAAGTCACTGGCATAAAAGCAGCTATTTCTAAGAAGCTCATCAAAAATAAGTTGGCAGAACAGACGGGCTATATAACACAGCAGCAGGCTGACTCCATTTGCCCAACTGGATAAGGATTCTTTTAACCTATTCCCTACTAAAATTATCATGATAATGTCTTACAGGGAAAAATAATAAGTTCCTATAACATGGCAAGAAAATAATTTTTGGTGAATTAATTTTTTTCTCTGCTCATACTGGGCAAATGAAGAATAATTCCTCTGAAATCAATATTATTATTACAATTGTGTTAGAAAAGAATCACAGTCAATGTGATCATTGTTAATTTTATAAACGAAGCCAGTGATAGAACAGCAACATTGATGTTAAAGTTTTTAAACAGACAACTGTTTTCTTGTATAGCCTTTCACATTTTAAGAGCGTAATCTGATTCAATGGCCCAAACCAGCAATCCATTTTCCTTAGTAAGAAAGTTGCACCATAGTTGATATACTTTGTAATACCAAATTTTCAGAAGCCTGTGTTACAGACAACCCCTGGTGCATGCTGTACATCCTGATGTCAAAAATTACATAAAAATATGTAAACAATACATAGAAGAAAATATAGAAATGAAAACAGTCTACGCTGTAAGAGGCTGATTGCAGTGAGTAGTTGTTTGTGTTAAAGCAACAAAATGAATGGGATGAATCTTTATTCTTTCACAGTCAAATAAACATTAGTCATTATTTTCCCTTATTTGCCATAATTGCATTTAATCACTGCCATTTACATGTTGAAACTGTGTATCCTGGTGATACAGCATTGTCATTGTTAGCAACAGGCATAGGCTTTGTACTAAATCTGTAAGGCCTCTGGACTGCAGCTTGTCAGGTTTGCTCTCTGAGCTTTCTGGGACCTGCAGCTTCATTTCACTTGGGATAGTTGTGACAGCAGTTTCTCTAATTGGCCAGGTGGTTATGGCTAATGTATATTAATTTTGTTTATCTTTGTATGATACAACCATAGTTTCACACAGATAGCAGTAACAAGTAATGATTCTATGTGGAATGAGATAATTATGACTCTAACATAACAACATAGAGAATTACTGGCCCAGTATGACAGCAGAAGCTTTGAGAAGTGCGGACACAGTGTGCAACACAGTGGACATCTAAGCATGACTTTTAAGGTATACTCAATTAAATGATGTGCATTCCCGTTGTTTTCAACTGCACATCACACTACTTCTGTCCAATTGCCTTAAAACTGAAGTTAATCAATATAAATAAAAACCAAAGACCAATAAAGAAAACTCAATTATTACTATACATTTTAAACACAAATTTCATATGTATTTCATATGTGTTTTTTCAACATATACACTGAAGCTCATTTAAGTTTAGACGTCTGGAAGTTATGCTTCAGTACAAGTTAGTCAACCTACAGGTTAGGGGCTGACCTTCTGGAAAGCAGCTCAGTGCTGGACAAGTTAACCATAAGGTAGCAATGTGTCCTTGTGGCCAAGAAGGCCAATGATGTCCTGGAGTGCATTAGAAGCAGTGTGGTTAGCAGGCTGAGGGAGGTCATTCTCCACTTCTACTCTGCCCTGATGAGGCCATATCTAGAGTACTGTGTCCAGTTCTGGGCCCTGCAGTTCAAGGACAGAAAAAGTCCAGCAGAAAGCTACAAAGATGATGAAGGGAATGGAGCATCTCTGTTATGAGAAAAGGCTGAGATAACTGTTTAGCCTGGAGAAGAGAAGCCTGAGAGGGGATTTCATCAGTGCTTACAAGTATCTAAAGGGTGGGTGTCAAGAGAATGGGGTCAGGCTCTTCTCGGTGGTGGCTGATGACAGGGCAAAGGGCAATGGACACAAGCTGGAACACAGGAAATTCCAGCTGAACACATGGAAAAACTTCTTTACTTTGAGAGTGCCAGAGTGCTGGAACAGCCTGCCCAGAGAGGTTGTGGAGTACATATATGTCCATATATATGTATGCACAGAACATTCATATTTTATTGAATGCTTCAAATGATTGCAAGTTCACAGTGCTGAGCTTGTGTTTTCATAAGATAATATGCAGAAAGTAAGTGCAAAGTGATCATCATAAACAATGTTCTGCCTTTTGTAAGAACACTTAGCTGAATTATCAGGGAAAACAATATTTCAAATTTATTTCTTAAAGAAAGAAATTAAAACGATTTCAGTTAAAAAAAAAAAAAAACAAAAAAAAAAAACACAACATGAACATAAAAAGATTACAAAGGAAATGGCAACCACAACTCATTGTACTCATTGTATCCTAGAGGAGTACATGCCTCTTTTCTGTCTGTCTGGCAGATAAGAATCTTAAGAGTAACAAGAAGAGTCAAAATCCCTTTAGAATTCTAAAAAATATAAATAAGGTAAAAATCTCTTCCTTAGTGCTGCTGCAAAGCTCTTATCTGCAGTGCTGATCTTTATTGCACTCGTCATCCTCCTTTGTGGTACTGCCTGAGAGCAGTTTAGGCAACCTATGCAAAGCACCAGAGAAGATCTCCAACTCCCTGTGAGCTCACAGGGACCCAGCACCACACTGGCTGACCACTATCATCTAACCAGAGCAATCTCAACACTTCTGAAGATTTCAGTGGAAATTTTAATTTTTACTGCCTGTAGTATGCCAGACAAAAATTTGCTCACCCTGCAAAAGGGGCAGGAGCAAACCTGTAAAAGAAAGTCAGAAATAAAAACAGCTCTTGCTTGCTGCTGCAATGAAAAGTGAGGGTAGTGAAAACCACTGGCAGGTGAAGCCTGGTATTTAGCACATACACATTGTGATGTGCACACAAGGTCTCTTTGAAGAGCAGCTACAACCAGGCCAGTTTCCAAAGTCTTAAATTTCAAAAAATAGTGCAGCTATGGGCATTTTGCTGTTACCCTCTTTTAACAACTGCAGTTTCAGAGAGCAACAGGAGCAGAAGTGGTTTATAGGAAAAGGTTTTTTTACTCTGATTTTGTCCTGAACTGCAATTTCAAGGAGGTTCAGACAGCAATTTAGGAAAAGTAATCAACTGTGTATATTCTCACAGCTTAAAAGAGAAAGTTGCAGATCTTTCTGACAATCCTGATTCAGAATCTTTGTTTTCTTCCCAGAAAAAATCAAGAGAGGATTGATGTTACAAAAGTTGACTAAAACCACTAATGAGATGTGTCCATTTTAATTGTTTAAGACTAGCAATTTCCCCTGTAGCTTGAAGGCCTTTGAGAGTGCAACAAAATCCAGTTAGAGGCCAAATTCTGTCTCTTGACTGCAAACAGTTATTACAGAATAACTTCCTTGACAGTACCCAGCTATTCATGATTTACGTTTATGTAACCAAATGCAGATAGGATGTTGACAATTTCTTTCAATTAAGCTGAGAAAAAATATTTCCGATCTAATACTACGCAAGGCTAAATCCAATTCAAAATCCAATTCAAAATCCAAGACTTGTTCTACACACCAAAAGTTTTATACTGCTTTTTTTTATTTCAGTTTTACAATTGAAAATGCATCCTTAAAATACAGAATCTGGAAAATATGATCCTGAATACAGATGTGTCTTATTTTGGGGTCATGAGTTCAACAGTAGTTTTTGGTTATTCACAAGCCACATGGCTCTGCAGCTAGCTCAAGAAACTATAAACAGACTGTTTTCAATAGCATTTTGACGTTAAAAAGAGTGGCAAGGGTGCATTGGAGCCTACCAAAAATTGTAAGTTTTGCATAATAGTTCAATGGACTAAAGCACTCTGGATCTACTAGGTTGAAGACTATCATAGGCAGGTATTAGATATAATCCTTGTGAAGTTTTCTGTGACAATGTAAGCTCTCAATTTTGACAAAAAGAACCAAGAAAGGTATGTTAGATACTCTTATTCCTACTGATTCTAATGGATATGCTATTAATGTCCCATTTCCATTTTTTTTGTAGAGCTAGCCTAATTTAAAAGGGTGTGGCAATCTGAGAAACACTACAATCAGTTAAAATTATAGGCTCTTAAACTTAAAGGAGACAATAAAAAGGGTCTGCTACCTGTATTTGCATTTTATAGCTCAGAGCTCACCTCCAAAGAATAAGAAAGACAAGATAAAAAGAAAGACAAGAACCATGTGTTACCACAGAAGTATTTTTACCAGATAAAAAGCAGACCTTTAGATATCCACTCTATATACCTAATAGTTAACAGAACAAATCTCAGTAATGGTAGAGGTAAAGGAACAAGTGGTACCAAGGTGTCCAGAGTTTTATGTCAGCAGTCCCTCGGAGACTGTAGATTATGGGCAGTACTGCAGTACTACAGTCTCAATGCATTACTTGTCCAACCAGCATGGACCTAGTTATCATTGACTTCTGTTGAAGCTACATGACTTCATGCAATTTGTCACCTTGGAGATGAATCCCCCACTTTTACATGCTAATATGCTCCCTTAAGTTTTCTCTGTGCTCTGTTCTGGGTTTCAGTAAAACCTTTTATCAGTCATTGTTTTCAATGGGTAAAATAAAGAGGCCATCAAGGCAAAAAACCTGACCTTCAACGGAAATTTAATTAAGGAAAAAGCAGCTAATAAATTTGAAGACCTTCTAATTGCAAATTAACCCCTGACTCACTCACACCATTATCAGTTTAGCTTTGATACTACTTAATTCTCTCCACATTTGTAAAAAAGAAATACCCATCCCTCTTCCTAGCCAGCATTGGTTTCGATCTGAGAATATAACAGGAAGACTGTGGGTCCAGTTACTAAATGGTGATAATAAACCCACCTTAATTGCTTCAATTAGATCATCCACAGGGAATCACTTTACACAACCTATAGGGATTAACAGGTGCTTCATGAAACACTACAAACAATTACACAGGGATGAGCAACCATCAAGAGCTGGCGAAGAAACAGAAGTTGCTATCTATAGACAGTTTTCTGAGTTACTCTCTGTGCTTATCTGTGGGGAGGAATTATTCTTCACCCAAGTACAAATACCTAGTCAAAACAATTCTGGGGCCGATTTCTATAAAGACTATATACTGGACACCTTTGAGGATCACGCTAATATTAAGCCCGAAAGAAAATGTAGTCTCGTCATACTGGATGTGTCACAAGTGCAGGTGTTTAGTGTTTTGACACTGGCTCTGCTGAGCCTACGTGTCTTGCCCTTTTCAAATTGTGTTCTCCTTGTCTTTTTTGATAGGTGTTTATTTGGCATAGCAAGGGAGTCAGTGTGCAGAAAATCAGAGATTAATGTTCATAAAAAAGCAAATACAGTGGAAGTATTTCCTTTAGTGGACAAATATTTAAACTCTTACAAATTTTATTTTATCATTTTTGTAAACAGGATATTTTTAAGTCACTTCAGGATAAGAAAGCAATGAGTAAACAGTGCTTCCTATGTAGCAATTTATATGTGTGGGCAGACACGTGCACTTAATATACATGCATATTGTGTGTATCGAAGAATAGGCAGATGCACAGGAAGAATGGAAAAATGTATGTTAAATTACAGATATCTTAGGGATAATGAACAATTCTAGAATTATGCTTTGGGAACCACATCCAGGTGGGAAGGATGAAATCTGGTGAAAGCAGACTAAAACTCTGGCATTTGCTTTCAGAAGACCATGCAGGACTCTACATGCTCCAGTAAAACTAAGCTTGTAGACTGAAACTTGCCCCCCAACCAAATTTATGGTGATTGGGTTGAAAAGTCGATTATAATTCCACAAAATGACAAAGTAGAAGCAGTCTTGTCACAACTTAACAGGTCATGGTACATTCTGGAATGTGATCAAAAGTGAGACAGAATATTTTAGCCATGAGAAAATCCCCAGGGCTTTTTAATTTTGCCGTAAGGCCGGATGAGCTGGTTGGTTATAGCATTTGAGAATTTATATACCATTTTTGGAAAAGAAGGCTTATTCTGAAGAAACGGATTGGTGACAAAAACCTTCTAAGTAGTTCTGGCTACAAACGATATAATTGCTCTTTAACCACATCTCAGTCACAAGCACTTAATTTAGCATACAAAATAGATTTGAGATCTTTTTCTTCCATCTTTTTCTGCTACTTGAGACCCTTATTATATGTCACTTACACTGTACTTCCCTGAAAAGCTGAAACTGCAAACAAACAAAATCCCCACTACCCCTTCCCTTCCCTTCCCTTCCCTTCCCTTCCCTTCCCTTCCCCTTCCCTTCCCTTCCCTTCCCTTCCCTTCCCTTCATGAAGTAGGAAAATACCATAAAACATGTTTCTGATAACAAGCCCCTTTTACCATGGGCTGGGAACAAAAAATGCCCGAGATATTAAAGAATATTTAACTTGAAATGTCTTATATAGCCACTTGACAAAGACAACTTTCCCAATCAGTAAGCAACAACTTTTATTTTATTAGTGAGAAAGGAAATGGGCCAAATAAATGAACATCTGCACTCAGTCCTTGGATCGGTATACTTCAATAAGCCAAATTATCTGTTAGCTCTCCAGAGGCACAGAGGAAAGTTCTAAAAGTGTTAGGTTTGGTTGGGATGGCAACAAGAAATATTTCTGATCATTTCCAAATGATGAGTAGTGTCCTAAAGAAAGAAACATAGAAAGTAGAAGAATGATTGCCTGAGAAAGGTGGAAGAAGATCAGCAGCTGCTTTATAGTCAGACAGATGTTACAGAGGACTGGTAATGCTTCTAAGACTAATAATATTCCTAGCACTGAAATCGGGGAGAAGAGTTTTGTCTAAAATATGAGCAGTCTTACTAGAATATATCTTTTGCTCTTCCAGACAAGCCTTCTCTCCCTGTATCATACCACACTACTTAATTTGCAGCTATTGCCAATTCAGTGTTTCATCTAAGAAATGTTGGCAGAATTTCTACAGGAATATAACATTCACATTTCACAAAAAATGATGATTCATGTTATTCCACGGTGCAACTGAGACTGAATTTGATGCCCTTTTTTGAAGCCTTGTTCTCTGGAGGTTGATATAGGGAAGTAGGAGGCATTTTGAACTTAAGAACTACTCTTTTCGATGCAGCAATTTTGCTGTGTGGCCTACATTTTAAAAATTCAGGGTTGATTAAGATATCATGTTATTTCATTTCAGTTTTTTAGTCTCCAAATTTGCTTCTAATGCTAATTGCATTTTGAAAGGAACTTTTTAATACTTCAGAAGAAATATAAGAAGAAGGCGTGCATCAGACCCCTAGCAAATCAGTTTGGAATTAAAATCTAAGACTAAAGAAAATATTCCATATTATTTAGTGTATTTTATTAAAAGAAGAAAACTTCTTTTCTTGTACTGCAGCATTCAGTTTTTCTCAGAAGTGTTTTCCTATTATGGAGTTGCATGGTTTGTTTTCTTTTAATTTAATATGGTTAAACAAGGGTTCTGGTTCTTTTTTTTTTTGTTTTTACTATTATTTTTGGGGTACAGAATTAAATCAGATTCACTGAATTAGCTTGACTTTCTGAAGAATGTCTGACCTTGTTTCAACCTAATAAAAAAAAAATTTGAAGAGAAAAAAACCCCATGAGACAACATGACAAGAATGCATTCTTTGACACGTATAAAATTATGCTCTAGGTGCGAAACAGACACGTTTTCTATGTACAAAGACAAGTGACTTTGCCAGGCCCTTCACTCTGTAAAGATTTTATAAAGTTATATACAATGTTTATTTGTACCCTTTTCAACTACATGCTAGATTAAAGCAAATAAAATTTATATATTTAAGGAGCAACATGTTTTACTATCAAAGAGAAAATGTTACTAAGGAAATGGGAAAACAGTGGGGAACAGCATTTGAAGTAATTAATTTAGCTAGGGATGCTAAACTAGAACTAGAAGCATGACTGAAAGAATTTATATCCAAAAAATACAGGAGGGAGAGGTATACGCATCCTCCTTCAAGGAAAAAAAGAAAAAAAATCTGAATTTTTATTGAAAATATACAGTAGAAGTGTTGAGAGGTTTTTTGTTTGATTGTTTGTTTGTTTGTTTGTTTCGTGTGTTTTATTTTTGATAGAAAAGACTCTTGCAACTCTTCAGAACTCGTTTAGAGGTTATAAAAATGTATTTGTTAAAAGCTAACACTGTGGTGCTTATGTGCAGACCTCTAGCAGCATGCGGAACCTGCCACAAACTGCTCACAGCGTATGTACAGGATGGTGACATTTGCTGGGCATTTACACAGAGGAATAACGGAGCATAAGGTTAGGTTGCTGTCATGCTGAGACCACTGCCCATCATGCTGACCAATACTGTCTCATGACTCCTTTCTGATCCCCTATGGCCTGGACACATTTATTATCTCTCGTCTTATGCTGTGCAGAGACATTTTAAATGAGTCACAGTGGCAGGTGGCCCTTATTAATACCTCTTAGGATATGAGAGCTGCTGGAATGTTTAGCCAGAGAGATAAACCAGAAGGTGAGACAGGAAAAGTCCTGTGAGGAAATACATGAAAACAATTAAATTTGGAAGATAAATATGTTTCGGTGTCATTTCAATTAACAACAAAACTATAGGACAACTTTGGACAATAACAGATAGACATATCCTCTGTTCAGAACAGAGCTGGGATTTATGACACTTTGTACTATCCTTGTAAACAGATAACAAAAATCACAGAGGACTTTATTGTATCAGAAGATGAAATTATAATAAATAAAATTGAAACTGTGGACGACAACAAGTTCCATTTGTTAACTGCAGCTGGAGTAGAATAATTGTAAATATTGATATTTAATGGCAGCTAAAAACTTTATTAGCACTGATGTTGAAAAACACTTCCCAGTGGAAGCAAATTTGCTATGTGTTTTACAATGCAAGCTTAGACTCCAGAAACCAAAGGACCATGGAATAAAAAGAAAATTTTTGCTTTTCTATTCTAGCTTACTGCAGCTGTATCTCAGTTATATGTTCCTGAACCTTCTTTTGAAAGGAAGTTCAGAAAACAGCAACAGACATGCCAGTAGGAGATACGCTCATAGTTTAAAGCCATTAAAGCAAAAGAAGCAAAGAAATTATTATGGAAATACAGCATGCTGTAGTAAGTAGAAATAATAGGTAAATTCTGCTGAAGAGAAACAATACCAAGAAACTAATCACTGGTATTAATTTGTTTCTGGGACTATCTTGCAAGACTACTGTAAGAATTTAACTGTTTTTAACAAAGCATCAGAACATGCAGAGTAAGTAGCAGCAGGAGATGATGTGAACGATACACTTCATTTTTTTCCATTTGCAAATGTTGGGATGTCTGGTTATTCTGATTGGCCATGCACTATCCAGTACTAAACACACACTCCAAAAAAAAAAAATTAAAAGAATGATGCCTACACTAAGTGGCACTCTCAGAGTGCCCAAATTAACCAGTTAATCAAGAGTTTAATTTTTCATTTTAAGAATACATACTAATTTGTGTTTGAACATTCTACAAATGATGTTTATGGAATCTTTTTTCCCCACTGGATGACTTAGAAGTCAATTAATGCATAAAACTATAAAAACAAATGTCTAAAAATATGGATACACACATGCATACACCTATACTGTCATATACCTGTGGAAGTGGAATGTCTCAACATCAGAGGGAAATGTGTTTCAGATGTTATTTTCAGGTGACAGAGCATTGTATTTTTAAAAAACTACCTCCAAATTCACAGTGTGTTACAGTGAGTCATAAATTTTAGGTGATCCAATTAAAATGAAATTATTTCAGTCACTAGAGTGGTCTCTTACAGTATTAAATATATCTTAAGTTTTAAGGACAGTTTGAGTGTACAAAAATAATAGTTGATTACCAATTGCTGTTGCTGTGAGATATGTAGAGGTATAAAAAGAATTACTTTTAATCTATTTATAAAATAAACAAATATATTAACACACACAGAAAAAGAATTACATATAACACTTGGCTCTATTTATTGGGTGTATCTACCAAAAAGACTTGTGGAGTGTGTTTACATTTCCTTTTATATTAATAGGTACATCACCTTTGTATGCGAAAGGCAATATTGCTGCTTGAGAGAGGATAAAGTTCTGGACCCACAGAAAGCAATTACAGTTCTACTACAACAAGAAGGAAATGAAAAGCAACCGAAAACACAGCTAATTATCATTTTTGAAGGAAATCAGCACCAAAATACTTGTCATACACTGCCAATTTAAACTCCTCAATCCTCAAGTTAAGTCACCAGACCTCCTCTGTTCTCAACTCTTATATCGTTTGATAAAGTTCTTAGGGGAAAAATAAATAAATATTAACTCAGTCTTGAATTAGAGTTCTATTGTTTACCAGTTTGGGTTATTATACATTAAAATAGGGAAGTCAGACAATACACTGCTGTCTTCTGGAAAAGAAGTAAGCCTTCATATACTTCCAGCTCAAAAAAAAATATTTAAATGAGAAGTGAAAATGTGGGAGTAAATATCTAAAAAGAGAAGGGAACCCAAAGCCCTCAGTACATCTTATCTGGTGAAAGAACTCAAATAAGGTCAACCATAAAAATACAATAAGGATTTGTGGGACCTTCCTCAAAGCTAAATAGGATTTATGCAGAAATTTTCATCTTCTTGGGGTTTTCAAGAGAAAAGGCATCCGGAGACCTCAACTATTAATCCAAACATAATATTATGATATTTAAAACTGTTGTTTCAGGTAAGTGTATTATTCAAATGAAGCATACTAGTCCCTTCTAGTGTCAGTGATTATGGAAACCTGGACACACAGATAATTAAAAAACCTATCAGTTTTTAATCAACATAATATTATTTACTTGCAATGTATTTAAAAATCTTTATAGTTGTCTTCTGCATGCTTCTGGTTTGAAATGTATGAAGTTATTACAGAAAGCTGACTGCAAAATTTGTTGTTATTGATTATTTCAGGAGTTGGAATAAGTACTTAACCTCTGCTTGTGAACAGCAAGATGTCTGAGATTTGATCCTAACTACCAAAGCAACAGCTTTATTTTATCTTTATACGCGTTTTTTAGCTCCCACTTTTCATGACCCTTTACAGCTCATGAATCAACTATTTTTTTTCATTATAAACTCCTTCGTGGGTTACAGAACAGGAGCCATGATAAAAAACTCCTTGCTTATGAATTGGAATCTTATTGTTCAACCAATTATAGTTCTGAAGGATTAAAGCAGAAATAAATCTTGAGCTGTCCTAAATGGAAATCCAGAACTAATTTTAACTTCAGCCTGGTGTAGTCCTTCTTATTTCTCAGAGTCTTACTTGTTTTTCATTCCTATGCCATGTTCATCCTCCAGAAGTGATTGCTATGCTTTTAGATTATTAGTAAAGTAATTTAAGAAAATATTATCATGCTGCTTCACTTGAGAAAATGCTAGCTGATTTCAGTCTAAAAGTTATTTTTGATCTGAGATTGAGATTCCAATAACTGCCCAGAAAAAAAGCTGGCATGCAGATTAGAAAAAGAAAAAAAAGAAAAAGAAAAAAAAGAAGAAAAAAAAAAGAAGAAAAAAAAAAAAAGGCCTCAGCTTCACTTTAGTTTAAATTAATACTTTTTCAGCATAAAGAACATTTGTTTTCTTCTTTCTGAGGTTCTTTCCTGTCTTGCTCTAAATCACTGCTGGAGTAGATCTGCCAAACAGTCTGCACTTGGCAAGTCAGTTCTGTATTCCTACAGAACCGAGAAAACATACCATGCGCTGTCTCTTCCCCCTCTCACAACCTACCACCCTTTCCCAGGCTTTTGTGAGCTAAGCTATGCATTTCCTGACGTTTATCCACCTGGGTCTCATATTTTGGTCTTGAGCAATGAAATCCAGCAGTTGTTTATTATACAATTTAAGTAACAAAAAGGTTGCATATGAGAGTGCAAGAAGAAATGAGAATAAAACCCAACTTGAAATACATCAAATATAAGCATTATCCAGCTTTCCAAAGTCTGTTGTTTTTATTTTTATAAATGCAATGCATCATGTTTTATTGTAATGCTCAGTAGTGTACTACTAGCTCTTATTCTGTCATTTAGTTTAAACTAAGAGGTTTATCAGAGTCTTGTTGACTCCACACTAATGAACATTAACCTTTAACTAAAGTAGTTTTAGAGACACGTCTCTCAGGCTCACTTCCTTTAGATAACTTGAACACAGTTATTGTTACTTTTGTTGTTATGTTGACAATATCAGATGGTATGAGGAAAAGAAAAATCAGTTCATTTTTATCCCTGCCATTATTAACAGAAGCCCAAAAACACCAGAATAGAAAACATGTAAGTGAAGCCTTTAAAACTACATGGGTTTGTCCTTCTAGGCTTCTTGAACAGTCAGTAATGAGAGTCAGGTATCTCCATAAGTCAATTCAGATCCCAGCCACACTCTGACCAGAGAAACTTGGAGCACCTGCGCTCGTGTTTCAGTTGTCTCAGTTAACTGCCTCATATTAAGTGACATGAATCTGGGCCCCAAGTGTCCTGTTTCTGTTCTGCGAGTGGACTAGCTCACACCTTCTTGAAACACTGTGCATGTATATGGATTACTTACTTATCCATTACACTTATCCAGGAGATAATATACTAGCTACTTGCAAGAAGAAATAAAAGCTGCCCACGGAGAATTCTTCTATGTGCAATGTTATTTAAATCTATCGCTACTTCTTGTATACCACGGGAATTATTTTCTTAATATTAATGGAAGAGAACACTTTTCATTTTGTTTCTGAAGATCAAGCATGATTTTAGAAAGGTTAGCTAGGAAAGGGAAAATACCTTGATTGTTTTCCATGTCTCACTCTATCGTTTTTTCAATTCATCTTGCTGTCCATCTGAAATAACTAGCAAACAATGGAGAAAAAAATACACCACAAAACTTGGAGAATAATCTGCATTTAAATACAATGACTGTATTTGCTCACTACCTTAATTGCACAGTTTTACAACACAGAGGTATTTTAAGATTTATACAAAGGTTTCCTCTACTATCAACCATTACACACTTTCTAAGGGGTTATCACTGATGATGTTAATGCCATGTGTAAACATATTATTACCTTCATCATTGCATTCACTTACTGGCCAGCCCAGCCTAAAACATGACAGATTTTTATATGCCATTACTTTCAGTCAGTTAGAAAAGGCTTAACTGACAAGTAAAACTACTGAAAATAAAACAGGTGCTGTTTTACCTCAAACCAGGACAATCATAATCTTGACCTGAACTGAATTTGAATAAGAGTGGCTTCTTATTTAACTACTAGATTCATGAAAACTACTTTTATAACAAATAAAACATAAAAAAAAAAAAAAAAAAAAAAAAAAAAAAGAAAGAAACAAGATCCCCCCAAAAAAGAGTAACACAATCTCATGAACTATTTTTTTTCTTTTTTTTTTTTTTTTTTAGGGAGAATTTGTTTGGTGTAGCTATTCCTAGAGACTGTTTAAATGATACTGAGGGACTCTATAATTTCTCAAAAATACGATCAGGCAAATATGGATGTTGTTCTCTGTATTGGTTAATATATGGTTCTATGTAGTAGTCACAGAACTTGCAATTACAAATACTCATTGACTATTACTGAGACAGCAATTACTTCAACATTTCTTCTAGCAATGGAGTGAAAAATTACTTACAGAGACTTTCATTCTTTGCATACACAGAGATAACTATCTAAAGCAGAAAAAATACCCTGCATATGATTGCAAAACCTGAAAATACTTTACAGCCTTCTCTCCATCCTAAATTCACATCTTTTTGATGAAATGGTAATTTGTTAGCCTGAGAATTCAACAGGACTGAATTCTAAATTCATTCTGCAAGTGCACTTGGAAATGTATACTGCCTTTGTTTTAACATCAATCTCAAATCTTCTTTCATGCCAAGAAGGATCCAAGGAAATCTCATGGAAACTTTCTCAATACATAAGTTAGCTATGCATGGCATTATTTTTTCTATGTACAGTTGTACTAGGTTTAAATGGCAAGGTTTTGGTAGTGGGGTCTGACTTGTGCCAGACACAGACAGTTCTGCTGCCTCCAAAGGGATCCACCATGAGGCACAGCTGAGCCATCAGCCAAGCTAGTGATGCCTTGGGTAAAGCGTATTTAAGAAAAGATAAAATACTGGACAAGGGTGTGTGTGGGGAATAAAAGCATGAAAATCAGCCCTAAGAACACCGAGGTAAGAGAAGATGGAGAGGAGGAGATGTCCCAGGCACTGGAGAAGAGATTCCCCTGAAGCCAGTGGAAAAGCCCATGCTGGAGTGGGTTTATTTTAAAGGAACTGCAGCCCTTGAGGAGGACCCATGATGGAGGAGAAGAAAAGTGTGAGGAGGAAGGAGCAACAAGAAGGAGTTGATAGGGACTGACCACAACTTCCCATTCCCCATCATCCTGTGCTGCTTGGGATGGTGGTGGTGGGGAAGGGTACAGGAACCAAGAGTGAAGCTGGGCATAGGTAAATGTGGAGGAAAGGTGTCAGTTTAATATTTGGGTTTGTTTCTCACTACCCAAATCTATTTTAATTAGCAAGAAATTAAATCTTCTCCAAGTCAATAACTGGTAAGAAACCTCCATGTGTTTATCTCAGTCTACCAGCTTTCTCTGATTATTTTCTCCCTCTGTCTCACAGAGAAGGAGCAGTGATCGAGCGGATGAGTAGGAGTCAGTCCCACTTTTGCAGAATGAATCGTGTCTGTAAATTTTGCTTTATTTTTAACAATAAAACACAACTAAAGGTGTATGAGCACAGGTAACTGAACACAAAATTAATTCCAGAAGGCTTAAGTATTGTACTTTGAGTTAATTGTTTTCACAAATAGCTGCACCAGTACTGTACATAATAGGATCAAGCAGATGCCTGCGTATCGAAAAGCTGTTTCTTTTTACCGACTGTAGCAGGTAGCCTAGTATCACAAACAAAATGCAACATAACCTCGTATTGCTTTTAATTAACAATTAACAAGTATGTAACCACATATTACTTCTATGAAGTTTGTGTCTCAAGCTTTCTTTCACCATCAAAACTGTGGTTTTTTTTCAAGTTTTCCTTAGCAAAAACTACAAATACTTTCCACAGTGGTAAATAATTTTATTATGGTAGTATTCAAAGATCTATGTGGCAAAGGCACATGAATCAATTACTTATAGCTTCTAATAGGGAAAACTGATATGAAAGATCTGAAGACTTCTGTGACCAAAGGAATCAGAAAACAGATACTTCCAATGTAAGCATATGACTTCCAAAGATACTAGGTACAGATAAACCAAAGCAAAACACAGAAAACCCCCCAGACACACGACAACTGCAAAACCGCCCTAACAGAACCCCCCTACACATATTGATTAGGAAGAACAAACCACAATTTTCTTTGAAATTCTGAATATGAGATATGGTGGCAAACTTCTTAGAGATAACTTAGGAAATCAAGGAAAAATAATTGTGTGTGTGTGTGTGTCCTGTTAGTCCTGTAACCCAACTGTGAAATTATACTGAATTGTAATACTAAGTACTCCATAAATATCTGAAGTATAAGATACTAT
This sequence comes from Thinocorus orbignyianus, assembly GCA_013400375.1. NCBI lineage: Eukaryota > Metazoa > Chordata > Aves > Ciconiiformes > Thinocoridae > Thinocorus > Thinocorus orbignyianus. The sequence continues at coordinate 1,680,107 of VXBW01006614.1, forward strand.
ATATGCAGCAAGGGACATATTACGGCAAATTGCCAACAAAGCATTTCCATCTTATCCATCTAAACCGAGTCATCTGAGTATACAGGCTTTCTCTTTATCCAGCCAAAAGACTTCTTCCAGACAATTCCCACCACTCTGAGACACCTATTTTTGAAGGTTATTAATCACTTGGTGTCAATTTCTTTCTACCGACCATAGGAGGAGCTAGATGTCCGGTTTACAATCTGGCAACAATTCTTTGACAACCACATTGGGTGAGATAATTCCTACTCACACTAATCAGAAGTAACCAATTTCTAGAGAAATAATATCTCCTCTTTGCCATAGGGAAGTTAACGCCAGGTCAACTTTGCAATGTATAGGGTTGGTTAAGTTTCTTTTTTCTTTGTCTTTTTTTTTTTTTTTTTCCTTTGCTTTTACAATGTTCCCTTTATCTTTAATAACTTTTGATTTAAACCACATCACAAAACTAGTTCCACAGCCCTCCAAAGGAACACACACAGACTAAGCACCAACACACAGTTTGGAAGGTTTACTAGGATTTTAAAAGCCAATCTTTGTAGAAAATTGTTAGCCTGCAGGCAGCGGTGCAATCTCTAAAACAAGCTACTTTGTAGTTTACCTTATTGGACTTCTATTTTTTTTGTTGTTGTTTGTTTGTTTGATTTGGACCTTTAAAGGGGATCTTCTCGTTAATGGTTACATTCTGAGACCATGGGCTAAACTCATTCATTACTTCAACCAGGTTAACACCAGAGGGAATGCACTTCAACCATAGTGGTGTAAGTGGTGAAATGATGACATCTATTCATTTCTTCTGCTGCAGAGTGAAAATAAGACCATTTTACAATGTAAACAGCATAAACACTGAACTCTGTAATCGGAACCGAGAAAAAAGATCTCCCATTTAAGAGTACAGTATATTACCCTGTTTCATAGGAGTAAAGAATAATTTCATAGTCCACCAAAGCAATGAGGTAGTGCACTGAAAATGTGAAAATTGGCAATAAACCACCAGGGTGTTTAGCTACAGTGAAAAAAAAAAAAAATCCTAACAATATTTCCACCTTGTATCTTTGACCACCCAGGAAATAGCTTTAATTAGTACAAATTGTAGCCTCATGTAATGAGGGGAAAAGTATATATTTCAGAAAAGATACCACACTACTTGCTGCAGATTTTTATCATGTATGACCATGAAAAAAGTTGTTTATAAAAAGGTAACTTGAAAAACCCTAATTAGAAAGTATGCTCACTGGAAGAACATTTGTTTCTGTACTGAATTCCACCGTGTGAACCGAAAATGTTTATCTCTTCAATGTAGCCTTCTCAAGAAGTAAGACTTGATCCTTTGTGGTGTTTTACCTTGAGTAATCATTTACACTCCTGCAAAGACAATGTAAATCACCACTAAATCAGATTATCCACTCAAATAAGGCAGCACTCAAATAAGGCAGTGACTGTTATCATAGCTCCTGTGAAGTCAATAGCACTGTGACAATTTGTGTGAGCAGATCTGCTCCTGAGACTACTTCAACCACTTGGCACAGTTGTGCCTAACTTCACAGAGCAAAGAAGAGTCTGATGGCAATCAAACTGGCTGAGACTGACAACCACCAGAACTCCATGCAAAGGCTGCTCAGATAGAGCACTTCCAACACATTTGATTATAAGGTGGTTTTGTGAAAGAGGGAATTGACATTTGTTCATGATGGGCCCAATTCTGTGTCAAGTGCTGGTATCAAAATCCATCCATCATGATACACTGCATCTCCAGGATCAATAGCTTTACACTGTCTTCAAGAGAGTTACCACAAACGTGACTGGGAAGAGTTTAATCCTGAATTATATTTTTATTTTTTCTTTTTTAATATAAAACTGCTTTTTTTTTTTTCCAGTTAAACAATGAATAACTGAATACTTATTTTCTTTCATGGAGCTTTAGATCGTGTATAAAAAATATTAAGCAATTTAATTTAAAACAAATCATCCTGAATTCTTGTTCATAAATGATACAGGGCTTCTGATAGTAAGAGATTGTATTTGTCTTTACAGAAGACAGTAAAATATGAGTTCCTCAGCATTTATTTACTTTTCAAACTGAAGTATAAATAATTTAGTAGTGATAAGAATTCACTTGAACAATATGAAATTTTATAATCTGTTCCTAAGTAAACTGATTGTTAACTGCATATTATGCTAAGGCATGTCTTTTATGTATTATATTTGTTATATCTGCTGTTTTTACCTCTTTGAGTTTCTTCTTACACTATTAAAGCTTTTGACACTAAAAAAAGTTTTTGGATTGGATTTTGTGTGGTTGTTGTTTTTATTTTAATAACCAGAAAATCCCTATTTGGTCTTCCTGAGACTTCACCAAGTCATAAATAAATTATGAAAAAATAAGCAAGCATAATAAAGACAGCTATAGATAGTGTCTAGATCAATGTGAGCACAAGAGTTTGCTTTCACAGCCTTTTTAAGTCAAAGGAAACTTGCCGCTCACACAGAAAATCATTGAGCTTCCACTCCACCAACATCCTCTCATTAAGAAATTGTCACACAATGTGATGAGAAGAATTTTTTTCAGAACTTCAAAGGAAAATTGTACAGCATCGTTCTGTCATGCCCATACATCTTAAGACAAAGTTTTTCACTTTAAAAACATAATGAGGCTTTAAATGTCATTATGATGAAGATACAAGGGGGGAAATACAATAGAAGAGATGCTTTTCATGCACTTCTTAATCAGAGAACTTTAATAATTATTTAGTGTTTTTAAAAATTAGTCAGTCCTTAAAAAACTATTTGCCACTCTATCCCAAACTGCACATTATCTTTTAAAATATTTTTCAGTCTAAGATAGTGTATTCTCCTAAAACTGCAGTGAAAGACCTTCTCCAATATCTAGACATAGAGGATTCTGCATTATCCAATTGTTTGGGGTTCTTTGCTTTTTCTCTGGAGTAATTTCATTTCTATCTCTTTCTATGACTTCAATAATATATTTCCTCATAGCTTTTAAAATGATATATTACTCTTTTCCATACATCTTTGATCCTATAAGGATGTAGAAGCTCCCTAATCCACCAAAGAAAATCAGCATGTTTAAAACTGAGAACCTATTTAAATTACATGCAATATAAGAGGCTTATACAATTCACTTATATCCAATACAAGAGATGAAAACTTTCCAGTATCCCCCAGGCTTATGATAATTTTGTCTATTTGTAATTCTGCAATTGTTTTTGCACGAGTAACAGTTCTAAACACAGTTTTGAGCTTTTTAGATTCCACAGTGGAGCCAAAGCCAACAGATAGCACTCAGTTAAATACCCAGGTAAACCAAAAAAGCAACCAAACAATAAATAAAACATAGATAGAGGTAGATAGCTCTTTTCTACAAACGGAAAGTTTTCTGAATTACAAGCTAGTAAAAGACACCAATAAAGTGTATGAAATGTGTAGCAGAGATTTTATTTTCCATGCTTCTGAAACATCAGAACAACTCAGAAACGTAATCTACCAGGAATATAACCTGAAAAATGGAAATAGGTGCAATGAAAAGAACAAATCCTTTTTAAAAGCCAGCCAGCTAATCCTGATCTTTCAATAGCTGATAGATACATGCCGACTTCTATGCATTTCCAGGACTCAATTTGTTTTATTTTGCCATGATCTATACCAAAGAGTCAAGCTACTTGAAGGCATAGTTTAGGATGGAAACATGTTGGGTCTCGTAGTTATATTGACAACTCAACTGGAGGCTGAGAAGGACAAATAGTGTGTGTGAGTCCATTGTAAAAACAAAAATGGGATTAACATTCAAAATCTCGAGGGATAAAACCTGTGAGAAAACATCTCTGTTACTGTGTTTTCCTCTTGCTTTCAGAGTGAAAATTTATCTGGAATGTTCCTAGCATTGTAAAATAAAAGAACTGGTGAAAGTAGAGGAAAGGTAAAGTCAGAAAAAATGGCTGCTATATAAAACCTAAAAAAATCTGCTTGTTTTCTGTACAAAAATACATAATCCTTATCACAGAGCACCCTTGATGAAAGTACTTTGTTGATTAATACAAATCAATTCCTCACTCAAATCACCAAAATTATAATTTGTTCATCTCAACAACTGAAAAGAGTAAGATACATTAATTGCTTTAGATACATTGGAGTCTTAAAGAAGTAAAAGTGGATTTTATTTCAAGAATTCTTTGCAGCCTGAATCATGAATGATTTTGATGTTCATATGTATTAATATTTTTCCTTTTTGTTTTGTGCTTCTTTAGGTCCTTTAGTAGACTCTTATGATCCTGTTTAGTTTGGATAGTTTGCATCCAAAAGCCCAGTGGGCATGCAGGGTAATAAGGCAAGAAATCACACTTACAATTTTTAAATGTACTACTGTAAAGGACAAAAAGAGGTCTCAGTAAATATCTTTAGCTTCTAAGGAATGAAAAAATTTTCCCGCGTGCCATAGCAAAGGTACTGAACTGCTTTAAAATGTAACAGAATAGGGTTTAAATTCGCCATGTGCTGTATTAGGAGTGTAAAAGAAGTTCACTGTAATCGCTGTAGTTCTTCAACTGCCTTCAGTTGATTTGGGATTAAGAGTTTTTAAGGATTTTTTAATGTCCAAATACTAATGACACATTTATTATAAATGACTCTTGATTCCCGTAATCATGAATTCATACCCTACCTCCATTACTAATAATACGTTAACATATTTTGATGGAGTAAGTTTCAGTCTTGTCTTCAGGAGAAACTAGAACAAGTTCCATAGAAATTTTAATCACAGAGACAGTATCCATATAAATTGCAAAAATCACACCTTTGAGCTTTTCTATATTTTTTAGTTTCCAAAAGCACAGGTTGACTGTCTTACTCATCTCCAAAAAATCCTACACTATTTAAACTTTTGAGTATCACACATATCAGAAGCCACAATGTTTATAACCTTACACAAAGATTAGTCAGTAGAAAAGCGAGCACTGCAGTGCAGTAAGGCTTCTGCTACCCTTGTATTAGCGAACTTGTTGAAATAGTAATGTATCACAGGCATGGCTTTAGTTTGGATTCCCTCAGCTTTTACTAGGCACACTAGGTAAATTAATTTTAGTTATTCACGACTCCAGTTAAACTCCATTAAATTTCTATAACAGAATAAAAATTTTAAAAGTTTACTTCAATTACTCTTCCTCCTCTGGACAGCACCTCCCTTAATAGAAAGACATGAAGAAATTTATATCTGGCAAATTGAGTTATAAGAAATGGCATTATCATATCATCTGCTAGAATTTCAGAGGTCTTTTATGAGTTTTCCTTTCCCAGCAAAACTCTTAAAATTCTATTACCAAGTTCTGAAATTCTTCCAATACTGAACTTTTCTTTGGGCTCATTGATTTGTTTCTTTAAAAATGATGGAAGATTCTAGGATTCTTTTATCCTATTATCTGAAATATGTGAAGAGGTCTTCTGCTTTAGTTCCTGATCATCTGCAGAAAAGTTTCTGGATCCCATTTACAGGAAAAAAAAAAAAAAAAAAGAGGAAAAAAAAAAAAGTCATGTCTAGGCATTTCCCCATGTATCAGTAAATTAATTAGTTAGTATCCCATCACATATTGGACAGACACTACCATGTGTATGCTTTAATTAGCTCAATATTAATTCATTGGCATTTGTTTGTGTAAGATATATGATCTTTATTCCATCAGCATGCTTATGTTTTATTATAAACCTTCAAGAGTTATACAAGAATTAGCCAGAGGCCCGTAATTTAATGGCTTATTGGCCTGGCTGTCGGTAATAGCAAGGTGAGGATGATGCAGAAATATAAGGAATGCTTTTGAGGAAGCATAATTTTCTTAATGTTGTAAAGACATTTTTAGTTCAAGGCATAAGGAGGATTTATTTTAATTTTTATTTGTATTTTTGTTTTATAAATTCTTACATTTATATTACTTTTTTTTATTTAAACGAAGTCTGGTAAATGTAAAAATCATGGATTGCAAGCTATTTAGAGACACTTTCTATTCTTCATATGATAGAATTTGAGAGGGTAGGATATGGAGGATTTCTGTAAAAAGACCACAAAAAGTCTAAAAGAGGCTGCACATCTTTCTGTTCCTTCAAAAATAGCAAAAATGGATGCATGTAAAAATTCAATTCTGAGATATAAAAGCTGAATAATCAGAGCCTGCTGAGTGCAAAAATAAATCACTCAATAAGGTTAAAAGAACACTGAATTCTGGGAAACTGATAGAATACAAGCTACAGCACAGATAATCGTTAGGCAATGAGAAAGATCTGGCAAGATGTCTGTTATAAAATTAATGCTGATAACTCTGCATCATCAGTTTAGAAGTACAAGTGGGATTCAGGATAAAAAAAGAACCATGTCCTGTTAAGTACTGACAGAATATAATACCATATGTTGAAAAGGACACTATTAATAGGCCAGTCTCTTCTGTGAGATGGAGAAATACAGTTTAACTTACATAAGCTGCGAGATTCAGAGGTTAAAACTTTGCACACTATTAAAGCATGAGAAGGATCAGTCTTAATTATTTGTAAGGAATGAAAGCTTAAGCTAAAACACGATTCCTTAAAACCAATCAACAACAACAAAAAAAACCCTCTATGACTTGGTCCAAATTATATTTTTTGATTATCTGTCATCTTTCCACCAATTGAGGTGCATCCTCAGCTTTTCAGACAGCCTCATTAATTTTGTAGAATTTGTTTTCTGTGATCACTTAGCCACTTGGGACAGTCTTCCCTCTGTGTCTTGACAAGTCTCCTCTACCTGCTTTCTTGCTGTTCAGACATAAACTACCCCTCTGGAAAAATAATTATCCACTACATTTGGATTGCTTGAGGGTTTTTTTCTGTCTTTGCAATTGTACGATATTATGCTTGTGTCAATTCACTGAATGAAAAAGGTATTTATATTATTTACTAATCACTTACAAACTTGCATACAGCACAGGAGCAATTTCACTTCTTGATTTAAAATCCTAGAGCAGCTCCCTTAAAACCAAATCAAAACAGACATGCCACATTAATGCAGAATATTATTTGACTAGCAAAAATGCAGACATCAGTAAAAGGATGCCTGCATAACGTAAAATCCCGTTAAAAAATCAGTAAGTTATTAGCTCCAAAATTTATAACCTTCAGACCACTGTCAATCCATTGTCAAACCATATTTAGAGTTGTTACTTCCATTTCTTGCCCTTTAACTCCTTAATATCCAATTCAGGTCCTAAGAAGTCCCCCCCTAGCCTTTCTAAATTAATTCTTTCTAATTCATCCATAAGCTGGTTCTAATACCCACAATATACAATCTATATATCTTTCCATAGCATTTTGGCTAGGAATTATCTAAAGGACGAGAAAGAGAAAAGCAGCTATCCTGCTGTTGGCTTATGTTTCTCATGCCAAAGAAGCCATGGTGTTCAACAGTTTGGTTCCAACTGAATTGTCCACTCTGTTAAGCTAGCCCTGCCCATGAGGAATTTCTAGGGAGTTCTGCTGCAAAACATAATTATTTTCGTGTTGTTTTTCAAATTACTAATTAAATTTCAGTCACATCTTCAAACTGTTTTCATAGCTAATCACTTAAAATGCCCAAACATTTATTTTTGTGTACCCTTCATTATCATGTACCCAGAGGAAAAAATTAAAATACCGGAATAAAAAAAAAAAAAAAGAAGAAGAAAAAAAACCCTCCCAGATTAAAACATGCCCCTCCAAACGATAAGAAAAAGCAGCACGAAAAGGATAACAGAAGACAGAATACAGTTATCTGGTTATTTCATTAGGACAAAACCCAACAACTTGTTTTATACACTTCTCCAAAGTAATTTTTTAGGGTAACAATTTTAACCAGGCACCCATTTGCAAATGACATAAGATGGCACTAGACATATCTATACAGAAAATATATTTCTTTGTAAAATCAACAAAGAAAACACTTGTCTCCCTCTAACAAAGAAATCCCTATATATTTTACTTAATTCAGAAAACTGAAAGCAATCCTGAGGAGACTCAGACTATGTAATCATGGAAGAAAAAAAGCTTTTACAGCTTTCAAACTACCCCTTTTTCCATCTATAGAAACAACTACACTTGTTTCTATCCTAGCTGATGTCAGCCTAATTTCAAAAACTCTCACTGAATTTTTCAAAACCTTCCTCAAACTTCTAACACAGTGCTTAGGCATCCTTACTGTTACAAGATATTTCCTAATGTCTAATCTAAATCTCCCTTGCTGTTTTTAGTCTTTATTTGTTATGCCCACAGAAGTTTGGTATTGTCTAGATTGAACAACCATCGTTCTTTACAACTTTTCTCATGGATTATATTTTTTTTCAGACATCAGATCATTCTTATAGCTCACCTGTAGTGAATTCTTTTCAGCTTTCTGCTCTGGATTGCCACCAATCGAGCCTCATCCTTTCAATTATCTAATATCAGAAATCAAACGTATGCTTGGTCAACCCAATCTTTGTGCAGAAAACCCATAATGGCAAGCATTTCCCACAAAGGTTAGATTAGATAAAGAAAATGCACTTCTATGTGTACCACAATCTGTGTTATTATTGTAGAGTGACACAAAGGACAAGCTACAAGGACTTAGGTCTTGATCATATTAAGTGTGGTGGAGCAGGAACACTTAATAACTAAAGTGTGCCAATCAGTGAGAGACTCCAATATACGTGCTTTTTCACAAACAAGAAAAATATTTTATGGTTTTTGAAATTAACTGATACAGAATCCTGGAACACAGGCACTTTTATATAGAGATATTTAATTTCAGTAATATTTACCAGGTAGGCTAATTTAAGATTATGAATCAATTTCACATGAAGAAAAGGACAGAATATATATCAAAACAGGAAAAAAATAAATCTGCAATGCTTTATGGCATTGTTTTAATGTTTACGTGGATGAACTACTTAAAATTTTGAGAAGATGTGTATGCATATTCTTCAATCAAGGGTGTTGCAGTTTGCATGTGCTGAATGCATGGGACTGCATACACACTGCAGTTCACACAGTTGTACTTCACTAATTATACCTAGCAGGCTCTCATACATAACATACTCTAACATAAACAAGTATTTTGCAAGATTAAGTAGGCCTTATCACACCTCATACTGAGGGAATGAATTGAAAGTTTGGTTGAGTATGTCAAGAGGAGTCATCTCTTTGCATTTCTGACATACTCATGAAATGATTAATAACTCTAGGGATTAGTTATAGGTGTTGGGAGGTGTGTCTTCTCATATGAGATGGACTCTTTGAAATATACTAATCAGTTCTCCCTAAGAGTTAAACTAACTACAGATAAAATGAATTTTTCACTCTGTCAATAAATGCAGTATAATTGGAAGCACAGGTACTTTGGAGATTCCATCATGTTCACAGTTTCCTTCAGACCAACTAAATAATGAAATGTTGGCGTTGTTGTTCATCCCAAATCTGTTTGTATTTCTTATTTTAAAAGAAATATTTGCAGTTTACTCAGTCTCCAGAACCACAGCAAATTGTCACTATTTTTGTAGATACATTTTCCAATCGCCACAGTAAGCCCACTGGACTGGAAATTGGCACTTTATTTATATGAGTTGCAGGTTTTTATGCTCCAGTGTTTCCCTGCCTTTTAAATATAGTGGGCAATTCTACATGTGTCTCAGATTTACAACTATGAAATTTTTTTATCTTAAAACCTCCTTGTTTACATAACAATAAAAGGTGAAGCAGGTCCCTGACATGTTTTCTGCATATTATATATAATTCTCTTGCATTCAAGATACTAAATTACTTATCAAGTCTCCCTATCATTGGCTTAATAAGAAGTTGAAAATTTTCTGTGTTTGTGTGTTGGTGCACAAATGTGTTTAATGCAAGACTTTCTAAAGAAGGGGGCAGCCTTACTGAACTCAAGCAAGATATAGATAGATAGATAGATAGATAGATAGATAGATAGATAGATAGATAGATAGATATGTATATGTATACATATCTATTCACATCTATAGATACGATATGTATATATATATATATATAGCTATATATGCACCCACAAACATATCCCATAATGAATAAAAGACCAGCAATTCACAAGTAGCGCATTATTATGCTACTTTGTAGCATGTCCCACACTAAAGATTTTTGTTACAAGGTTAGAAAGTTTTCTATTTAAGTGACTTATCTCTTTTTGACTACCTGATAATTCTGCTGTGTCATTTTATACTAAGCATGAAAGCTGGGGAGAAAATTGAAAAAAAGCTATAGAATTGTATATCCACAAATATAGACGTGTGCAATAAATATGTGTTTGTATGCTTCTATGAATAATCAAGGAATAATACCCAAATGAGATATTTCTTGGTACTCAATACATAATTTCAGGGTTCTCTTTTTTTAGATATTATTTTTGTTTATTTTGTTTTGCTTAACCCCAGAGTATTACAGTATTTAACAAAGGTCAAAACCTTTAAATGGATACAAACTTAGAAAACCATTATGGACAGAAGCACATTAGGAGTTAAAGGAATTTAAACTTTTTTTTAGAGATTTTTTAATTTTTTCCCCCTCTGCCTCCACAGCTGGAAGAAAACTGTGGAGCCATCATCTTGTTTAAAATGCAGAAAACGTAAGTACCTATTCTATTTTCTTATTCCCATTTTCTCAATGGCTATAGGTTATTTACTGCACATTTTTTGTCATTCTCATTATCTCTACCTCTATACTGCGACAGTCCCCATGATGCCCTTCTATTGTACCTTGGTATACCTCACTTGGCCTTTCAATTTAATCTTGTACTAATGTTTCCTTTCCAACCCTTCTCATTTTAAATGAGATTGGGAAAAGTTGTTTCTGAAACAGCGATTTAGCTCATTTTCTGGGCCTAGAGGAATATAGTTAACTGATTTATTGCCCTCTGGATGTTGTAATTGTTGCAAAACATGATGTATTCCCAGAACAGTGATACCAGTTTGTCATTTGGAAAATATGCCTCCCAGCGTTTTACTGAAATTAATGAAACATCATTAAATAGTTGCAGTTCTTAAGCATGTTGTACATTCCAGCATGCAAAGAGTTATTGACAACTTCAAGATGTCCAGAGGTAATATTTGTCAAATCAAAGCTAAATATAGAGAATGAAAAATGGTTACTTCAAGCATGCAAGTAATTTGGGAATCACCATATAGCCATCACAAATTATCAGGAAATCTCCCCCCCAAAAAATTATGAACACTCACAGAATGAAGGTTACTGCTTTCAAAAGACTTCCTTCATAACAGAAAATCAAAAACCTCTACAAAACAAAATAAAAAAACCCAATCCTCTCTAATAACTGTTTATAAGGTTATTTCAAAATACATATACACAAGTATAAACAAGTTGGTTTTAGTATGACTTGTAATTTGCCAAATAAATTTAAAAAATGCGGCAACCAAGATCAGGTAGCAAGCATTTTCAACAGCCTTTAAAATTCAGATTTAGATTATTACATAAAACATCTGGTTTAATAGATATTAAGTAGCTCCTATTTAAGCATAATTTTGAAAATTAAGCCACAAGAAATACATTTTCAAAAGCTGGTAAAATTAAATGGGCTGAAAACTACACTCAGAGTTGGAAATCTAATTTTTACCATATGTTAACCGTTATTCTTGTAATGTGATGTTAGATGAAGACTCAATTCATACTTCAGTCAAAGTTCATCAGCTGTCCAAAGTGCCACATACTGTTCTGTCATGTGGCTTGACTATGATCAAGTCAGCAGAGTCTTCAAGGAAAATTCGGAACAGGGAGATTCATGGAACTGTGAACTCATTCATACCCTCTGACAGTGTTCAGGGAGACCAAGGTTACAAGCTCACCTTTAGAAATGAAAACTAACTTCCTGATCATGAAAATGTAGCCCTGGATATGTAATTTTGACCTAGCCATGAAAATTAAGTGCCTCTTCTAAGCTGTTAAAATATACATGTTATGGGATAGGTTTTTGGAAAAGAGCTTGATTATCTCATGTGACACAAATTATTTGCCCTTATAATATGAAAAACTTTCTTTCAGCAGTCCGTTCTTCTTACTGGTTGCTGACACTCTGGATACTATCAGTAATCCCAAAGATAATTACTATTTATGATCTTCGTTTTCTGAATCAGTTTATTTAAGCAGTGCATAAATGTAGTATGCTCAAGTTTTCATTCGAAGAGACCAACATTCCATTATATGTCACATTTTTGTTTACAGGGTACTTTACTAGTCCCCATCTGGCTGGTATTCTAAGAAATATTGGAAGCATTAATAGTCTGTCTTTACTTGTGCTAGACAAATGGCTGGGAACTTATCGATTGCGACTTTTATTATTTCATATAAAATATGACTGTCAATCAAAATACAAGCAGGTATTCTATTATGGTTACTAAGTATTTCATTAACATTTCATGTTACCTACTGCTCTTAACTACCAGAGCAGCAAAAAAACACCTTAAATGGCTATAGTTACAGAAAATAGACATAGGATATGGGAGAAGTAGTAGCAATGAATAAGTATTGCAGGCAAGTAAACATTGGAGGCAAAATATAAATACATAAAACTTTAGATATATACTGGTAAATGACAAACATCCACTTTTCTGTTTATGGTATTGAGGATAAGTGGGCTTGTTAACATTTTATTTTAAGACTGTAGGAAAAAAATATTTAAATTTCTGCATTATTTTCTGTATCCTATTTTTCCGTGTAGATTTCTCACCATCACTCTTTATTGAAGAGGGGAAAAAAATAAAACCATAAAACCCCCTTTTCAATGAGCCTACAGATAACTAGTTAAACAGACACCATCCACCTGAAACAGCCAGCATTTTGCAGACTCTGTATTGATCAGATTGCTAATATCACATGAATGGGAAGTTTAAAGAGAAGAATTTATTATTTGAAATGATAAATAAAAAACATAAATATCTGGTAAAACCAAGTGTTCCCATTTGCTACATACTATCAAAAGCAGAAGGCAGAACAAACTTTTGCATGTAGACTGATGATATTCCCCTGAAAATGCAAATAAAAGTCACCTCAGCAATATTTTCTAGTCAGTTGAGAATAAAAATGCCACCTATATGACAAATTAGCAGCATCTATTTTAAAGGATAATAACAAACACAACGTTAGTGCTTCTTTATATTCAGAATCAAAACCAGAAGCTTCCAAGCTATACAAAATCATGTCAAAATAACAATAAAAATTAGAACTACCCCTTTTGATCTACAGTAATATTTGCATAAATTATAATAAAAACTATTATTTTAATTAATTGTTTCATAAGAACAGAAGAAAAAACCCCAAAAAACGAAACCCCACAGAACTACATAGTGTCAACTCACTTCCTTCCTCGTAAGATGGAAAGTCAGAATAGAATGGCAGTTAGGAGTCCAAAATACCATTTGGAAATTAGGTGGATATGAAATAGGTTCTCAGAAGAACTCAGAAATTTAAAGCTTGAGGACCTTTATTTCATAAATTTCTACAAATTCTACAAAATAAAGTTCTATAAAATTATCACCCAGAGAAAGCCTTTCACTATACACACGGAACTTAATACTGAGAATCTATGGAGGGGAAAGTCAATCATTCCACAAACAATAAAATCCTTTGGTAAGCATGGTAGGGTTTTTAATTATCTCGGACAGGGAGAGTACTATTGTTCAACTAAGGACTCTCTATTGCCATTTAGTTAATTTAGAAGGCACTCATATACCCGGGTGATGGGTGGCAGCCTACAGTAAATAGATTAGGGTAGATTTAATACTTGCCTTCCCAGTCAAAAGTCTAAGACTTTGTGAAATGGAAAGGGGCTTGGTCCTATATTCTCCTACTTGCAATTAGTTATTCAGTGGCTAGCTGACAGCAAAAGGAAGTAAACATCCATCACCTTCAATGGGGAGCCAGAGAAAGAAAAAAAAAACCTTCATAATATTCTGAAAAAAACAGCAAGAAGGCGGCAGTGTAATTTTGAGACACAAGAACGATACACAAATCCTTGATTTTATCACACAGAGTATCAGCATAGAGAGCTATTCACATCTGGTATAAAGAGGAACTACGCACTTTTTAATTTATTCTTGAGTCCTATAGTTTGAATACCTCCTGCTCCGTTTTGCAAGCTAAAATGACAACACTGAACTCTGACCAAGATGAGCCCATTTACCTAGTGAAAATGTAGTTGACTGGGAGCGTATAAGTCATCTTAATTTAACCGTGGCATTCAGACAAGAAAGAATGACAAGTGTCCAGCACCTCAGCAAAATAATAATGATTTCTTGCATTGAATTAACAACAATGAAACATGCCTGATTTCAGCAGCTGTTGGAAGCAGTGGGGTTGCTCCAGTCAGGATAAAGAGAGATTTCCACCTCCCCAGATAAACGCTTTCAAATCAAATAGTGCATACCAACAATCGACAGTACCCTGCTCTTATGTTAACAGTGATTAATCACGTTGCTGATTGGTTCTCAACTATCTTCACTTCTATCCTCACTGTGGACAGGATCACCGAGCTGCTCATTAAAAGAGCAGCACATGAGCTGCAGGAGGGAAGGATGGTGATCCCTGAAGAATTATTATAACCAGTATGAGGCTTTTTCAGTACTTTATATAAGCTTAACTGAGGTCAGGTGTCAGTGATTCCCTACACCTTTCCTGAGGCCAACATCACTTTGCACCCCGCTACTGACAATACTGCCCAAATAGCACAATTCAGTTTTATTGGTGCAACATTTGTAGGAACTACAGCATGGGGGGAAAAAAAAAAAAAAGAAAAAAAAAGATAGTTGACTCTATATACTATATACTTAATAAATGGTCTGCAAGTACTGGAATATGTGAATAGATAAAAATTGATAGGTTATGGGCAGATAGTTTCACAGTCATAATAACTGGATAATTTGTCAGAGGCAGATTGTTACTTAAACGTTCTTCCACCCCTCTTCCATTTATTGCAGCCTTCCACAAGTTAGGCATCCAATCTAAATTACTCATCGAGTCCACCTTTACAGACAAAAGAGGAAGAACCTTCAGAGAATAATTCAAATATCACAAATTAGATGACCCAGACAGCATGATTCACTCCCTTGAGATGCTTGTTTTTCTACACGGACCATAGATAGACCTAGGATGGCAAGTTTTGAGCTAGCACCTAACTTTTGTGAGAGAAAAGAAATTTCTCTGAAAACAAATTAGATTCTGTCAAGTTGTTGACCCATCTATGTCTATTACTGATTCTTGGTCTACAGGCTTTGGTCAGATTGTCAGAAGTATTTGTGGTATGACTGGACATTAGATCAACCTGACCACATTTGTCCAGTGTAGCTTTGGCCGTAAAGAGACCTTCAAAGATCATTGGTGCCTGTTCTCAGCTGGATTTGTATAAAATATTGAAAATGCCCTGTATTGACAGAATTAATTTACTTTTCATCATTTTTCCACATCACCTTCTTCCCCTGTTTCTGCTCTCTAATCTTATAGGTCTATTGGTAGCTCTTAAAATCAGCTTATCAGAGCTCATCTACCACTGTAAGAAACCTGGCTTCTGAAAACTGAAAAAAAATGCTAATCTATGTACAAAATGCTGTGGAGGTCACCTCATTAAAGTTTTGCTGTAAGTTACTGAACAGTAACAAAACAGACAGTTTTAAAGGCATCTGTTACTTAGCCACACATCCTTGTGGATTTTGGTCTCTGTAACTCCTGACAGCTGCTTAAGTCATTACCATATCCTCATCGATGTAATCAGTACCCTAAGGCTGCCCTACCTCTCAAATTCACAATCTGCAATGCTGCTCACTTCAGTGCTTTGGGGCATATTAGCAACTCAAGCTTTTTCTGCTTTGATGTGCATGTTCTGTACCACTGACCCCAAAATATGCAGGTCTAATGAATTGGCTTTAATAGTTTTCTTACCCACTTAAATGCTTTTGTTTTAATTGGCTATACTACCATGTGTCCTGAACTACACTGAAAAGTTCACAGCATTGATGCTAATGGTGCCTTTCTAATTACTGCATAATGAACAAAGGTCTGTCAGAGCAATTTCAGAGGTTAGACTTCACAATTAGGAACCCCTTTTTAATAAAAATCAACTTAAAAACTTCACACACTTAATAGAAATAATCTACACCACTAAATAATATTTTTGAAATATCTGGGGTTTTTTAAGGAATATTTGTGTAAATTCCTCTAGTTACACAGAATTAGTATTTTCTTCATTCTCTTTTAATCTACCTGCCAAGAGTCACAACCTCAGCTTTATCACATTGTCCCTGAAGTGTACTTAACTTTCATGGATCACCACTCTGGGGTTGAACTTGATTTCTCTTCGCATATACTTTAGGGACCACTGATAACTGAGGGGCAGGGTCATGCCATCTACTGGCAGGCTTTTACATCCAAGTTTGTATGGAGCGGAATCCAATGATTTGTTTAAGAAAACTCCAATGCTTTTTTGAAGTAAATTCTACTTCCCNGGAGACAGAAAGTGTAGCAGCTGGTCCTATTTCATCCTGTCTGCCACCTGCTTTCTGCATCAATGGCACTAACTAAAATGCATTTGCATCACTGCTCACCTGAAGACACATGATCATAACATGGTGAAAGTTTAAGATTAGGGTAGATTAAAAGAATGGAAGTCCTCCCCATAACCTTGCATGAGCAAGGTCCAATATCAGAAATCTCCATTAAAACACTAGCTTTCTGTTCCCTTTATTCTCCTCATGTTACATTAGGTTTGACAGGTGGGGAGTTTAGCAGAATATTCATACACCTATGTTGCACACATTAGCTACAATTGAAACAACACCTTGTGTGTTAGGATAGTCAGTATGGTAGCATTTAAATGTTCAGTAAATTTCAACAAGAAAAAATGTTGGGGCATTTCACTACCATTTCACTACCATTTCCACTTCAATATATAGATATAATTTCACAGCAATGCAGTGTGATATCACACTTTTATTCCTAAAAATGTAGCTACAGTAACATTCAATTTGCTGCTGTAGTTGCACCTGGCCACAAACAATTATTTTTTTTTAAAGTTAATTAAAAAAATCCTCTTAGAAACTAAAAAGTTGCTTTAGTTGCAGAATGTGTATTAGCAGGAAAATCAGGTAACATGGCTTTTAATTAAATTAGCAACGTGGTACCAATACCATACCAAATGTCTTTGGACCGCCAGAAATCCCCATTATATTCAGAGTAGCTAAAACTTGCATGTAGCTAGGGGTTCACCTACATGAGTATTTTGGTTTGAATCAGGAGTCAGTTTTAGAAATTAACATCCTACTTGCCTGCACTGACTGAGCCTTGGTTAACAGTGTGAAGCAGTTTGGCATTGTACAGACCGGCTTTCTGATGAATTCAGCTGGATGGTAAGACTACTTCCTGAATTCCACGGCATGCAACACAGGACCAAACAAGAGCAAACAAGACCTAGCAAAATTCTAAAAATTCATAGGGTATAGATGTCAAGACCTCAGCATCACTTGCTTCACTTGTATTGTGTCACCTTACTTGATATTATTAGAGACAGTTTTTATAGTTGGGGAAAGAGCCAATCAGAAAATTTGAATTCCTTGATTTTAGGGGGAAAAAAACCCCAAAGCCCAACAAAAAAATCAGCAAAATGAGATAATCTGGTTTGTTTAGTTTTAAGAAAAGATTTGTTTAGTCTTGAGAAAAGGCAGTTAAGGGGAGATTTTATGATCCCAATTTCAAGGGTGGCTGCTAAGAACAAGAAAACTCACTTTTTTGAAGGAGACACATGAAAAGACCAAGGCTAATGACTTGTTACTGCTGGGGAGATTCTGATGGGACACAAGAGGAAAATTTTTCACAAGGAGAACGATCACCCATTGGAATAATTTCCCAATGGAAGTGGTGTAATCCCCATCCCCAAGATTCAGTTGTACAGGGTGCTTCGCCATCTTGTCTAGACTGTACTTTTGTCAAAAAGGTCGCACCAGATGATCCCTGACATCCCAACCTGGTATTTTATGATTCTATGTTTTCAAATTATTTCATCTCAGAGAAGGAATATTGACAGAAAATCTCATAACATTTTTCTACATCGCCCTTTAAGAAGACTAGCCACATGTGTCTCTTGTCTGCCCATCACACTTATCCTTGCAAAAGGAAAAAAACAACAGCAAGCTAAGTTCTTAGACTATGAATTCCAAGTTCTTTATGCCAGTGTTGCTCTCTAGTAAAAAGAGTTGAAGGGTACCAGTATAGAAAACCTTGGTTATAGCCCTACCAAAATCTAAAAACAAGAAACAGTCCTTCAGGCTTCACTCTGTAACTGATATCCAGAGGTCAGGAAGAGCACAATGCACATTTCTTGATTTTTCCTCTTTACTCACTGAAATACCACCATTTTCTCTATATGGACACCACCTGACAAAGGGTATCTGAAAATTTTGAGATATAAAGGGATACAATAATCCCAAGGGAGTTAAATTGTTTTCATAATTCTTAATTTCTGATAGAAGGAAAAGATATCTTAACAGCCAGGCACAAGATAACCAAGTATTTTTTATACTTTTCCTCCTAAAAACACAAAATGATTACTTCACTACTACACTGCACTACCACCAATTACTACAGAAAACATAACAAAGCTTCATCTCCCTATAGCAATTGTTCCCCATTTCTCTTTTATGCAGCCTATGTAATTCTATTAAAACGCATGTCTGTGGAGATGAGATAGATTAAAAACAATAATTATGATTCTATTTTGGTTATTATTTTCATTCCTGTCATAGTTAATATTACTTTCATTCATGAACTTTACTATTTAAACATAAAGAATAGCAATGGATTATTAAGTAGTGAATAGTTACAGTGAATTCTGCATCGACAGTTATTTCGCTATCTGTAAAACTAATACAAAAAATAAACAATTACCAAACTGATGCACATTTGAAAACAGAACTTGTGCAACATGGGAAGAAAATATTTTGGAAAATGAAACTGTATAGTACACATATCAAACAGAGTTTTGTTGAATAAATTATACAGTTAAGGTGATCATAGATTATCACTTTTTCTCATAGAAGTGAGTGGGTGAACTGTTTGATTTTTTGATGGAACACAGCAAGTGAATATCACCAAGACAAAACTGAGGAAAGGACACTGTCACATAAAACCATTTAGCTCTCTATCATGCGGAGGAGTGGAGGGGTAAGTGAAATTCCCAACAGTCTTCAGATAACATTCCACTTACTGGATGTGTTTGTGACTACATAATGAAGTTTATGTTCTTACTTACAGATCTCTGTGATAAAAAAATAAATTCACAGATGAAAGTGAGAAGGAACATATGACTTCATATCCAACTTCCTCATATATGCACTCTCTTAAATATATGCATTAATATAAACACACACACACAAACCACCAAAGAAACCCCAAACCACAAAAAGATAGTAAAATACTAATTCAGAATGTGCTTAGAATTACCTCAATTTCAATTTTGTGAGACTGGACCAAAGATAATTGTGCCTTAACATGAAAAAAAAAACGTTAAAATAATGGCTTTAGAACAAAGGAAGTGTTCACTCTCTCGCTTGGTACATATTTACATTTAATTTTCATGTTTAAAGGACTTGCATTCCAATCTCCAAACTGAACTTTTAATGCAAGCTGTGGGTAAAGAATATCATCTTCATTAAGCATCAACCAGCAATCAAACAAATAAGAACATTTCAAAGTAGAATTCCCACCCTGCAGGGTTCCAGTGAAGGAAATAATAAAGTGAAATATGAAAAATAAAACTGTTCTTCAAGAAGAACAGATCTAATTAAAAGGAAGACCTAACAACTTCATGGATTAATTGGGAACCAACTGAGATAATTAGACCTCTGGGAGTAAGATTACACCCATCATAAACTGCTTTTTTCACAACTACAGGTTAAGTGCTTAAAGCTTTAATTGGGGGCAGCACTAAGAGGAAAGTGGAACTTGCACAGAAGAATTAAGATTTGGTGAAGCAATATCCTGAAGTACTTTGGCATCGTTAAAAACCACATTATTATTTTTCCCCAAGTGTGTGGGATTCTTCGAGCCAAGTTGACAACCGTGGTTACAATTTGTACCAATCAAAAAATGCTCACGCTATTATACTTTGACCTATAAACCACATGTAGCTGCACTGTACATTAGTAGTTCAAACACAGTTTCACCCTCTGTGATTACAGTTTAAATGAGCTGTTATTTTAACACATATATACACCATCATAGTTTCTGCAGTCAAACCATGCCTTTCAAGAGAAATCTACCCTAAGAATACCACACTAAATTAAAAATAAATAATAAAAAAAAAGAGGGACGGAAGAAAAAAAGAAGAAACAAGAATCTAAAGACCTGGTAAACTGCTGCAAAGATCAACTGCTTCTCAGAATTGCTCCAAGTACTAATTTTAGTTAAACCATTTGAAACAGAAACAATTTAATACCATAACACAAGCATCATGGAAACTCTGGCATCCAGCTGATGAATTGGAAAGATTTACTAATACAACACAAAAGGTGATCAGAGTGCTTGCTTTAATCCCCCTTTAGAGGTAGGAAAACACCTGTAGAAGAAAGAAATTTCATATTTTCTAAAAGCACCATATGCTCTTTCCTAAATTCAAGGAAATTCAAGATAAAGACAAGTTCTTTTCAATTAGAAATTGTATTGGTATGCAAAATAACCTATTTCAGCACTAATTCACCATCTTTATTTTTGAGATTATAAACAACAAGGTGGTTGATTTCTGTAAATATTTTAAAATATCATGGAGTATAAATGAGATTGGATTTACTGTGGTATAATTTTAGTATAAAATGAGTTACGTGGTCCATAGGAATCCAGAGAGCTTTGGGTGTAATTAATCACCCCTCAAAATCTAATCTAGAAAAGTGTGAAGAATATTTTTGAGATGTGTATTTCAGTGGGTTTTAAACATGTTACATGGTGCATTTCTGAACATGCATGGTACGGCCTGTGGCTATTTTTTCCATTCACTAAAATATTTCCAGGAGGAAAGCAAGCCTCGATTAAAACGGGAAAAAATGTATCTAAAATTCTTTTCTTGTAATTGCTTCACATTTACTTCATCTTGCCCCTGTCTTTGTCAAATTGTCAAGCTCCAGCTGTCATGCTCTACCTGCACAATTAATTTGTAGTTATCCATTTAGGCATTTCTTTCTTCAAGACTAAGAACAACTCTACAAACCTGATATGGTCTAATAGGTATCTCTGGGACCTCTTTTACCCACTGCTCTTTGTATGAGATGCTGCTTGGATGTGCCTTAGTTCTTGTCGGTTTTTCCCTACCTCTCCTGATACTATAGCTCAGTATCCTCCCTTTTATGCATTTAAATCTCCATCTAGTAGCAGGAATCTAGGATGAAGATGAAGCAGGAGTGGAAGAAATTGTTCAGGCTGGCAGATTTTTAGGTTCCCCAAGTTGTCTGATAAGTATCTGAGTGTGTTTATATTTAGCTCTTTGGATTTTTACTCTTTGCAACTTTTCTTGTTCATGACTTTTTCTAGCTGCAAAAGTCTCTAGCTTCAGCTTATTAGAACTATAGCATGGAGTGATACATTAATTGACATAACTACAGATGTCAGTTTTAGTCAATGAAATTGTGTGATAAATTTGGTATAACACCATGACTTAGTAAGATAACAATAAACACATCGTTAGTAAGTGACATCTAATTTGTAACTTGGTGTAAGAAATAAACATTCAATAATAAATTAGATCCATTAGCAATCTTATTAAACACCATATAATCTTGATGTCTTGAAACACAGAGAAAAATCTCAAAAAACGTTTTTAAACTATTTATAAGTGCATCACACTTGAAGCCAAGATTGTCGCTTGATTCTATCTATTTCTATATGCCTTCTGGATTCAAGCACTAATGAACCAATAGTTATCAGCATGACTTTTGCTGAAATACTGTTACATTAATGAGCTTGGATCAGCTGCTCAAACAGTTTGGCTGAAAAAGATGTCTGCTTGGGAAATATATTAAGGGAGGCAAACATAAATGTTAAGTTTTAGCCCCTTAAATTTAGTTGATTGCAAACATGATGCCCAAAACCTTTTTTTACATTCAGCATGATTTGACGACTGCATTGAATAAGTTAGACTGTATATAAAACTGCCTTGTTTATCCTTCATGCAAAAATACCAGGACAAGTTCTTCTCTTTATTATACAATTCATAACCCAAATGACATCCTATGTTACACCAGTGTAAACCACTGGTGAATTTGTCACTATCATATTGAAGCCAGCATTATTCAAACCTAAAGTTATTCCCCAGTTGTACTGCACTTCTATATTATCCTGTCTGAGGCTGACATAAACTCCAGTGGGGTCACATATCCCAAGAATTAACATTCTGGTGTGAAAAGGCAACAGGGATTTCCATATGACATTGCTTAAATTAATTCTTTCTGTTGTCTACAGTACAGTCCTTCCCTGGAGCGCCTTTAGTCATTCAATCCGCATGGAATGAGAAAGCTTTCAGTATATTGGTCTATTAAAGGAATCAGAATCTGAGTCACCAGTCATGTACCTTGACTTTCAGGAAACCCTCCTCAAATAATGGTGATGATTAGATTATACCTGAATGAATTGCCCTCTGCACCTGTAAGAAGGTAAAGATGATACACTTACAGCTGATGGCTCAGCACTGTGAAGACCAACAATGCGTTTGAAAAGGGAGGGGAAAACCACACTTGCCATCTTTTTACCTACATATTATTAAACTGTGCCCTTGAGGGGGGAAAAAAAAATAAAAAATAAAGTGCATTAAAGCTGATTTAACTGGACAACCTGAAACTGAAATTCCAAATGCAGTATTTTGAAAATATTTTAGTGACACTTGTCCTATATAGAAAGCAGTTGCATTTGTCTAGTTTAAGTCAGACACTAGCACTTGGGATTTGTTCAGCTCCACGGTGGTATCATAAATTCCTTGAGGGAATTCACAATTCACCAAATGACGTATTGTTATTATCACCAAAAGTGAACCATATTCAACAAAACAGTACCCAGTGGGCAGCAATTCTGTAGTGTATAATTATAGTTGCCATTTCTCATCCCAGGATTAAATGTGTTTTCACTTTTCAACTTCAACAACAATGACAAAAAACCAAACCCACCTCTCTTCACTCCTTGAAACATCTAAAGAGATTAGTTTTAATAGTAAAAAATTCTTAATCTTGTTTCTTTGAATACATCTCATCTATACTATTATTGCATGGGAAAATCTGGATTTTCCTTCCTTTCTTGCATTACTTACATTCTGAGGTTCGAGGTTTCTTTTGGTTTTGCTTTGGAATATATGGAACTGCTACCAATTATCATTATGAACTTTATCTCCATTCTAAGGTCTTGTTTCTCTGTTGATTACTGTAAATGCCTTGAAAAAAAGCAAAAAACCCTGTTTGTGTCCCCCCCCTCCTTTTTTTTTTTTTTTTTTAGCAGTATAAATGACTGTGTTGCTTCAGTTTATGAGTTATGACATTTTATGCAGTATTGTTGGCATGTTTAGTGAGCTAAGATCCTCCATATTTCTCACCTAAAAACCTAAAGGTCATGTTCCATTTTCCTTGTACTTGTGTAACTTCAGAAAAATTCTTGGTCTACAGACTTTGTGAGTCCTTGCAGAGAGCTAGAATGGATACAGGTCCTTTACTTATGTCGGAATGAATGGAAATAGACCTAACATAGCTCAGGAAGCAACAGATGTGGTGTCATATATGAGACCACATGATATTCTTTATTGGTGTAACAGGATTAAGGGGTCTTACAGTACATTGAGCATCCAGTGATGAGTACTATTTTATCACCATGCGATACCTCCTGCAATTTAGAGAACACTGATGAGCATGCTCATACGTACATCCTTGAGCAAGCGTTGTCTGAAATACCTCTGGAATAATCAGCAACATAGCCATATTCATGCAATGCTGAGACAATAGGTCTTTGGCATTGCACCACTAAAATGTGACCTAGTGTATTTGCATGGTGATATGCCATCTGATGCAGATTTATTTACTTGAATTTACATTAGCTCACAGATCCATATATCAGAATCTATGTCATTACGCTACTTTTACCCTAGCTCAGTGCGGTATGGATTCTTTCTCTTATGACTTTTTCGACATACAAAGGTAGGTGTACATTTCTGTGCTAGAGGAGAAAGATGTGTGATAACATTTGGCCTGAGGGCATTAAAAAAACCATAAGACAAAGATTCTCATTCTGTCCCTTAAACTCTTCTCACCTTCTCTTTCTCTTCTTGTTTCTTTTCCATATACCAATATGAAGGATAATTCGCACCCCAACCATGTCTTCTCATCTGAAATTTTTAGTAACCTGCTTGGCTGGGTGTTTTTTTCCTCTGTTTCTATTTGTTTTCCTAAAGATGAGATGTTCCTTACAACCTTTTGAAGATATAGCTTTGCATCCATAAAACTTTTAGCAGTGGCAGTGAGATTATGAATAAAAATATGAGAGATGGTATCTTTGACTACCAAATATGGATGCAAATCAAGCAGTCAGATGCAATATTCTACCGATCTGGTTTGTAGGTAAGGAATTGTGCATCTGTTCCTTCACCTTTCTGAAAACATGCCATTGAAAACTGCCTTCCACACCAATGAAAAACACACATGAAACGAGCACGCTCTCAGAATAAATTTAAGTATGGCTGTAAAAAATTAAGAAAAATACATGAAGTTCCTAACTACTCGGATTCACCTTGCTGTTAATGCATACTTGAAATGACAGTAATTCTAAAGTTGCTTCCTGCATCAAACTGCAGACTTGAACTCTACAGCCTTTCTAATTGGTCCTGCTTGTCACACTTAATTTGTTCAGATTTTATTTAAAACAATTATTAAATACAAATGAAAACACTAAAAGCTATTTTGCTCCATTAGCCTTGTGCATTCCACTCTGTATTCAGGCCTTACATCAACAACTGCTGCAGCAATACTGTTTCTTTCAGGATAAAGACAAAACATGGACTATATCCAACTTTTAATCAGCTGTACAGATGGGTTTATTTCACAAATGCACTAGGCTGCACAGATGGAAGTTCCTGAATGCCTGACAAGGTGTTAAAATGGCTACTGAGATTACAAAGGAATAAAAAAGCAGCACTGGAAATTATAATTAGTAGGGACTGTATCTCTTAAGGGCTTATTAGTTCAGAGCTTAAATTTTGTCCTCAGTGTGTAGAAAATGGTATGCAGAGGGAAAAAAGGTAATCACATATCAGATTAGCTATGATAACTGTTTTCTATCCCTTAAGAATACACACAATCTTACAAATACCTAACTCAACTGTTATACCTGATACAATACCCACTGAAACCAGCCAAAAACATGACATAATATTTTTGACCATCCAAAGGCAGAACAAACTGAGCAGCAGTTTGTGCTCAATGTCATACTGAGCAGCAGTTAAAAAAATACCCTGCAGATACTGGGGGAGAAAAATAGCTTTATAGATGCTTAATGGTATTATGCTTTTGAGCGGTTTTATTATAAACTCACAAATTTTATGCCTAAAATAGTTAACTGAATTATCATACTTGGCTGAACAGGTTACAGTATTCATCACCTCATGAAATACTATGCCAATTTACTATCATGATGCCAAATGTTCTAAACTGTGCTTTGGAAATAACACAGTAATAAAAGAGGTCATGAATAACTGTGATCATTACAGATTCCTGTGCTCTTGTTTGCAAGATTGGAGGGCTGCAGAGACAATGCTATCTTTATGCTAAGAGCACTAACCTTTTCTCCATCTTCAGTGTGATAACATTTGGATCATAAGTAAAATATCCTAAGTGCCTCTGCAATTTATTTATATTTATATAGAATTGGGGACAGTTGCGTATAGGTGAATCAGGAACTAATGCACTGGAAGCTGCCCTGCAATTTTATGCAAAGCATCATGCTGAATATTTTATTCATAATATGCTCTTGTGAAGAACTCTGATCTTTCAGCACTATGAATAAGAGATGTTTATTGTCTAAAACTCTAGTTTGTCTTCCTTAAAGACTTAGTTCTTCCCTAAAGACCTAGTTCTGCGATGAGCATAGTACATAAACTTGCATACATGACACCATATAGGCCTATGGGTTGGAATATCCTGTTGGTCAGTTTTGGGTCACCTGTCCTGCCCACTCTCTTTTGCTGTCTTCTTTTGGGTCCATAAATGTTTTTGGTGTTTTTGTGTTAAATGACACTTTTCTATCATGTTGATATTGGATAAGAACATAAGAAACAATAAAAATGCAAAAACAAAGTCTTATGATTTACTTTCATATGCAAATGATCACCAACATAGCATTCACTGCATATGTTGTTTGGCACCTATCACTGAAATAGCTACACCCTCTAACCAGAATTTTGTTTAATTCTCTTAGCATAATACAATACATTGCTGAAGTGTCCCTGCTACCAGTAACATATAGGGGCTGGGCATATGGTTTTCACCAGAACTGTGATAATGTATTATGCAGCTGAAACAAATCTCAACGCACAAGGAGACTATTTGCCAAGAAGCCAACTATGATGACTAAATGAAGGAAGCAGACGAGTGGGGAAGTATAACAGGATATTTTGGCACTGATTATTTTAGTATACTCTAATGGATGTTGTACTTGTTGAAAACAAGCAGCAGACTACTAGGAACATAAAAGTCTTGTCATACAAATCCAAATAAAGTTTTTAACCATTGCAGATAATTAATTACTCTTCACGGCAAACAAACAGAAGGCATGTTTCCTTTTATTTTTTTCATTCATTTTTTCTCTTTTTTATAAAGTCAGTTCCACTGAATTTTATTTTGGTGATTACCTGAGGCAGTTTTTATTGCTTAACAGCTTCCTTTCATCCATAAGCATAAATAGGTGCTTTAAATTTGAAAGTAGGAAGAAGATAGAAAACTAATTTCTCTGAAAGAATTGCACTGGAGATTTTACCATCTGGTAGTGCTCGATTATTGAAGCTTTATTTTCATTGAGTTTTGAAAAATACTACTACATTCAAGCAAGCAGATTAAATGCTATTAGCTTTAATACCTTCTTAAACAAAGTAATCTGTTGAAGTGATAATGGATTTTAAAGTAAGTATACTCATTACATCGTTTTTTTACACCATTGTGGTTTCCCTGTTGGCCACATGAATCTCTAAACCTGACATTGTTAATTACAATTATAATATGTGGTATGTGAACACTTGATTAACTTCATACTATATTTAAGGCAGACATAAAGGTAATTGAAGAATTCTACCACCAAACTAGACCAGTATTATCACAGAAGCCCACAAATACTGCTTGCCATTTCATTCACTTGGAAATAGGCTGCACAAGATTTCTAGAGCAAAGCTACCATCTATTCAAGCCTTGAAAATTAAAATTTTATTTGAAAGGTGATCGGCTAATTCTACAGGCATGAGACAGGCACTAGAACTCGTCAAAAATTTATCGATGGGAAAGGTCTGAAGCTGTCGTGCTTTTACATGTATACCCCAATTTAGATTTTTAGTTACTTTTACTTGAAAAATTGGCTCCGACTCTCCACATGGCTTGAGGCATAGTTTCAATACTACTTTTTTGTGTCAAAAACACCTGTCTTTTTACTTTAGTGCCAGAAGGGCTTAGCATCTTGTCAGTGAAGTAACACAGCCTGTACATTTATAGGTGTCACTCACTTTACCGTCTGTTTTTTAGGATAACAGTCATCACTATCACCCAGCCCCTCCAGAGGCTGTAACAATCTCTATGGATTAAGGTTGAGATCTACTCTGAAGAACAGCCAGGGGTATCCCACCACTTCCAGCTTATTTTATGTGTCCTTTAACCTTAACTCTGTGAATACCACATCCTACATGAATTCAGTAACTACCCCTCATGCAAAATTTTTGTCAGCAGCACCCCACTTGTTACAGCAAATAATTGTCAAACAATGTCTGCATCTTGCACGCTGAGAGAAAACTGCATGCATGTAAACACCAGCCCTCACACCATGTCCAAAACTACACCACAGGCAGTTTACATCTAATTTCAAGAGACAGAAGTAACATCAGCACTAATCCTAAATTACATTTCATTGATAAAGTTGTTAATCAGATAATTTGGCAAGTGGATTAATAATAAATATGTATAGTATGAAAATCCAGGCTTAACTCATCTATTAGTGAACAAAAAGGGCTTTACTTTAAAGAGGGATTTTTTATTATTATTTTTTTCCCAGAAAGTACAATGGATTAATCCTTACTTCTCAATAAAATAAATAAAGATATAAATATATAGTATCACAGACCACATTACATGCCTTTTATGCATCAGTGCAGCTAAGAATTTTTCACAGACATAGCGAGTCAAAGTCAAAAGATATATAGATTTTTGTGTAAGGGTGACAATCTCAATACTGCTGTGAGAAAATATATAAGCTAGTGGCCTTTAAGTGCGAGTAGCAGAGAGAAAAAACTTTTCTTTACAATAACATTAAAGCGTATTCAAATGTTTATCTCAATTAGGGACCTATACAATCCTAAAATATGAGACGAGTCCAAATCTTGCAGTAGGACCAAATGGAAAAGACAATACCAAGCAAGTACCCTTGTGTGATCTTATACCTGTATTCTTCCAGAAACAGTATGACCTTGACAATTCTTTGGCACATAAACATTGTTTTATACTTTCTCTGATGTTAAGGTATTACTTAAGAAGCATTTATGTCATCTATGACTTATCCTTGGCCTGGAAGTAGCACTTTATCAGTTCTATAGCCAGGGAGGGCCAAATGAATGTTACAAATACATTTCTGTGCTAAAATGCCAGCAAAGGCTTTCTAATGGTAATGTTTTGGTTGTTAAAAGCTTAATGTCCTCAGGTCTAAAGGAACACAAGGAGAACAGATTACAAAGGTAAATTTTCTGCTAGCTGAGTATCTTCCTGATAGACATCTAAATGTATAACCCTGTCCAAATTACCTGGAATAACACAACCTCCTCTTTTTTTCTGTCTCATGTATCATAATATACCATTCACATCTTATTATCCTCTTCATTACTTTCCTTAGAATAGGACATGTGTAAGGGTGGACAATGATCAGTGAGACTGCCCTGAGCAGCTATAAAGTTTCAGATGAAGTCTCCTCCTTCCTTTTATAAAACAGGCAGACAGATGCAGCTGCTGTCCCACATTTCTCCATAGCTGAGCTGCCTGTCTGCCAAGTCAGTTAGTTAGAGAGTTCAAAAGCAACAGTAAACATGCTCATGTTGACAAAATGGATTTCTAAGCCAGAGTATACTATACTATTGAGAAAAAATATTTTATACTAAATCTGGGTGTAGACTGGAGCTGTTAAACAGCACCTTTTGGAGAGTCTAGACAGAGAATTCTACTCTCTCTCCCTGCTATCTTGTAGTGATTTGATTCAGCTTCCTGAATGAAAGCTATTTTCTCCAATGGTAGATGGTAGATGCTGCCCAGCCTTTCCCTTGTACACTGAACCCACTGGGGTAAGTTCTTCCTCTCTTCCTCTTCACAGTAAATTTGCTGCTATTAGTTATTTATAGGTGAAACCATATCTCTGTCACCAATATAGTACACCTTCAAAAGTAATTCAAGCAATCATATTAACATGGAATCACTAGGACAGTGTAATTACTGCAGTCTACATGGGAACATTTTTTTGGTTGTCATTAGATGTTGGTTAAGCAGCACTCCTGGCAGTGAGTTGTAGCTGGCCAGTGTTTTTCCACTAGGCCCAATTTTCTTCCCATTCTGAATTGGAAAAGCAGCAGCCTGAAATTCCTCAGCCAAGTCAGCTTGTTCACTACATTATGACATTTAGTCTGTGTGGGCGGAGGCGGTTGAGGGTGGTATTGCCTTGCCATCCCTGTAAAACATTCAGGCTCTCACAGAGCAACACAGCAGTGTCAGCTCAGTCCTCTCATTACTGTGGAAATACTACATGTAGCCATTAGTCTTCTCCCTTCAATTAGCGACAGTCAGTTAAACTGTGCTCCCAGCCTGCTTTAGCTGTTGGCAGCATTGCCAACTCAAACTTGTCTCCCATTTGGAAAGTGAACTGGGGAAATCTAGTGTTCACCAGCCACAATTTTTGGCTGGGAAGATGAAAAGGGCATAGACTTGTTTGAAAATACTATGCAATTAATTTACAGGTAAGCAAATTGCACTGGAAAGGATTAAGAAGAATGATTTGTAGATGACACGGTGTTAATACGATACAACTTCTGAGTGCCACTTCACAGAGTTCCTCTTGTTTTTTCTTATTCATTTTGTTAGTTGGCTTGGGTTTTTTGTGGCGTGTAAGAGGAGTTATATGCAACAAGACAGGTTTGAATTAAGGAATACTGTTACAAGAGCTACTTTTTGTTCAACTGGACATATCAGAACAGATATGAAAGGTCAGCTGTAAAAAACAGTGTGTCTTCTGCAGGTGAAATCCAATTCAAATCGACAGAAAAGAGATTCTTTAGCTTGAGTGATAAAGGAAATGCAAAACTGAAGTTCCTCTGATAAAACCTGTGGGGCAAAATATCTACCAAAATAAATGGGCATAGCTTAACTGATGTTAAATGGAATCTCATTCATAGAAAAAGAGATTTGGGTGTTATATCCGTACAACAGATCACCTAAACAGCTGGTGCTGAGATATGATCAGACAAGATCAAACTTTTCCAATGTGTTAAATCAACACAAGATTTTAGATTTAAAAAACACTAAAGAGTGTTCAGAACAATGGCTCAGAAGTGCATTCCTACCATCTTGAATACTGAATCAAAAAGTGTGATGAGAGATAACAGTGAAATCTCATTGTAGTCTGTATACTTTGGCTCTGAAAACATGATTTTTATCTCTATTTGTGTTGTAATTATTTCGCTGTTTTGTTTTTCTATGAAACCAAAAGCTCATGGCTGTTGAACACCTCAGTGTACAGAAACTTCATCTCTGCTTCCATTGTTTATTCTATCAAAAATTCCTACATTCTTTTGATCAGTTGTCTCTAAATGAGCTGCTCCTGTTAATCATAACTGGAGTGCTGAAATTCATACAAGCTATTAAGGAACTAAATTTTGTAACAATTCCATGAATGGAATTACCTTTGCAAGATATCTTTACATAATAAAAATAAACTTTGAACCTACCATTACAATTTTTTACAGCTTCAAAACCAATGATCCTAGTTTGCCAAGTCTGGCAATCCAGTTAGCTGCTCTAACATGAAATATCATTTTCAACAAGACTTCTTCAGATTATCCTTTCGTGTGAAAATACTGCATGCAGTTTTTACTACTAAAGGTCAGATAATAGAGCACTTGGATTGAATAACAAGCAGGGATCAACATACTGCAAGTAGTCTCAAAAGCCTTCTGCTAAATGACAGATGGCTGGCAAGCTGTAAGGACCCCACTATTAAAACACTTAAATAAAAAAAAAATAAAAAAAAAGGAAGGAAAAAAAAAAAAGAAAAAAGAAAAAAAAAAAAAAAAAAAAAAAAAAAAAAAAAAAAAACAAATCCCTAACAAACAGAAAATGTATGAGCAAGATCCAGGTATTAACATATCCATATTGGTCAGTCACCTGTGGGCATTTGACCTACTTCCTTGATGTCCTCCTACAGTGATACAAGCTTTTCTTCTTCTCAGCAGGTAGTAATCTTCCAGGAAGAACTGCTGAGAACTGCAGGTATCCCTACTTGCTGATCTCCCAAATTGTTTTTGGTGATACGGGCATTTCTGCAGTGTATGTACCTTTCGATCTCTCTTAATTTTCCATTTTCTCCTGACAATCCAGAAACAATACAGCACAAGAAGATTATAAGGTCTGAGAGAAAGGTCAATACTAGCTGCAGTGGCAAAGTTCTACATTCCGTCACATGCAGTGTGTTCAGCATTATTTTTGCACATTTTAGAATCATAATACAGGTCATTAGTAGTTTGTTAAAAGAAGAACCCTTTGGTGTTATCATGGTTATTTTGACTGATTGTTCCTTCACATTGTGTGTCTCCCACTGAATGCCTCCCTACCAAAAGTCAAGAAATCCATATTATCACAAGGTTCAGGGATTCACTTGGCAACTTCAACTTACATTGTGCATTAATTTAGGCCTAACAGAAGTAGATATTCCCAGCTGCTGATGTGCAGCTCTGCTCATTTTCAGCTGTATAGGCACATACATAGAAAAATAGAATTATCCTGTTTAAAAATGAAATGAAAAGGTTTTCTATTCACAGTCCAGTATGCACCTCCAAAAAATCACAGTGAGCAAATGCTGCTTTGAAAATGTCTCTCTCAAAACTAACTTCTTGTGCCCTTGTCCCTCTCCCTTTTCCCAAATTTCAACAGAAAGTAGAAGGGAAAATCTCTCTGAATCCATAACTCAGGTAACAAATAACAGAGATAACAGCGTCTTCATAAAATAACCCAGTAACTTCTAACTATATTTGCACATCAAGATTTTACGAATATAAGAAAACCCATTCTCTATCGTGATATTTATTTCATATTGCACTGTTGTGAGTCAAAAATAAAAGAACACTATATGTTTTGATCTCAAATACTCTTTGGGACTGATTAATACAATTATACACAGTTATATTTGTACTGCAACAAATTTCCATCTAAAGGCAAAATGAAGTTAACAATCGCTCTAGGCTCTGCAAAAATTAACACTTCATTGAATATTAATGAATTACTCTTTGTGACCAATTGCTATGCAAATAATACTTGTGTCAGAATTTATAATTACATTTATTTCAAGATAAAATACATGAATATTAACATTAAAAAACCTTCCACAATAAAGTGAGTAAATGAATTAAGACACATGCCACAGTATTACTAAATTAATGGGTTTTTTTGCTGATTTTGCACAACTAGGTAACACTATTTCTTCATACTGTATTCTAATGATTATGAAAACTCAGTAGTATCCTATTTCTATAAACTGCACTTGGATTTGGTTTGGAATCAAACACGATTCATATTAGTGGCATCAGACACCATTTTAACGCATCATTTAAAAGCAAACTAATACTGAACATTTTTGTTGACTTCATCATAACGTTTTATATCACCAAACCTAAGATTAGGTAATAGTAGGAAGAAGCTACATCACTGTTTCCATTCTTTTTCCCACAATAGTGATATTTTTCTAATTGCTTATGTTACATTTATAGAAGTAGTTTTCAGGATCAAAAGTTGAATGTCTTTGTTTTTCCAATGCAGGCTTGGGAGAAAATAAACTGCTGTAAAATCATCTCAGTACTGAATGACCAGTTCTACAAAAGTCACATCAATGCTCTTCACTTGAATTGCAAGATTATTTCAATATGCTCCTAAAACATGATCTGTCAAGTAAAGAGACATAATTTTTCACAATAATACTTTAAATGTAGTTTATGAAAAGTGAGGGGAAATATGTCTCAGGCTTTTTTTGTTTCTCTGTAAGGAAACTTGGATCAAATACTTTTGTTTTACCAAGACCATGGGACGTCAAATGAGAAAACTTGGGGTTTTTTCTTACTTTGTTTTCACAAGAATAAGCCATTCTAGAGAAAATGATAAGAAACAGTAAATAGGTAATAAGTCAAAGCAGGAATTAAAATATTAGCAGCAATAATACAAATTCCATAGAAATTTTTTCTTTTAGTTCACCCTGTATTGTGGAGACTACACTAACAAAGAGCTCTTTAATTTAAGAAGATAGTCATAAAGCATAGAAGCTTTTACAAATCTCATGGCATACTGATGGTGTTGAGGTTATTAAAGTGAATTATATAGTTTTACAAATGGGATCAATTCTGAGTACACAGTAAAGTCAGAAGTGAATTTCACTACTATGAAACAAATGGATATAATTAATTATGGTGTCAACCACTCTAGGAGAGGGCATCATGCCAGCAGAAGACTGAAAAAGGATGTGTTGTTTTCTACCTTTTGCCATATTGGTAATTGTTTCCCTGTGCTCCATTTCTCCTCTCGCTTTCAAATAGATGTGTGATCCCCAGCACAAGAAATAATTTTAAAGCCATCAAATTCAGAAAATCTAACATATCTCGCTATCACTTTTCACTGTTGCTGCTGCAATGGTGAGCTGCTGTGAAACACCTACCCCACAAAACCACATTCATGAGCTATATTAACCAAGTATCCTTGTCCGAAACAAATTTATGATAACTATCACTCTAATTTCACACCACCGCAATTTCATAATATTCTGAAATAGGAAAGCTTCATCTCCCAACTCTACAGAGTCAATGCTGAGCTATTAGCCATGCATTAGAGGAGGGACTGGAAGTCCCACCAGCAACTTAATGCAGCCACTGTAGCCAGAGCCATGGACTCAATGAAGCAATACTTTTCCTTTTGCTGTCAATCTTCAGTACCAGAGCAGCAGGGTTTTATTTTATCTTTCCTTTTTTCCCATTTCACAAGGGTATTTAAAATTTGATCACAACAATGGTTCAGTTCATATGCATATTACAAACTGCTTTGGGGACTGCTCAGTGCAAAATGGGCGGATAATGTTACAGATTAACTTGACTCTGGAGTGTGAACTGTCAGCTATATCCTTTAGCTGGGGAAAAGATTTTAAACACTACCTGGAAAATTGTGAGGCCTAATCTTTCTGCTGTGCTGGCTTGCAGTATAATCCGAATAATGTGAATGTGCTTTCCATCTGACTGAGGCAGACATGCTGTTAAGTGATTTGAGCAATTTGCCTGGTATAATAACTAGTTTTCTTTGTCTCACTGGATGCCAGCAACTTCCTGAAAATCTTTGCCTATGGCTTGACACAGACTGCTGAGTAGCCACAAAACTGTTTGATAAAAGCACCAGTTTTGTCCAGTATAAATCAATAGAATCCCGCTGCAATAGCTGCATTTGACTACAGCACTCAGCTGTTATCAAGTAGGGGACCTGTTCTGACTATTTTAACTTCAGAGTATGTATCTTTTTCCCAGCTGGTCTTCAACACAGCAGGGATGGCTGTGGTGTGTATTCAGTGTTTCAGCCAAAGAACGTTCAACACTCACAGCACTGGCCTCCAGAAAAAGATTAACTGAAAATGCATTTCAATGCAGATATCAAATAGTTTTCATAAAACAGAGTACAGAGTGTGATTCCTCAAATGTGAGCTCTGAAATCTGAACTGGAAAGATTTTCTAGCAATTTCTCCTGTCTTTCCTACCTGACACTATTCTGTTTTCCATGGACAACCTACCTCAGAAAACCACATCTCACACAAATATACATTCTTAACTTAGTTGAAAAAATGTATTATCAATGAAAAAAAGCTGGAAAACATCTCCCAACACCAGTGCTCAAAATCCTATTGTCACTACCTTCTTTGTGCTTTTTCCTCATGAAAACATTTTTTAGGTAACAAGACAAAATATATTTTATGGATAGACTCATGGCTCAGTAAGAATAATCAACTTTGTTCTCCTTAAAATTGAAATTACGTCTAGAAAAAAAGAATATATCTTTTCTAAATTTCTATGCTGCTAAAGCTCTAAAAATACCACAAGTTAATTGTTTCTTATTCTGTTATTATTTCTTGTGTCTTTCCACTTTTGACTTTTTACCTTGCAGAGTGTGGAGATTTGTCCAAAACGTGTATGATTCCAATAAATTGGCCTAAGAAAAGGACAAAATATCTAGTGATAGCAAGATTTTTATTTTTTTTTTCCTTGAAACTTCATGTAAACCATGGGCTGATAATTTTCACAAATTCTTGGTTCTCAAGTTGATGACAGAATTTTCTACCTTTACTCCAGTTTAGCCAATTCTCCAATATGTGACAGACCTCCATAATATAAAGGTATTTATATTTCCACATGGTATAAATCTGCTATAAGAATAATAATTATAAATATTTTTTTGTTGGCTGTGAAACTGCAAGTCTCATGAAGTTTGCTGGTCAAGTAAACAGTTGTTTCATGTTCCCCATGTCATTTGGCATTTTGGGAAGACCAATATCCCTTTCCTTCCCAATTAGTCTTGGGAATATTTGGAAAGAAACACATATGATTCTAAGCCAAAATCAACACGCTTATTTTCCAAAATTTTCCAATGGTCTTTAGTATGGGCATTTCAGAATTAGAACAAAATGAATTGTGATTCTAAGATTTCATTTATATATCTGAAAACTGAGGTTTAAAGATTTGAAACTATTTGTAGCTTGAAACAGTGACAAAAACCAGCAGGAACATCTTCCAAGGGTGTAAATAATTGGGTGTAAAAATCACCACTGAGAAAGTGTTTCATATTTGGCTACCTCTAACAAGAAATGCTAACAAGGACATTTCCTTACAACAAGCATCAGAATATTATAAACCAGGAGGTGGCTGGGAATTCCAGCATTCATTGCATACTGAACAGGCTCTGCTTTGGACACAAAACATTTAAAGAAATCTTGAACACTTTTCTAAAACATCCCTAGCTTTTCTAACCTGATTTGCAACTGACTTCCAAATTTCAATTTGCATAATTTGAAACCAATAATTCAATTTTTGTTCTGAATCAGGATGTACAGGGCTGTTAGCTGCTCACTTTGGCCTGAGTTTCTATGACAGCCCTTACAAGTCATCCATCCTATCGTAGCAAAAAAGAGAAAAGATAAAAGTCTACATATCTGCCATATAGAAAATGAAAGAAGAGGGGAGGGAGGGGGAAGGGAAATGAGAAAGAAAGCCTGCATGTGCCCAATGCTAAACTGTAAAAAAAAAAAAAAGTCAACCCCCCCCCAAAACAAAACAAAAAAAACCCCAGACCTTGAATATCTGCGTGCAGATACGACATGCTAATATAGCCAAACACAGTAACAGCCAAAGGAACCTGCTGCTTAGCTGCCTCAAGTAATTTTAAGTAAATTTGTCTCTTAAGCACACACAGTTTACTTATGTACACAATTTGTGTAAGGTTTTCCAAAACGCTAGAGGAGATTCAGCATGTTCAATACCACAAGACTGTTCCTGTAAGCAATACTTTCCTCATTTCTTCCAATGACAATATTTTTCCAAGTCTCTCCCTCAATTTTTTATGTAAATTATCTGTGGAAAACTGAAATTTACTCCTTTAGATGAATAGATATCAAGAAAAAAATACAAAAAAGAAATGTATTGACACATTCTTCATAGACTTGTTCAGAATAGCTTCACAATTGTCAAAATCCCTGCTACTTTGTATTTGTGATTAAGGCAGACTCTCATGATTTTGAATTGTTGTTCAGGGAAAGACGGTTCTGTTTAAAAGTCAGTGATTGCCATCTACACTTCATGCTCTAACATGATGAAGAAAGTTCGTAACTACCTAAGTTTTCAGAACGTTAATATCTGTATATTCTTTTGTAGGAGCCATTTAGTCCATGTATCCTAAATACATCACCTAGGTTCTAGTTGAACTTGTGCAAGTTATATAGAGACACTTTTTTTTTTTTTT
>VXBW01006614.1:1723086-1778825 GCA_013400375.1 Thinocorus orbignyianus
TTTTTATTCTGCTATCTGCATAATGGACCATTACAAGCAGATACTTCCCTGCATTTGAATAAAATAGAGATTTTCCACCACTTTAAAGCATTGCTACAATGCTTTGCTTTGGTTTTACACAATTTTTTGAGTAATGGAGATTTTGCAGTGTCTCTCAAGGTGGTAATTAAACTGCAAGCAGCAAAGCGCATTTATAATTTATAATTATATTATTTTAAAGAAAAATGGAGGATTTCTCAATAAAATCAAGAGAGAGTCCATTTAAACTTTTAAGTTCAATGTAAATAGCACTTTTCCTTGAAGTGTCCCCCTCCCCTTACCAACCACAATTAGTAATGTTAGACATAAATGGACAGCTGTACTTCTGTTCAGCAAGATGGAAAAGCTATTCAAAATAGCAGAATAAAATGTATGCTAATACTCACTTCAACACAACTTTACATTTAAGTCTAAAGTCCCCAAACTTATTATGGGGGAAGAGGAAATTTTCCACTGGCACAAACACACCCTACAGACACAGCATGCATCCATGGCAATGATAACTCTGATTTCAATTAGAACTTACTAGCTCTCTTGTGCCTCATTTTTACAAGGAAAATAAAATTGAGAAAGGAATCGTTTTGATTAGTTCCTACAGCCACCTTTTTTGAGTAGTCTGAAGTGACAGCCACAGGGGTAAAAATGATTGTACTAAAATGTCTACTAATGAGGCCCCTGTAGTACTGCTCCAAGAAGGACCATTATATGCTACATTTGTCAATTTCATCTCTTTGGCTTTCTTTTTATCATCTGGAAAAATACTGATTAAGAGAAGTTTCTTTTTAAGGCTTTATTCTTGTTTAACCTTTATAATAATGTTCATTGCCTTCCTGTACAGCTAAAATGTTCCAAACTAAAAAATTAGAGTGTTCCATACTTCCTATTTACTTTTCTCACTTTCTTCAGGCAAACGTATATTTTATGATAACAATGTACAAACTTTCCGCTGGGTTACAGAAAGGAAGGCCTGCAAAATACCTGCAAATAGCCTTACAAATGTAAAGCAATGAGTTGAATGGAAAATAGTATAACTTTTTCTATTCTTGTGGAAGATACAGTCATGGCACAAGTCCTAATATCTCTGAGAGGAACAAACAAAAAAAAAAGAAGTGAGAATTAAAAATAATAAAAATAATTTAAAGTAAAATAGAATAATGATGTAACTAAGAAAAAATACAAGGAAAAAAAAATAAGAGAGAAGTCATAGGAATAAGAAGTCACTGTTTGGGTGACTAAAGAGGAGGAAAAAGACGAAAAAAATATTTCCCAACATAAATGACGACAGGAACTCATAGTGGAATCTCCTATTCCCGTCATTCAGTACAGTATACGCGCAAAACAGATGGAAACAAACAAACAAACAAAAGCAAAAAATAAATGCAAGAGATTAAGAAGGATGATTAGCACTTGTACAAAAACTAACAGCAACATTATAGGTAAATGACAAGGTTCTTCAGGAACACACATCCTAGTCTTTTACGTCCCTAAAACTGCAATACTAAGGAGCAACTTCATGTGCTGAAATCTAAGACGCTGGCAAAGAGAAAATGAACTAAGGGAACAAATGAGGAACATAAGCACGGAATTAAAAAATGACTACAACACACAAAACTGAAGTCTGCTTTGTTCATGTCATAAAACGATAAATATAAAGAACTTCTACTTTGTAATAATTTTAAATAAATATAACAGATTAATAAAATTATAACAGATTTAGTAAAATTACTGAAAGTGTCATAATGTCACTAAAAATGGGGAAAAAAAGTGTGTGTGTGCACTTGGGCATATATACATATATATGCATGTTTTTTAAAACTTTGTGAGTTCAAGCATGTGGTCATTTTCAATTGTAACTTTTTAGAATGTTCTCTAGGCTAATTCAATCTTTACGGAAATATTTTTGATGGATTACAAGCAACTAGCTGAAATGAGGGCACATCAGTCTTGATTAATTCTGTTTTTCTGTCAACTTTTGAAAGATGCATGCATTTTAGAGACACGGAGCTTGGAATGAGAAGCCTGGAGTCTTGATAAAAGTGAAAGAGAATGAATGCTCACTTTTATCTTCCAGTAGAGAAAGACTAGTTAGTGAGTTCATATTTCTATTTTAAAGATCTTGAAAATTTCTTAGAATCTGAAGTCAGTGATGCCAATTAGAGATTAAATGTCTTGGGTTTATTTTCCTTTGGTTCTCTCAATCATTCTCTAGGTAATAGCTTATTTCTTTCCCTAACAAAATACCTTTGTATACCTGATTAGTCACTGCATTTTGCAGACTTATTATACGATGATTAGACTTTACCTTTTTACACAGGTGGGTTTTCATATCTATTTTTGTTCTGATTATAAAAATCTTGTCATTATGTATGCCAAGTGTAATCTTCCATGGCAAGGAAGATTAACCTCCACTAATACCACTTGGCTTTGTCTCACAATATGAATGTCTGAGATTTCTGTATAGCATTTATACTTGAGAGATCTTCAAACACTGAGCCTGCCTCATCAAAGATTACTTTATGCTTTAAATATTGTAGACTGTATGTTGTAGACTATATTGAGGACCACCATCCTGAAAATAGAAATTAAATTCCATTATCAAACCATCAGACTGCTTTATCAAACCAGCTTACTGCTGTATTATTCAATTTTCTAAGATTTTAACAGAGCTTTTATTTAAGCTTGAATAAATATGAGCTTGAAATATAGTCTCCAGTACTCATACAACCCAATTTCAGAAAATCTAATGAACTAGGACTTTTAATGTCTGTTAAGTATTTTAGACTCTATGGGCACACAGTTAAGGTATTCTTTTCTTTAGTAGGTGAAGCCTGTACCAGTTCTTTTCAGCTGCCAGTTTCTGACTCTTAAAATTGCAGTGATTTATTTCACACTCAATATTAGGCTGTTGCTTATGAAAGCTTAGTCCTTCCACTAAAGTGAAAGTCGCATTTGTTCTGCATGAAATAAAGATCTAAATCCTTAAACCAGTCTCTTTCTTATTCTGTCTTCTATAGCTGTGGAAATGTAAAAGCAGTCACTGCAGATTATCCCTTTCTCGTATTGCATGCTTAGTTAAAACATTACTTCATCCTTATCATTCGTCATCCAAACTCTTTCAGAATCTTGTTTGGCTCTTTGTCAAGAGAGGCACAGCCAAGACTCTCCTCATTTCACCCTTTTAATCTTAATGAGAAAAAGTAGTACTTCCACGTCACCTTTATTTTCAGAATGGTTTCCTGAGAGTTCAACAGTTCCCATGTTAGCAACTGTAAACCCCACAACTACCTGGTTCTGAAATAAATCAGAAACAAAGTCAGGGTCTATAATCCTTTTTAAACAATCCAGCATGCCTTGTAATGATTGTATGCTAAGGAAGATCACAAATGTTTCTGTTCTGTCCTTAAACAAGAATTTAACAGCTTTGGGTGATTCTAGCATTATAGTAATACTTTGACCTCTCTGCATAAATTGCTGCAGTGCATACCAACTAATTTAGTCCAGTCTTACCTATAATTAATTTGCATTATTTTATATCTTATCATAGCGCATAATCCCAGGGCTGAGGACTAATTTCTTCCTCATTTACAGTACAGTACCCTCACACACACAGGTTAAGAAGCATTAAGTACTTCCCTCTAGATCTTTTTCACCCCTTTTATAAAACAGAGACCTTCTGACCGCTAAATATTCCTCTGTCTCTACTTATGCTAAATACAGTCTAATTTCTTCAAGACTTGCTAGATATTCTATAACTTGTATAGCTTTTCATGCTGATGCCACAGTCTGATATGCAGTTATTCAACTATAATAAATTTCTTTGAATATTAAACTGATAGATGTCATTAAGCCAAAGGAATTCTGTCAGTTGGAATGAAAAAAAAAAAAAAGGTTTTGCTACCAGAGAGATATTAATTGATGAAAGGGAATGTAATTCAATACACTACACTTTACTCCCTTCCATATAGCATGCTGAATACCTCAGTGCTCACCCCATTAGTCAAACACAGCTCCTTTTTACTGAAATGTTTTCCCTTTTTCCTTTATTTAGTTCACAATGTAAACTGTACAATTTCTTCCAATTTATGTAAATCACATTCAAATATAGATGAGCTAGAATGCTTATGCTGATAAGCTGTTGTCAAAAATGCTAAGGACACTATTTGAGTCATTTTATCCTGAAGTATGATTGCAAAACAGGCAGGTCAGTGCTGAGCAGTAAAAATACTGAGAAAATACAGGTTGAGGAGGAGGAAAGGTAGGAAAATGACGACACTGAAAGCCAGATTATGATTTTCTTTCTTTCCTTTTAGAATCTTCTGATAATTTTTCTTTATTTAGAAACAGAAATTTTTACCATTTTTAGCAAATTGCCCTGGCAATATTACATTCTCTCTGAATACAGTTGTGTGGGATTTATTACTTCACACTACTAAGTGGAAAGGATCTGCCAGCTTGGGAAAATGCCAGAATTTGCATTTTAATAAAGATATGTCAAACAATAAACTCGCTTAACATCCTGTGACGGATCCGGAGAAACCGTGTCTTCCAAGTGTGTATTACTGTACTCACTATGTTTTTCTATGCTTGTTGTTTTAAGAGAGACAAAGCTAAAAACAAAGTCATGCAGTAAGTTCTTTTTCAGCAATACCTGGAAATCTATTACTGGGGTGCCATAACTCAGTTATAACTGCAGTAATAGGCAGGAAATCTCTCCCAAATTCAATATCCAGTTTAAAAAAGACACCATTTGGAGTCTGGATGAAGTCCTGAATTTTCACCTGCATCATGAAGAAACAAAGCTGTTCAGGAAGGCAGCTGCAACTAGAAAGTAGTCATAAACCCAAAGTTCTAGCAGTGACCACAAGATGAGAGGGTTCAGCTTGCAGGCAACTGCTTACAGTTTGTAGGACATTGCCCTTTAGGTATTAGCTTTACTGTTTATGCACTTACATATCACACCACAATCACTCAGAGAAAGAAACAGGTTCCAAAAGCAGAACTCAACAACTAAAATAAAAGTAATTAATTATTTTTAAAAATTTTACTGTATCAATCCTGCATGTCACTAACAATTTTAAGACAACAGTGGATATTATCAGAAGATGACTCAGAGACGTATCATAATAATTTGACATAACATAAGTAGAACCAGGCAAGATCCTTTTTGATATATGAAAACTGGCAATAATCAATAGATGTATTACTGATTCCTTCCTCTCCCGACACATTTATTCAGCCATATGTGATTAAAAAAAAAAAAAAATCTAAACAATACACCCCTATATCCAAAAACAAAAACAAAACCAAAAAAAACCACAAACCATGATCCCTGCATTTTGTGTATCGTATTTCAAAGAGAGTCTCTGGGATTTAAAAAATTGCCTATAGGAATTTTTAATGCCACACGAAGCAAATACCCAGCTAAGGAAGTGCTGTGGAGACCAACCAAAGCAAAAAGATATTTTATAGCTCATCAACTTTTCAAATGGAGCATAGAGGTGATGAAGAATATTTCTTTGATCTTTGCTTCCATAGATACAGAAAATACAACTAGCTTACAAGATCTTGAGTTTCACTGAAGTGCAAAAGAGTTAGTCAGAAGCTCTTCCCTGTGAAAAATCCCACCTGGTCAGGCAACCTGCATTTGAACAGAGTAATTCACCAAAGCAGTGCCCATCACATTTTTCATATTTCATATTTCCTTGTTTCTATTTACTGAAAAATTCCAAGTAAAGAAGGATAAGATTATTACCCTGATTACTAATTCTTTGCTATCATTTGTTTGCTTGCTGGCTGGTGATGAAGCCAGTCATGCAGGGATAGACATGCTGGAGGAAACTACCCCATAGCCTACCTCTGCCAACTTTCAGTCACAACTGCAGCTTTAATTTGTTCCAGCTTTAAAGTACCAGCTTTTCTCACAAATTCTGAGTCCTGTTTTCCACCCCAAACAGCACATCTTGCAAATGGTGTGAAGAAAACTGCAATTACTTAGGTACAGTGTGCTTTATGATAAGGCAGTAGCGTAGAGAAGGTCTGTTGTAACTACTTATTTGAATCCAGTCATAATTCAATGTTGAAATGTCACCATCTTTAAAAGGGAAGAGCATCTGGCAATGACAGATACCTAATTACTTTCATGTAATGATACATTTTTCATGCAAGTAGTGGATGAAGTTTAGGTACACCATAAAATAAAATGTAAAAGCACTAAACTTATTCTGCCTATAAATAATGTGTCATTACATTTGATATAGATGTCCAAAAGGCTTTTTAAGAGCTGGTAAATACTTTTTAATATTGTCCTGGTTTGGGGTAAAATGAACCAACTTTCTGCTTTACAATTTCACTTTCTTAGCTGGGCCTCTTCTAACTAACTAAACTCTGAAATTAACAGCACACTGTTCAGAGAAACTGCTTCATCTCACAGTGATAAGACCCAATTATATCAAGGAACGGTATGCAGACAGGCCCTTGTTTATCCTTATTGTTGGAACAACCAAGGTCAGGCAATTTTGTTATTCTACCAGTTGG
The DNA here is from genome assembly GCA_013400375.1 of Thinocorus orbignyianus. NCBI lineage: Eukaryota > Metazoa > Chordata > Aves > Ciconiiformes > Thinocoridae > Thinocorus > Thinocorus orbignyianus. Next base: position 1,729,660 of record VXBW01006614.1, read on the forward strand.
AGGGTCGGAAGCGAAAGCATCGAAGGGTCCCACCTGCAAGGAGGAGCGGACAGGACAATTGATCCAAAAACTGACCAACAGGGGTATTCCATCCCATCCGCATCATGCTCAGTATAAAAGCTGANTTTTAGATTCAGAAAAAAACAAAACCTCCTGACAACCATTATTTGTCCATGTTTTCTTTATAAATGGTATGGCCTTTGAGGCATAGCCAACTATTCGCTACAGAGAATGTGATCTTGCTTAGAATTATAGACTTTTCTATAATATTATATAAGAGCATTAATTAATAAGATCTTCCTAACACCCACACAACAGATTTTTTTTATTTATTTTATTTTTCTTTGGGATGCTTATTACTTTAACTTTCAGGTTTTATACTTTACTTCTGGATGCTAAAAGTGTTGTTCTTACTTCAAATATTAAAGAGTCTTTATTTCTAGAGCCTTCATCCTGAAAAGAGCCTATTCCAAATTTTCTATTGAGGGTACAAGTTCTCAGAATAAATCATTGCGAGCAGGAAAGAGTAGACAGAGTGTTAGCCTTGCAACTGTCTTTTTTTGGTACCAGCAAAATATATGTTCTATCAGGTTTCAAATACTTTCATGATTTTTTTTAAAAGGGTTGTTTAGTAGTTTGGTTTTTTTTGGTTGTAGAACAAGAACCGCAAGCTTCCCCTCAAAGTCTCCAACAGAGATCAGTAAGAAGTAGAGACAGAATATTTTAAAGACAGATGCTCTTGCAAACTTCAGCATGCCAGCTAAGCCACAGATGGCTACAGTTTTAAAATCTCCTGGAACATAAAATTGTCCTTTCTCTAAATACACCACCTTCCAAGAGCTCTGGGGAGTTGCAAGGGTACTAAAAAGATACAGGAGGTGCAAGATGGGGGAAAGAGGAAGAGAGTGGGTGGAAGCTATGTGAGCTGGCAAACTCTACTGGAAAAGGACCAGCGTGTCATTTGCCAACATATTAGGCCAGCACTGAGAGCTTAGATAGGGAACTACAGTTTGCAGCTACAGTGAGGGAATCAGACAAATATATTTAAATGACCTGGTTGGTAATTAGTGTGCTTAGAATTAGGTTGTATTAGGTTGTATTAGGTGCTGAACACATTACTGCATCGGTGTTATCCCACTTCTAGCTTCTGCAAAAATTGCTTTCTCTGTATTGCCAAGGAAATGAGTTGCAGTTCACTGTATAACAGAATGGTCTGGATCGTGAGAGAACACTGTGAAAAGGAATAAAACAAAACTACGTTTTTCTATACTCAGTCTTTCCTACTTAAGGTAGAAGACTAATTGTCTAGGTCTCCTCTTCAGTCAATGGCCAGGCATAAGTACCTCTGGAAGGCTGAACTTGTAAATAAAATTAAATGCTCAAGGGTTGGGTACTACATTCATCTCTGAGAGAATATGGAAAAAAAAATCCAAACCCTGTCAAATGCAAATTTCAAAGGCTTAATGTATGTTTAATTTTGCAATTCTTTGTTAACTATTAAAATGTAGTTCAATATAGTTGTTATACAGGAATTTATAACCATTTATCACGTTGCATAACAAAGTATATCATTACGTAAAATATTTTGTTAAACACAGCCTCCTATACTAGACACCTGATCATTCACCTTGCGATATTAGTTTTGGGGTCTGTTCTAGACAGTTTTAACAATCTCTCTACAAGCAAATCTGCCAGAGAAGGCTTTGGGCATAAGTGCTGTTGATCTGAAACACTCAGTGTCAGAGCTGGATAGCTGACCATGGTATACTCTTTCAAATAACACTACAGATATGATCAGCATGTTTTAAAAATAACTATGAACTGAAAGAAAACCAAATGAAACAATGTATTTTTCTTTTTTACTAAACAACATTTTTTTTCTGTTTCCAGAACTCATGTGTAAGTATTAATTCAAGAAACAAGTTAGTCATACTGTTACCCAGCTGGACTAGATTTCTATGATGGTTTCAGTCTCAGGCTATACTTAAGAATACTCATAGCTTTCATGTGATACAAAAATGTGTGACTCACTTGTTAAGGTGAGGTGGTTACAAGGATTAAACAGCACTTAATGCTGGACCAGCGTGAAGGGCAATTGAAATTTTTGATTTTAATCTTTGAGGACCTTTACAGCTTACATCTTACTTTGCTTCTCTATCTCCGCCAGATACAGTATTAGACACCGGAAGAAATCACAGAAACGGAGAATTGTAGGCATTTTGAAGGGATCTTTGGAGATCACCTAGTCCAATGTCCCCCTTCCCCGCCAAAGCAGGTCCATCTAGAATAGGCTGGAAAGGAACACATCCAGGTGGATTCTGAGTATCTCCGGAGAAGAACTCCACAACCTCCCTGGGCAGCCTGTTCCAGTGCTCTGGAACCCCCAAAGCAAAGCTTTTTTTCCTCATGCTGAGATGGAATTTCCTGTGTTCCAGTTTGTACCTGTTGCCCCTTGTCCTGTCACCGAGTACCACTGAGAAGAGTTTGACCCCATCTTCTTGACACACGTCCATTAAATATTTATAAGCATTGATGAGATCCCCTCTCAGTCTTCTTTTCTCCAGGCTAAGCAGACCCAGATCTCCCAGCCCTTCCTCATAAGAGAAGTGCTCCATTCACTTGTCATCTTTGTAGCCCTCTGCCGCATTCTCTTTATTAGTTCCCTGACTTTTCTGGCCTCACCAGGGCAGAGTAGAGGGGCAGGATAACCTTCCTTGACCTGCTGGCTACACTCTTTTTAATGCATCACGGGACACCATTGACCTTCTTGGCCACAAGGGCACACTGCTGCTTCATGGTCAACTTGCTGTCCACCAGGACTCTCAGCTCACTCTTTCTCCCTTGACAACAGGGTCCTGATTCACAGACAGAAAATCCAGAATACATCAAGACTCTGTGGAGGTAACTATTTGGAACATCAGAAGGTTTGTTTTATCATATAAAGAGTAACACCATGACAACAGTTTCAAAAGTATAGATACTTCTTCTCTGAATCCTAGTCCAAACATTACTCCAAAAATCATAGTCATTGAGAAAAAATATTTAGACACAATGTAAGACATGGATTTACTTTACAGACATATGATATATGCTACATTTAGCCTAAGAAACCTGAAAGAAAAGGATGTACACAACAACATTTACCAATGTGAAAGAACAACATTCAGTAAATTGCTATTCAGTAAATTACAGAAATTCTGACTTTTTTTCTATGCAGACATTTAATGTCTTGAGAACACAATACACAGTCCTCTGGTAAGTAACATATCAAAAGAACAATCAAAAATGAACCGAGTAAAGGCCCTAAATTGCTATTTAAGTGATAGTTAATATTCTGAACTGGAATGAAATGTGTTTTTTAGTTCTCACTGCAGTTTCACTTCTTGGCTGAGATTCAACTATAAGATAAAGATTTTTGGATTCTAAGCACCACAGAATAATAAACAAAAAAAATATAGCCAGATAACTCTTCTTCTTCTAGAGGAAGTTATTTCATGCAAGACATTTTTGAGAACTTTGCCTAATCTAGTTTCAGATACTTGAAGAACAGATTCTTTCATTGTTTTTTTTTTTCTGCAAAAATTACTTAAGCCAATTTAAAAATACCGACAATTATTCAGTCCTGTCAGCCTCACGTGTGTGCCTGGGAAGATCATGGAATTGTCAGAGTTGGAAGGGACCAGAGATCATCTACTCTAACTCCCCTGCTAAAGCAGGATTACCTGGACCACATTACTCAGGACTGCACTTGGGCGGGCCCTGAAAATCTCCAGGGAAGGGGACTCCACAAACTCCCTGGGCAGCCTGTTCCAGTGCTCTGTCACTCTCACTGTAAAGAATTCTTTTCTCATATTTGTATGAAACGTCCTATGTTCCAGTTTGTCCCCATTACCCCTCATCCTGCCACTGAGAACCACTGAAAAGAATTCAGCTCCATCCTCCTTCAACCCACCCATCAGATACTTGTAAGCATTAATAAGGTCTTCCCTCAGCCTTCTCTTCTTCAGGCTAAAGACTCTCGGCTCTCTCAGCCTTTCCTCGTAAGGAAGATGCTCCAATCCCTCAATCATCTTTGTTGCCCTACGCTGGGCTCTCTCCAGTAGTTACCTGTCTCTCTTGAACTGGGGAGCCCAGAACTGGATGCAATATTCCAGTTGTGGCCTCAACAGTGCAGAGTAGAGGGGAAGAATGACCTCCTCAACCAACTGGCCACACTCTTTCCTGTGCAGTCCAGGATTCCATTGGCCCTCTTGATGACAAGGGCATGTTGCTGGCTGTCTACCAGGACCCCCAGATCCTTCTCCTCAGGTCTACCCCTAACCTATATTGGTGCCTGGTATTCTTCCTCCCCAGGTGCAGGACCCCCCACTTGCCCTTGATGAACCTCATTAAGTTCTTCCTGCCCTGCTCTCCAGCCTGTCCAGGTCACGCTGGATTGCAGCACAGCCCTCCCAATTTGGTATCATCAGCAAAGTTACTGAGTATACATTCTGTCCCCTCACTCAGGTAATTGATGAATATGTTGAGCAAGACTGGATCATAACAAGATCATGGAACAGATCCTCCTAAAAGCTATGCTAAGGCACATGGAGGACAGCAAGGCAATTCAAGGCAGCTAGCACGGCTTCACCAAGGACAAGTCCTGCCTGACCAGTCTCCTATGACCCCATCAGTGGGCAAGGGAAGAGCCACAGACGTCATCTATCTGGACTTCTGTAAGACTTTTACACAGTCCCCCCAACATCCTTCTCTCTAAATTGGAGACGTAAGGAGAGAGGTGGACTATTCAGTGGATAAAGAATTGACGGCATGGTCACATCCACAGAGTAGTAGTGAATTTCTCAATGTCCAGATGGAGACCAGTAACGGACTCCCTTAAGGGTCCACACTGTTTCATATCTTCATCAGTGACACAGATAATCAGATCAAGTAGACCCTCAGCAGATTTTCAGATGACACTAACATGACTGGTGCAGTTGACACACATGAGGAATGGGATGCCATTTAGAGGGATCTGGACAAATATGAAAAGTGGGTCTATGTGAAGCTCAAAGTTCAACGAGGCCAAATGTTCTCCTGCATCTGGGTTCTGCATCTGGGTGGGGTTCTGCATCTGGGTGAGGGCAATCCCATGCAAATACAGGCTGGGAAATTAAGGGATTAAAAGCAGCCCTGCTGAGAAGGATTTGGGAGTACTCATGGATGAAAAACTGGACATGAGCCAGCATGTGCAGTTACAGTCCAGAAGGCCAATCGTATCCTGGCCTGCATCAAAAGAGACATAGCCAGCAGGTCCAGGGAGGTGATTTTGCCCCTCTGTTCCACTCTCGTGAGACACTACTTGAAGTACTGTGTCTATCTTTGGGGCCCCCAGCATAAGATGGATGTGAACTTGCCAGAGTTAGTCCAGAGGAGGGTCACAGAAATGATTAGCGGGCTGGAGCACCTCTTGTATGAAGACAGCTGAGAAAGTTGGGGTTGTTTAGGCTGGAATACAGAAGTCTCCGAGAACACCCTATGGCAGCCTTCCAGTACTTAAAGGCGTGCTACAGGAGAGAGGAGGAGGGACTCTTTATTCAGGGATTGTAGCAATAGGATGAGGAGTAACAGGTTTAAACTTAAAGAGAGAAGATTTAGATTAGATGTTAGGAAGAAAGTCTTTACCGTGAGCTGGTGAGACACTGTGAGAGGTTTCCCAGAGAAGCTGTGGATGCCCCATCTCTGGAGGTTTCAAGTATAGGTTGTATGGGGCTTTGAGCAACATGATCTAGTCAAAGATAACCTTCCTCATTGCAGAGAGGTTGGACTGGATGACCCTTAGTGGGGATGATTCTATGACTGACAAATTAGAAAATGCAATAAATAACATCTACAACACCAGAAATTCTATCATATAATGTCTAGGAGTACATCTTGCCAACCCATATGATTGCCTTACTTTAAAATAGGCTTAACGCCTAATATTTTACTTGGTTCAATTTTTCTGTTACTTCCATATCTAACTCTTATTTTTTAGCAACACGGAAAACAACTCTCTATTAAAATCAGCTACACTACGTGTACTATTTATGGTTTTAAGTTCATTTTTCAGGCTGAGATTTGGCTGACCTTATACATTCAAAAGCTGGACTTTGTGCTGAAAATGAGTACACTCCTGGAAGCACCTCACTTCAGTTACCTTTGTGAACTTACTGAAGAAGAAAAGAAACATTCTCTGAAAATTTATACCTGCTGTAGAAAGACTGTGATAGCTAACTTAGAATATACAAATACCTTCTAAGTAGAAAAAGTTTGGAAAGAGGAAGCCCATCCTTAGTTTCCAAAATGGAGTGGATAGGAAGTTAGCCCCACAGAACAATACAACACTTGAAACGACAGCAATTTCCTTCTACCCTCTGACATCCCCAACTGCAAAGCAATTCCTTTGATTGCTTTTGTTTCAAGATCAGCTGATGCATCATGTGAATTGAAAAGCTCTCCTTGAATCTTACTCTTTAACCCTGTGGCAAGCCCTGAATAGATGGATCAAACATCAGATTCAGCATTCCTGAAATGGAATCTGAAGGATGAAGGAATATTTGAGTCCCTGAAATAATTAATTTGGCTTGGCAGAGGTTGCCAAAAAACAAACAACAGGGCAGTAAAAATATTGTATTTTCTGGGACCTAAATGGAGGTCAGCTCATTTAGTCTAAGCTTCTAGAAGTATCAGATGGTGATAATTTAGTTCATTACCTACCCATATATTAAGGGATTTAATATAATGTAATTTTCTTTGTTGAAACACCTCCTATACATTTCACATATTTTTTACAGATTTTGTTTTCCAAGAGAGCAGGTTGATAGCGCTGTTGTAAATTTGTTCTGTACAACTGATGTATGAGTTTATATTTTGCATATTTTGAAATCTTGCATGAAAGTTGATCATGAATTCCTTTCCTTCAAAATGACAGATGATCGCTTTTCCCGTAAGTTTTATTCTCTTAAGTCATCTTCATTGATATAGCCTCAAATAATCTATACTTACAAATTATGAGGAAAAAAAGAAAGACTTCTGAGAAAGTGCTTCCACTTTATGGACATTCATGCATAAGCATGAAAGACTAATTTCATTATTTTTTAATCTTCAGGTGAAGTTAAAAATGAAATCAAAAACAGTCTTAGTGTTGTACTCCAGAACAAAATTTGACCTTGCAGTTCATCTGTTCCTACTGTGCTTATGAGTTACAGCTGTCCATCTTTCTTCAGGCATAATCTGACATTTAAAAAAAAAAAAATCATTATAAAGCTTCCATGGATTTCATGCTAGCATTATGGGGTTTACTAACTTGTCTCAGAGAGCCCAGACAGAAGTCCATCTTTTGACATCCTACCAGTGTGTGTGTACCTAACATCATTAAAGCCTGCAATTCGAAATGCATCTTATGTGGGATGCTGATTTGTATTTTGGTTTCACAATAAACTAATTTATATTTTCCTCACAGAAGGAAAGACAACAGAATCTTTGCGGATTACACAGCATGACCTGTATAAACAGAATAAAGAAGCAGCTGGCTCCAAGGGAAAGAATCATGAAATATCACATGATAATACAATATAACAAAATATATGCAGAACTGACGCTGTGCACCCTAAGTCTCATTACACAAGATGTGAAAAATTGCCATTGACCTAATGGAAGCTGCACACAATCTGCAGACAGTGATTTCAGGCTCTCTAAACGCTGCAGTATGAGGATAAAGATTTGCGGCAGGATCACGTACTTCGTAATTTTCAATCAGTTGTAGGTCTCAATCTAGTCACTGTAAAACAAGTGTAAAACAATCTTCAGAATGACGAGTTCTTTATTTCAATTTGTCAAATTTATTTCAAAATCAGTATTATTACATAGGAATTAAATGCTTGGAGGGGAGTAAATCCATTGCAGAGATCTTGGGCTCTTTAATAATATAAAACCAATATGTCCTCCTCTTTTCTTTTTGTTTTCCTAGAATCCTAGAATGGTTAGAGTTGGAAGGGACCTTAAAGATCATCAAGTTCCAACCCGCTTGCCATGGGCAGGGACACCTCTCACTAGAGCAGGTTGCTCAAAGCCCCATCCAGCCTGGCCTTAAACACTTCCAGGGATTATTCAAAAGCTTCCTAATACCATGTTTCCACATCTTTAAGTAGCATTGCAAAAGAAATGTGTAACCTGACAAATGAGAAATTTGTTTCTTATTATGCCATAGATCTCTGTAAAGACCTGTAAAGAACATTAAATGTCTAGGTACCTACCCTCAAGGCAGACTTCACGAAGAAGCCACGCACCTAAATTCTGCAACATAGGGAGGGTCTTGGAATGGAATTTGCAACTGTGTGCTGGGACAGGCTGATAGTGCTAGCAACAGAAGAGAAGGGCTCAGCTGACCAATTGGAAGCATCAAATAGATACATTTTTCTCTCCTGAACAAGATCATACCTTCAATCTTGAGCTAAACATCTCTGTGAGACCACAGTTGAAAACTTAATTCACTTCTTTAACTTTTATGTATTTGTATACATTTATGCAGGGTGTCCCTGCCCATGGCAGGAGGATTGGAACCAGATGATCTTTAAGGTCTCTTCCTTCTATGATTCTGTGATTTAGAATTCACAAGTCTAACAAGAAAATATTTAGTTCGTCAATTCGGGTGTTGCCTCTGTGCATTCTCATTGGTAGATTTTTAGATATATAAACTTTATCTGAAAAATTTTAGGCACTTACAGAGTCTCCAGCATCGAAGCTATACATTTGGTTTTCCTTTGGATTATCTTCTGCAGTTTACATGCTAACCTCTTTAAACACTGATCTACACTTGGGAATTTGCTCACTCTTCCTGCAGTCTCCAATTTTTAATTTTACTTTCAACCTTAGATAAAATTAAAATTCTCACAGTAATCACTTCTTAATTCAATAAATATAAACCATTCTCTGCTTACGTGAATGTGTATTCTGGTGTCACTAAAAAAATAAATAAAATAAAATGGTGGAAAATAACTTAAAATTACTAGGAATTTTGAAAAAAAGAAATTAGTTACTTGAAGAAGACACTTTGGAGGAAATTAAGGGAAGAAATCCCATACGTCAATTTGAGATTTCTTTATATTCATGAAAAAAGCCCCAAACCTCAACCCCAGAAACTAAAGGCATGCTTCTTGCTGATACTGTACTTAATTTATGTTTTTACCTCCTTTGACAACAATATGGAAAAGACATAGCCAGCTGTAATCACAGACAACAATGAATAACTTCAATGTTAATATGATTAACTTAACCTCTTAGGTCTTTCTTAGTTATCCTTTGCATACTTTAGAAACAGTGGGTCACTCTCAGTTTATAGGCTGCCATTTAAAAACCAAGCTATGGCCTTATATTCAATGATTAATACCAAGGTAGTACTTAATGTACAGTAAGAAGTACAGAAAGATGACCTAATTTACTGCTCCTGGCTTTTCATTCCATTAAATTCCAAACTTAGAGTGAATAATAGCATGTCAAAGCAACCTCTGGTTTCTTAACAAATGCCTAGCGAAAAGTAATTTTAGGTAAAAAACTGTAAGTTTTCACTTTTTGAGTTTCCATTTCACATTGGAAATATTCTAAATGTGCTGGAAGGGCTTAAACGATGTCTCTCTAAAGACTTAGCTTGTGCTGTTAAACTCAAACCCAATTTTGCATTGACTTTAATCAGAGCAAGATCAAACACCTACTATACTTCCGGCAGGAAAGGTTCAGCCAACTGGAATAAAATAAAAGCATGATATAAGAAGATCCCTGAATGAGCCTTCAATGTTAGTCATACCTGTAATAGAACAGTGTTATAAAAACACATGTGCTACATTTCATAACCCATGGCCGCAGTGAGCATTGTGCAGGCTGAGTCAGGAACCTTCATGCAAGTAGAGAAGGATCTTTGCTAAAAGCAGGCACCCATTGCTCCCACCTTCTCCCAGCATCATGGTCTCTCAGTTCTGTCCCTCTAGCCTTTGCTTTCTGTCACTGTAATACTGCCAAAAGCTTTTCTGTTAGGCGTTGTTTACAGTGCCAAATTTTCTCTATCATGGGCATCTGGAGGCTGGATTTACATGGTGAAATGGATATGGGCACTGTAAGGCTCACAGAAAATCTAGGTTCTGTGATGAGGCCTGCTGATTACTTCTTGAGGCGTTTTGCTCACTTTCTTGACTGATGTCTACATACAAGCTTTTACACAAGTAATAACAAATAGAAGAATAACTATGTACAGAGCTATATGTAGGTAACATTATAGCTGACAACTGCCCTTAGTTGTTTTAGGTTCTTTTCTTTCTTCCCACTTAAACCCATTAGTAAATGGGGGAGCAAAATTTACATCATGTTCCATTACTGTCTTAATTTCATTGCAAATATTCAGTTTAACTGCCATATTAATTCATCAAGACCATTTTAAAAAAAATTAATGCTTAAAAAAGTTAAAGAAATTTTACGGAAAACATGAACTGTCTCACATTAATTTTGTATGCAGTAGGTATGAATAATGCATTTTTGTAAGTATCATTTTGTGTTGTATAAATTCATCTTCGGCCTTTTACCTTCCACCAATGATATGATTTAATCACTAGCCTAATTTAAGTCAGCAGCAGTGAAGGGTGTCAGAGCAACAGGCATAGCAACTGGAACCTTGTCAGAAATTCTGTGCTATGTATCTATTTTCACCGTACATTTTTTTTTTCATTTGATATTTCCGGCTTTGTAAAATTATAGTATAAAGTAACAAACAATGCTCTGTTGGGCATACTAACTCTTCCCTCCCAGTATCAAAGCTTGATAGAATAGTGTCGTGTGATATGGCAGAAGGCTGGAGAATGAAGAATAAATAAAACAAAAAATCTGAACCTAGATGTCAGTTTGGCGTGCAATCAAAGCTGTCGATGTCTAACCACTGCAACTGCCTAGGCTTTGGTTAACCTCCCATTGATTTTCCCAAATAGGATTTCATCTAAAGCACCAAATTAAAAACTGAGACTGAAGGCCAGTTCTGTAAATTGAAAAAAATGAATTTCTAGCAAATATTGTTGGCTGCTTTCATCTTTGTAAAGCTCTGATTCTGAACCTAACAAAAGTTGGTAGAGGTCAGGATATTTTTTGTGAGGAGGGGAAAGAAAGTATAAAGCATAGTGTAATGATTTACTTTACTCTATATTAAGGAATTATTTAGGGAGTGAAGGGTAGTTATTAATGAAGTTACTGGTTCTGACAGTGGAATGGTATAATGAAATAAAAAAAATAATAATAAAAAAGCACAGTGGATATCATCTGGAGAAGAAAAGAAAAAAAAAAACAAAACAAAAAACCAAACCTAAACAAAAAAATTAACCCAACCCCCCTGCCTTGTAACAAATCCCTGTGATCTGCAGTACATTGTCATGCTGAAGAACATGCAGTAACAACCATTTCACTTTGTGCTATTTCCTGATTGCTACATTCACGTACCCAAGCGTATATACCCAATCTTCTAAAGGAAGGTCCAGGCTATGAGGGTTTACAGTGCTGCAATATATAAGAAATATGACAGCTCAAAACAGCACTGTATTAAGCCCAGAAAATTGATTTAAAAGAATCAGCACCATTGAAACATTTCAGAGTAAAATACTTTCCATTTCTTTCCTACAAAGATCACTGACTGCTTATCCACTCTATCCCTATCCATGAAGCCTCATTAATCTTAAACCAGAAACAATTAATCTTATACATCATGCATGCAAAAATTTGAAACCTCTGTCTTATTCATATTTTGGATCCTCAGAGGCTACTAAATTCACTACAAATCGTTGATCATACTTTGCTCAAATCAGGTGAATCATCACAAATGAGGAAAACTTTTTAAAGCTATTAACTAATGTCTGCATATCTCACCCTGATGAAGGGAATAGTAACAAAGCTTTTACCCAGAACAAGCTAAATTTCTAGAAATGAGAGAAATCACCAGCACATACTTGGTTCACTTCCAGTTCAGTCAAATAGAGTGGGCAAAGTTCAGAAGCATTATGAAGGTCAATGGCAAATGTCTACTGACTTAATCAGGATAAAGGTGTCCTTGTCTATGCTTCTTCAGTCATTGACAAAGATGGTGCTGAATTACATTTTCTGTATCGCTTCTGTTTATCCCCACAAGACATTCTTGCTAGCCCACGCTCACATTTTATGTCCGTATTCAATTTCTGCATTTGAAAGCCTACCAAATTCTATCCTTAGTGACAACCATGTGATCTGTTTTTTACAGGTCTTACTGAAATCATATGGCACAAAAAAGGATGGACGAAGATGCTACACATCCATATACCATTTCAATCTCTGTAAACAGCATTTTCCCAGGTTTCAATAACAAATTCACTGGATATAATTTGGGGAAAAAAACAGCAATGACAACAAAATAAACAAACAAAAGAAAGCCCCCACCCAAACAAATAAAAAACCCAAAGCAAAGCAAAACAAACAATGAAAACAAACAAATCCATGATGAACTTGAAGGCTGTGTTTGAATTCTGGGCTGATGCTCAAAGTTAGGCATCCACAATATAGATGTCTAAGCTCCAGTTACAGGCAGTGAAGTACTAAGATTTCATTCAATTGACTGAACATGGAGTCTGCTAAGATTTGAGATACTATAAAGTATGCTGCCTGCTCTCTAATACAGTTAACTACCCATTTAAAAGCAAAAAAGGCAGGGTACCTAAGAAATAAAATTTCAGGTAAACAACAGGAAAAAGAAATGCACTCTTTTTGTGACACTATAATTGTCAATCAAAGGACACCCGAAAAAAGTAAAATTTATATTGTGAATCATGCTTGTACCCTTTTTTTCTTATCCTACTCCACCTTTGCATTCAACGCTTGCTCATAAAACTTTTGAATTATGGAACATAATGTTCTTTTTAATTCCTCCTCCAAGGGAAAATGTAACTGAAAGCATTTCATTCAGTATGGAAAGCAAATTTATTTTAATAGGTATAGGAAAGGTGAAGAAACTTGTGAAGAACTGTTCTCCTGCATAATTCCTCACTTCTCCCACCTACAATAATTATTGGTTTAAGAAAATGAAATAGTGTAAACAATGACATACAAACAGAATGTCCACCAGACTTCTTGTACAAATATACTATCAAACAATATCACGTGGAAAACTTCTATGGCATCCTCCTTCCCCAAAAGGCTGGCACCTTAGTAACATTAAATAATAGATGTATCTTTCTCAAAATACTCAGATTCATGAAACTATCTTTTTTCTTTCCCCAAAGAAAGCCAGCTTTTAAATTAAATAAATCTGTGGGAATATTTAAAAATGTCTTTTTTGATAGTTCAATTCGGTACTATAGTTCAAATGTGTTTATAATACTATATCATGATGATTTTTTTTTTCATTTATTTTATATGATTACAGTCTGGAAGAACAGAACATGAAAGTTGTTGTGTGTCTTTAACTCCTGTATTTTGAATCCCTATACAGGATCAATCTTTCCAAAACATTTCAACACCTTCTTCACAAAGAAAAATAAACCATCACCATCAAATTGGCCAGGCATATGTATGACTGCTTTCTGTTTCACACTTCAGTGATGTTAAAAAAAAAAAAAAAAACCAAACAACAGAACCACATTGTACTGTTTGAAAAATCAGACTGAAAGATAAGAGTGCCAGTAAAGCATGTAGGAGATAAAAAGCTGAAGACAATACTCCAAAACAGAAAGATAATTATTCAGTACTTTAAGAAGTTTTTTACATTCTCCTCTTTCTCTTGCTCTGAACAATTGCAAAACAATATATACAGTGTCTGTTTTTCTCATGAACTTGCATACTGTATTCAAGCACAGGCGGTCACTAAATATATGCATAGATATTTTGTACGAACACCTTAAACATATATATATATATAAAGATTTCTATGTTTTGGTATATTTAATAAAATGGGGCAAGGTCCAGACTTGCAGAGGCTTGCTGACTTAATGACTGAGGCTTTAAACATCTGGAGATGGTGGACAAAAGATCTGAGACTTAGAGGAGGGATAGGAGAAAGTGAGAAAGTGCTCAGCACTAAGAGTGACACCTAAGGAACAGTCCTGTGAACCCAGAGGAACTGTGGGGCTCACCTCAAGTGCCTGTACACATGTAGAGCAGGAAAAAAAATTGCAGGGAATCCACACAGGTTCTTCAGAACAAGTGAGAAGGAGAGGTTGCACTCTATGGAAAAGATTTGAGTCAGCCTGATCTAGCAGAAGGTGTCCCTGTCCATGGCAGGGGGGTTGGAACTTTATGATCTTTAAGGTGTCTTCCAACTCTAATCATTCTATGATTCTATAAAAAGGGCAGTTTGAATTCAAGGACCTTTGCACTGAAGCCGGTGACCAACCGAGTTGATGGGTCAAGAACAGGGCGGGTAGTGTGACGGGGATGAGGAAGAGATCAAGAAAAGGAAAAGCTTCCTTCAGAAAACCAGAGTAGCCTCACAATTACAAGGATGGTTTTCAAGGGGGATATGAACAACCCAAACATATTCTGAAAGGGCTAAATTGTGGAGCACAGAAATTTCAAGATATTTCTGCAAAAACTCTGGTGTACAGGTGGCTAACAAACTGATCAGAAGAGGCACTTAGTTGGATCTATTACTCAAAAGAAAAAACAACCACAAAATCAGCCCAAAAACAGGAAAAAACCCCAGCTAGTTTTTAGAACAGCAGATTAAATTCATTCAGGGATCCATTTGGTGGGGCTAATGGAAGACTGTCCTGGAGGGTAAAGGAACTCAGAAGAGCTGATTTATCATCAATGACAATTCCCTCAAAGCACAAGAAAAGACCAGTGTGATGCCCAGGAACTCTAACAAACATAACTCAAACAAGATCAGTGTGGGTAACGGAGAAATCCTGACTGAGCTCAGCTGAATTACAAAAGCCAGTAGTCTCTTGGAGTTTATACTAGTGAGGACTGTGAAACATGAAAAGAAGTTATACTGTCAGGGAAAGGAAGAGAGAGGAAGATGTGAGGCCACCGCTCAAAGTGGCAGGGAACCAAGCAGCAAAGAACACAGAAAAAGCTGAGGTAGTAGATGCCTTCTTTGCCTCTGTGTCCTGGTTTCCAGCAGGGACGGGGTTGATTCTCCCCTGTCTCTATCCGGCACAGCTATTCCACCCCATGTGTGCCAGGCCCAGGGGCAGCAGGGAGCTAGCCGGGGAGGGGAGGGGCCATGACCGGGAGTGGGCGTGGCGACGCCGGGGTGCATCTCAGCGGCATCGGTGGCGGTTGGGGCAGTGCGGTGCGGCGCGGGGTGCGGTCGGTATTGTACTCCTGTTTGTCTCCTCCATCTGTGTTACTGTTTCCCTGCAATACCTGCTGCTCTGGTAAACAGTTTTTATCTCAACCCACGAGTCTGCCTTTTTTTTCTCATCCTCTCCACACCGCTGGGGGGCGGAGCCAGGGGACTGCCACGTGGCAGGTTTTGTTGCCGCCGAGGCTAAACCGTGACACTCTGTTTCTACAGGATGGGACTGCATCAAACCTCACAGGTCCTCTGAGCCTGTGCCAGCATCTGAGAGACTGAAGAATTACCCACAGTAGAATATCAAGGTAAAAAAAAAAAAAATTGAGTAAACTGGACATAGGACAGCCTCCAATGGTGCTGAGGAAGGAAGAAGATGTCATTGCAAGACCACTGTCTACGATTTTGCAGCAGTCTGAATGACCAGAGTAGGTTCCTGATGACTGGAAAAAGTGCCTATTTTCAAAGAGAAGGTGGAGGATCATCAAGGAGAACTGCAGACCAGGCAGCCTAGTCTCATTACTCAACAAATCTTCCTGGAAGCCACATCCAGTCACATACAAGAGGAAGAGAAGGAGACTGAAAACAGTCTACCTGTGTTTACTGATGGCAAACTGTGCTTTACCAGCCTGATTGACTTTTGTAATGAGATGATTGCCTTAGTGTAAAATGGGTACCTTGGTGTCAGCAACACTTTTTTTTGGTCCATAGGAATAATTTGATGGAATATGGTTTGGATGGGTAGACTACCAGCTGCAAAATTGCTTGGACTACCAGGTTCAAGGTGTTGTGATCAAAGGTGCACAGTCTAATAAGCAGCTGGTTAATAAGGGTGGATAATGTGGCCAGTGCTGTCTTTGCACCTGATGTTCTGGCTGATAAGCTGGATCATGAAGCAAAGTGCATCCTCTA
Source organism: Thinocorus orbignyianus (assembly GCA_013400375.1). Classification (NCBI taxonomy): domain Eukaryota; kingdom Metazoa; phylum Chordata; class Aves; order Ciconiiformes; family Thinocoridae; genus Thinocorus; species Thinocorus orbignyianus. The sequence continues at coordinate 1,745,885 of VXBW01006614.1, forward strand.
TAAATGCACAGATGACACCAAGCTGGGGGCGAACACTCTACATGCTGGAAGACCAGGCTTCTGTTCTTAAGGAGCTTGACAGACTGGCTAAATGGGCAAGAGGGACCTCAAGAGGTGCAGCAATGGCAAATGTGGAGTCCTGCCCCGGTATGATCCCAGGCGGCAATGTGGGCAAGGGGTAACTAGATAGAAAAAAAATTTGCCAGCAAAAGACCTATTGGTCCTGGTTGACAACCATTTCAGTACGAGTCAGCAGTGTGTCCTTAAAGAAAGGACAATAAAAATGTAGCCAGAAAGCTCAGGGAAGACATTTTCCTTTTCTGTTCAGCATGTATGAGATTGCATATGGAATGATGTGTCCAGTTTGGAGCTCTCAAGTACAGGAAAAAACACTGGAGTAAGCCCAGCAAAGGGTCACCAAGTTGGTCAGGAGGCTGGAGGGTATAAAGAAGGTCTCTGAAAGCTGTATGTACTCTCCCTCAAGATGAAAAAGTTACTGCAGTTTTAGCCACTGAATGAAAGTACTTATGGACCCAGACTGATTTTGCACAGTGATAGGATGAGAAGAAACAGAGACAAGTTGCAAGAAGAAAAGTTCTAATTTCATATGAAGGAAAAAATTATCACAAGGATGATCAAACCCTGGAACAGGCTGCACAGCAAGGCTGTGGCAAGCCTTGGAGACAGCCCTGGAGATATTAAAAACTTGATTGGGCAAAGCCCTGAAGGTCGAAATGATCCCCCTTCAGGTAGGACATTGTATTAAACGACCTCTGAAGGTCCCATCCAACTTAGACTACTTTATGATAATAGAACAGCACTCCATGCATATAGTAAGACCGCTAAGAATAATGACATGCCTAGCCTTAATATATTTAGTACTTTTCATTTTTATATAATATTTCAGTGGATAATAAATCATTTTTTGGTGTAATACACACAAAAGCTAATCATACATCAAAGCTAATCTGTTTAAACACTGCACATTTTAATATTAGAACTATTTTTATCTACTTAAAATGTTCTGATGATGCTATTAGAAAGAGTATCAGATAAATAATCTGATAGAGACAGAATGAAATGAGCTGTTGTAAAAACATCAAAAAACTGCACTACTTTGTATACGAGCTTCACCTTCACAAAACCAAACAAACAAGATGTTAAAAAAAATGCAACAAGCACCACAACCAATTAAAAAAACATACCAACTTCTCCCTCTACTGTCACTTGTATTAATTTCATTAAGGTCACACAGAAAGTACAGCTACTGGTTTCAGATCATTCTTTCAGGTTAGAGGGTGATCAAGTTAGAGGCAATTCTATTTACAGGAAACCACCGACAACCCCAACTTAACCTACTATATCTTACGGAGAGATCGCTGAGTCACAGAAAGTTTTTTAAATTTTCAGAAAGAGGAAAAAGCTCAGGAAACTTGAGTGAAACCCATATTGTACCCTCTTCTCACAGACTGGGAATCCTTCAGTGAAGGTTATTTTCAGAACACAGATTGGGAAATCACAATAAAATCTGATTGCAAGGAATTTTTTTCTAATTGTGGCTATGACATTTAAATTAACACCAACTGTTTGATTACTCAACTCTTTTCCTCCTCCATGATGGATAAATATTTAATGAGAATAATCCCCACTGTGATTGTGAACAGTGTAAAGAAATTAATTTCACCTCTATTTTTCCTCTGGTCCCCGAGAAACTGGGTATAATCAGAAGAGCTACAGAATAACTAGCTTTCCTCCAAATCTCTTATAAGTATTCACTAGAAAGCTAATATTTGTTTAGATATACCTAAAGGAATTTTGCTACCCCAGGAGAAATCCTGCTGAACTTTACACAGGCCAACCATACTTAGAGTCAGGAACAGTACAGAATAAGTATGATTTTTGACTTAAGCTGGGTCTTCAGCCTAAGTTACAGATGCAATCCCTCAAAGGTATAGTCTGCCTGACTTAGATGTACTGATAACAACTCATTATCAGTGGCACTGGAAGGGACATATGAGGTTCCTTTCAAAACCAGATATGAGGAAATCTGCACAGGGGACTATTACATTATTCGCGCTAAGAAAATATGCCTCAAAAATATCTCAAGAAATCCAGCGACCAAAAAAGTTATTATTAACCTACAACTTCTCTTTAGTTCTATATTTAATTACATATATAGTATCATGAGGAGATGCTAGAGGTAGAAGAACGTTATTAAAACTAAATAACCCTTCTAGTGTAGGAACTAGAGTAGATCCCCAGCAGAGCGAGAAAAACCACCAAACCCCCACATATTTTAAAATATTAATATATTACTTAAATATAAAAATTCATGACTGATGCTCTTTTCTCTTATATACTATATACAGAGAGAGAGTCAGACATATAGGATAAAATAATATCTCATTGTTTTATTCACTAAGTGTTTTTAGTTTAAGAGAGAAAGAAAAAGAGGAATATATTGAAGTACTAACAGACAGCAGCATTCTGCTTCCAATGGCAGATTCCTAGCAAATGTCTTCACCAAGAGACAAACAGATGCACTCTTTGTACAAGATTATGATTTGCACTAGATGCCAAAACAAGGGTGAGAGAGAACATCTAGATTTACATTCCCATATGAGCCATTAGACCTGTCATAACAATGCTCAGGCAGACACTAGAATACTTTTCCTTAACAACACAAGAGAAAAGAGCAGGCAAGAAGGATAATAAATAAGAGCAATCTGGAGGCATAGTTCTTCATGAGCACAGAGAGACGTGGACGAACAGTTTCAATTAATACATGACATATATTCCAGATTTTCTACTCTTAAGTTACAAAAATGTAGGTGAACTAGTTGATGAAAGCATTGGAATATTGCATAACAAAACAAGAATGGATCTATCTTCACCCAGTAGGGCACTTGGTTTTCCATATGCCACTTTGTGTGCTTCTGCTGTGCATCTGTCTCACAGAAAACATTAGATGGTTAGATTCACCATCAATTACAGGCTGGAACAAGTTTGATTTCAATTACAGCAGGAGAGGAAAACAGCTGGGATCCCTAAGGGGAGGTGCAGGCACCAAGGGGGTGAATCAAAAATCAGAATGGTACATTGCATGCTACTAATTAGGGAGAAAAATGAAGTCAAGTTATAGATGCAAACATTTATTTTTATACAAACCAGAAGTTGCTCTGTTTCACGGCAATCACGTGAGACAGAATAGTACTTCATTGACCAGCATCTGATTCATTTGAAAGAGCTGTTTCACGAGTAATTTCAGCGACAGTTCTAAACTAAAAAACAGCTTACTTTTAGAAATAATCTTAAATTTAATTACCAAGATTGGTATTTGACCAACATCCCTGAATTACATCCAAGTTAAGAGGTTTCTTTTACCAGCTAATAGGCACAGAGAGTTATGATCAGAACAAAATAAAAATTGTGAAAACTTCTATCAGGGTTAATAATATAATCTGTATAGGCTTTTTTTTTTTCAATAAATGCACAGAGCACTCCTCTGAATTCTGACTGCAGCAATTAATATAATCTAGCTTGAACAGCAGTGGAAAAGCTATATCTTTTATGTTTTTCTTTTTTCTTTTTCTTTTTTTTTTTCAATAGGAAAAAAATATTCCTGCATGATCTACCCTTTGGAAACCAAGTCATCTAGATGGAACATATCCAACGGGATATTTGAATAGTCTCAGATTCTATCCTTTAACCTGAATCCATTTCCTACATCTTTGCAACTTTTCTCTCTCTTGAAGAAAGATTCTGTTACCTTAGGACAAGCTCAGTCACAAGTTTCATGCTCTCAATATATCTTTCAAAAATCAGCCTCCTGTTTTTGCTTATTCCATGCATTTTTTCTCCCTCTTATCCATGCAAACTGTCAAATTTGTGTGTTCATGTGTTGGTTGTGAGGGGGTGTTTCCACCCCAAAGGAACAGATGTTAATGTTATCAATGCCAATATTCCTAGAAGGGATAATTTTGATCACAAGTCACAGAACAGAGTCTACCCAAAAGCATTGCTCAAATAAATGGGACCATGACTACATCTGCCCATCTGCAAATAATAACATTAACCTGGTATGAGATGGAAAACAATGCTGCATTAGCTGAACTTCACCACCATCATTGTTGCTGACTTCACACTTCTGTAACACATTTGGGTTGGGAGACCAGAGTGACAGAAACCTCGGTGACAACTGCTAGTTGGCCTTACATATGGGTGATATCAAGGAGACTGGCACGAAGTTTGCCTGATTGTGTGACTAGGAAGGCCACACGGCTCACTAGCGTTGCTTATAGTGGTTTATGCCAACAACAGGATTTATAAATCAACAAAGAGTTAAGACAATAACTCCTCCTGAGTGGACACATCCGTAGGTTTCCAGCATGGCACAGAAGGCTGAGGTCGAACCATGCACCCAGGAATTCTGCAGGACCCTGACATGTTGCACAGTTACAGGGAGCATCCTGTATACCTGCATGCTAATCTGAAGGAAACAAAGCTGTGACTGATGTCTGTGTGTGAGTACATCCACGTATGTGTGTTGCAGGGTATGTTTCTTAAAAAACAAATTACTGTCCATACACTACCATCTCTCCCACATCCTAAAGACAATTTAGATCATTCATCATCACGTGCTGTGTTTCCATTCCACGCTGTGCATTGATACCACCTCAGCTGAGTTCCCCCACAAAGTCATGCTGTCTGAGCTGCTGCTTAATCAAATACACCAGACACCTAGGAACTTCTGCATCCAAACTTTAGGCCTATCTACCTCCAACGTTAAAGGCAATGACTAAAATTTAAGTTCAAGAAATAGAAAATCCATTAGGTTTAAAACTTGTTTTAAGATGGTTTTTTAGATTCTGTTACGTGCAATGCTAATGGAGATTTGCTTTGCCAAGAATCCTTTAGAAAGAGTCTATGTAATTGTTATTTAGATGAGCAAAGTACTCATGGGTAATTCAACTGCTTTTGAAAAAGCAAGAATATAATACATAATGCACTGCAAAACAAGAAGTCCTTGTTCACGCTAGAGACCATCAACATTACTTAGCTATTGCTCAGACTAAGAAGATCTATCAATATTAAAATGACAAAAAAAAATTTAAATACTTAAAATGCTTTCCATAAGTAAATGGTTGCAGGATTTTTTTCAAAGCCTAACATTCAGATGGATGAAAAAGAAACTTTAATTAAACTGATTAGCCAAGGTGCTGTTGTCAGCTAAAACCAAAATAAAATAAAAAAAGCCCACAGTTTTCCATGTTCAATATCAGTTGGTAGAGAAAAAAGAATACATTTTCACATTTTTAAAAACTTAGACCAAGCATGGGAAACAGTTCACTCATTTGTTTATCTCTCTTGATGTACTGAACCTAGCTGAAAAGATTTGTCTGACGAAGAGCAACAATTCTTAGGCAAAGGCTGCGACAGTTCCGAAAAATCTTCCAGAATCTAGCTTAAAAAATTAGAACTCTCTTCCTGTTTAGTTACTTTAGAACTTACTTTCTCATAATTAACATCCAACTTCCGTGAAAAGGATCTCTGTAATACTTGCAACTATTGAAAGACCAGCTTTTACCAAGTAATGTACAGAATAGCATATTTGCCTTCCAAAAGTGGACTCAACCATGGAGCATTACATATATATTGTTCTTAGAGATTTAAATAAAGCGGTACATCAGGACTCCTTATTTTGTAATTAATATCCAATGAAATAAAATATTAGAAGTGACAGCTTTAGCTAAAACATTGCATTCTAGTACACATACAAAAAAAGACATCCCAAAACTGAGCTAAGAGTTTAAGTGCATGTTTAGTCTCATATGGTACTCCACTGCCTGAATCCACCTCAGTGTGGTCTAATCATTCTCCCTTGTCTCAGTAGGAAATTATATATAGCTACAGGCACCTAAATTTCCAGTGTCTGGGGCTGAGTAGAATAGAATAGAACAGAATAGAATAAATTTCGGTTAGACCTACAAAGATCTTCTAGTTCAGCTGTGAATCCCACTTATTATTGTGTTCACTTTAAATTACTTTGTCCTAACTGTATGATGGCTTTTTTTTCATTCAAAATTTGCTTCAAATGTCTTGTGTTACTGAATTAATACATAACCACAGCATTCTTTATCATTAGAGAGGAGACAGGTAAAATATCTAGATTTATGTACCTATAGCAATTTTATAGTACACTCATAGAGATTCAATGAAGTTTATTCAGAATATTCTGCACCAAAAAATGAAAGCAGCTCCCTTATCTCTGAAATTCCTATTTTGAGGCTAAAATAGCCTACTATTGAGGCTAAAGAGTCAAATACTTGGTAGGTACTTAGAAAATACAGCTTTAAATTTAGTGTCTGATAGTGGAAACCCAAGATTTTTTTTTCTGATGTAGCTTGAAGCATGTGCCAAAGAGTGCTTAGTTTGAGGGAAAGAGGTCTGTATTATAAAGGAAACAACTCTTAACTGTAATCTTGCAGTTTTAATAGTTGAACAACTGTAATTAAATGTATCATAAGATTTAACTAAATTTAAATTGTATTTCTGACTTCAAGCTTAAAAAAAATTGGAAGTCCTGAATTCCACATTGAGTTTTCTTGGTATTAATTTCAGACAGACTTTCTTTGAAAAACACAGATAGTGGACGGATACTACAGTATATTCACACTGAAAAACAAATCCAGCATGGAAACTGATAGACTAGACTGGAGTTCTAAACAAGAAAGAAACTGTGCATCCGAATAGACTGTGGCTCCTCCTTACTGCAGAGCTTTAGAAATTAAAGCACTGAACCCTGGTTCTTCTCCGATTACTGCCTCTGAAAGTGGAGGACAGACAGCATCTGCCAGACCCATTTTCTGAGAAGTCCACATGGTGCTCAAAAGGAAATTGTTATTTCCCTTGGTTTACGGGGTTGGAGTCCAGAGCAAGAGTGAAACAAGACTAACAAGAGGATGCCTGGAAAAAGGTACTATTCAGAAGGCCCAGCTGTGAGCCAAGAATTGCTCTGATGGGCAATAGCTAACTGTTCCCTTGTCTGAGTAAAGATAAGAGAAAAGGTCTTATTATCCCCTTCAGCTGAGCAATTCTCTCTTCCTCCTGTCAGATGCTACTCCACAGTTCTAGTTCACTACAGGCATTACTTCAACTTCACACCAGTGTGACAATATTGAAAAGAATGAAAACACACTTGCATAAATTTGCAGTAATGCACTTCTTAGAAGCGCTGCAGGAATTTTGTCCATTGAATTCAGTGACAGCAGGGCCCAAAATACCTATCATAAAATTAAATGTTTATTTTATTTATTTCAGTGGATCTGATATCTTACCACCCATGGTTTGTCAGGTACCCAAATCTCCCACAAGTACTTCGGCATATCTCCAAAATTCAGTGCCTAAAAAGCAATAATATTTAAATAAAAAAGATGTGTCACTCTTACTGCAGATCTTCAGACAACCCGCCTCCCCAGCTGCCCAATTTTGGTAATAGAGAAAGCAAAATGTAAGCAAATTTCTGTTGAAGACAGACAAGTAACTTTTTATGAGGGTTCACAAACTTCAGAGTCCATAGCCTAGCGTTACCAAACATATGCATGGTAACATATAAAACACTACATCAAACATCAGTTTGATTTCTGAAGGCTGATTGTATAACACTTTGCTGCATCCAGGCAACAGACTTTCAGATGGGTTTTTATTGTTCTGTTTAGTGAACTACCGACTGAAACTGCTGTCTCATAATAAGAAGAAACTTTTTTTTTTTTTCATTTAATGCACTATTAAGCTTTTTATTAAGATATTATTAATCAACCCTGAGACTCTAAAAAGCAAAACCAGCAGATCTTTAAAACTGCAATTAAAGCTGTGTTTAATGTGGGAGCATTAATGGATGTTCATGCTCTGTTACTAACTGCTGAATACAAATAGCGCTACGTACTTCAGGTTCCCTCCTGAGGGTAATACTCAGACACCCCCAAAATATCATGTCTCCGAGGACTCAAGTCATAAGGACTCTGTGTATATGTGAGTGTAAGAGAAGTGTGGAAGGAAAGTTCAGTAGGTCATGAAGTTTGCAGAACATTCAAAACTGCCTGTTCCTGGAGGAACTGAATTGGTTCTCTCCCCTGACAGCAGAATAGTACCACAGTAATTCTGAACAATCTGGGTATTTGGAAGGACAGTCAGAAACTCAGGTATCAACCCAGCACCGGGCCTTTGCGCTGTGCTGTTTTATTTGAGAAAGGAGAGATTCCCAGAGAGAGAACATTACATTAAGAGTAATATTTCTGGAAAGTCAGACCATTTCAAATCCTTCTCTGTAGACTAATATGACCAAGTTTCAAAGAAGCATTTGGTGCACCATATTCGGAAAGGACATTGGTATTCTGTACAGAATAGTTTATCCGCTCCTTTACTGTCATATAGTGAGCAAAAACCTCAGAAAACTTTACATCAAATATTATTTTATTTGCAACAGAAAACATGTGTCTCTTCCAAAGTATTCCCAAGAGGTACCTCAGATATCTTACACAAGTTCTGTATTCTTGGAGAACTATATCACAGTTCTGAAAGCTTTCTACAGAAATCATCTTAACAGCAGAAATTCATCTTAAGTGTTTTATCTACCAAAAATATTCTCCTCAGATATCTGAAGTCACATTTCCAACTAACCAGGAAGTCCCTTCTTTGTCATCTAAAATTGCTATTGAAAAGAAACAAAACCAGGATGCTTTACACAAACAGAAATGTGGTTTGGTCTTACACTGAATGAAAAGGCACTAACGCAATCCATGGAGATTAATAAAAATAGTTTAACAGAAAGGTAAAAGCCACTGAGAATGCCTCATTTTAAAATCTGCCTGTATCTCCTCTGATATTTTACATATGATTGTTTTCCTCATTTACATGAGTACAAATGAAGAACAATTCACCCAAAGGCAATAGAATTAAACTGGTAAAAACGCAAAGAAGGAGTCCCTGTGGATCAAACTCTCTTTTTAGAATGTATATTACACAGTTTTGTCTACTTTGATAAAATGATGAGTTCTTGAAGGCAGAATCTATGTTACCAAACACCTTCTGACTTGTTAGAAAGTCACCTTTACAGACATAAGTCACCTTCACAGAAATAATAAGTATTGTTTCCTGAAAATAATTGGAAAGGAATCACAAGAGTAATTGCAATAACAACAAATAATGAATGTTTTCCCCTTCCCTTGTGCTAGTTGAAAGCTAAGGGAAAACATCAAAATAAACCAGGAACGAGTAAGAATAAAATCTCATTTATGTAACAATTGCAGGTTGAGAAGACAAATGCATGCCATCATTAAATATGATGCCTTTTTTCAACGTAGCTACTTTTTCAAAAAGCAGAGTACTGCAACATCAGAAGTGAAATATGTCTTTCTCACTTTCCCTTGCTTTTGGGAATGGTTAAGATCCTTATGTATTGCAGAGCCAGCAAAGAGAACCAGGGAAGCAACAGCTTCGCTACAGCTTCTTCAGCTCCCCATCCTTCTACAAGAATGCACGGTAGAAAGCTGTAAAGAAAGTGCCTCCTGCTCTCAGTCTTATAACCAGTGACAATTCCAACTGGAATTAAACTTGGACCATACTCTTCATCCAAATAAATTACAGCTAAAGGCTAAGGGAAAAAAAAGTGGGGGTTTTGGGACGGAGTAGCAGGGAAGGGAATTAAAAAAAAAAACCCTAGCTGTGAAGAACAAGTAACATGAAACGTATATTTAAGTATTAAAAAAATGGCTTGAAGTTCTAGCAGATGAGTCCATTGTCCCTGAGGTCAGTGCAGAAAGTACTCCCATCAGTTGATGATGTAATTCATGATTTCCGAAATGGCTCATGACTGCCATACATTTAAAATTCAGAGCTGGATTCAAGAGTTCGTAAGTGTATATAGCTTCTTCCCTAAAAGGTGTTCAAAAGTCAACGTAATTTAAGGTATTATAGAGCATGCAAGATTTGTTTCTGTAAAACACTGTAGAGTTTTATGTTTTTCTTTCCAACTGTTCCTCTATTTTGTGAGCTGACATCGGCAAAATCCTTCAACCGAAATGCACACTGGCTTTTTGTTTCATTTATCATCCAACATTTATAAACAAAAATGTTGTGGGACTATCTTGCACTAAACAGTTTGGATGGAGGAGGGAAATGACAAAGTCAGCATCACAGATGAGATTGCAATCCAACAGCAAGGAAGATAACACAGAAAAAACTTGCCAATTGCTTTTTCCCAATAAAACAAACAGATAGAACCACAGACCTCTAAGAGTAATGAAAACAACCTACTGTGTCATCATTTTATGCAAGAAAGGGAGAGAGAAGATTAGCCTAAAACTCCTACAATAATATGGATTTTTTCAGCTGACAAAAGCAATACTATATAAAATCTTTTCTGTGCTTTATTTCTAATTACCTTCTATCCTTTAATGAACAAGAAAGCACTTGATCTTGAAAGTCCTTGTGCAGTCAAAACTCCCTCTAAAATTAATGGGACGTTTTTTCCAGCCTAAGAGCTCTGAGATCAGTCCTCAAACTTAGCTTTCTAAGCTTCTTCCATTAATCGAACTTCTTAGTTTTCTGCCTCTCTGTTTCCACTAGGATCATGTATTAAAAATGAAACAGACACCAGAAATCCTAACCTTGCCTGAGGAAGAAAGCCTGCTATACTTTGTTATCGTCAAAACTTTAGCTCAATTTCACAAGTAAAACCCTGATTCTGAAGAACCTTGGTTACCCAGACACCGAATATTTAATTTTGGCCTCTTCAAACAGCTCATACAGATGTTGTCGCACAGTGCCTAGGGATGCAAAGCTGTCAGAATCACACAACTGAAATACGTGTACAAAAACTTTCCAATCAGGCAAATCTCTCTGAAACTAATGGACCAAAACATAAGGGACTCTGAACAGCCTCATGTCTCACTCCCAGAAAATAAGGAGTTAAGGGACTGAAGTTCAATGCCCAGTTCTCCCATCTAGCCTTCAGTGCCTAAAAGGAATAAAATTAAATCCTTATTTGTATGCCTCAATAAATCACTTTGATTTGCAGACTGTTTGTCACTCCTTTCAGAAAAAATGCAATTCATATACATTTTTTAAAAACCCAACAACACACCAAAACCTAGCCAGAAAGTTCTGTATTCAAAAGAATTTACTATCTTTTTGGCAACAATACAGTAGCATCATTATCCCACCGTAATTCTTAATTTTCTCCCACTGAAATAATGTAGGAGGCTATTGCACAGAAATGAAAATAAAATACACCGTAGCCCACCAAATCAGGTAGTACTAGCAGTGTCCTAAGAAAAACTATGAGACTTGTTTATGGCTGATCATTAATAGGCCTTAGCAAGGATAATTTCCTTTGTTCATTTTTACACTTCAACAGCACGGTAGCCTATATGTACTAGAGAACTGACAGGACAGCACGGCATTTAATTGCTCATTTATAGAGCTTGTGAGAGGCTGCACTGCGCCAGCATACAGTCTAGAAATGACACAGTTCTGCATGGATTTGTACCTACGATTATACCTTTCTGTGAAGATGCTGTAACATTGTCTTCATTTATGAAGAATTCAAGCATAATGAACTACTGATCTTTTAATTATAGTGAAGAAATAAAAGAACCGGCAGATGACAGACAGAAGAAATAAGGATGATGGACTGATTTGCACTTTGACACATTAACACACAAACACATACAAAATACCTCCACAATAAACATTCAGTTGGCACCAGATAAGTCCTTGCCAGCTGACTGAGTTCTCCTCTTTGCCAGCTGGCATGTTTTAAATTGACTTCAGCATTCTTTTGCCTGCAGCTTGCCTTTGTTTTTTAATGCTGTAATTTATAGGACTTGAAAATACACAGGAAAATATTAAATAAATAATACCTGCTGGTGATGGCTGCTCATCATGGAGGAGGAAAAACCAACAGAAAGCAAAAGCAGTAACTACGTCAGTTACAGCAATTTTGCTTGTTTTCAAGAACAAAACCAATAAAAAAATCCACATAGGCACAGTCACTTTCTAAAGGATGAAGCAAAACCTTAAAAGGTAAATTGTAATTTATCCAAAAGAATGAAGTAAGAATATAATGTCAGTGTTAGAACTGAAGGGCTCACAAGACATGCAATTATTTTCCCGTGTGAACAATTAAGTATGTTTTTTAGAAAGACAAATGAACATTTTTTTTGGATAAAGAAACCAAGTACATTTTTCATTGCTTGTTTTTATTTTTTTTTAAATTCAATTTTGATTCTCAAAGCACGTGCATTCCTGCACACAGCCTCTGTACTTGCAACATAATACTCTATGCTATCAAAATTTTACTGTTAGAGTCATGTTTCTTAGTCATCCTTGCCTCATGGACCTATATTCCCCGCCTTTTGTCTCAGAATCCTTTGTTACACAAATCTCTGATACTTGACTAGTAACTGTTAAAATGAGATGGAGAGAGGAACTAATGCTGTAAAGACAGTGAAACATAACAGCAAGTTCACCTTTCATATTCTAGAGTGAATTCATTGCTCTCATCTATGTAATGTCTAATTAATGTTGATCTCCTGATGTGAGACCATTTGACAGGTGTAAAACTTTATCACATGCAAGGTGTTGAATATATAATTTCAACTGCTTATTTTGAGTACAGACATCTAGATGCAATCCACACATAAGAACAACATGATCCAATAATTAAGTAAAAACCTCCTGGTATTTATAGTACAGTGCAATTCTTTACGGCTGAAATAGGTCTGGAGTGAGTCTTAATGATGACAGTTTATAACTTGCTTCAGCCATAAAAGATTATATTATCATCCTGCAAATATCAAATTGTTGTGGGTTTTTGCTTCTTCAGTGTTGCCTAAAATTATGATCTGTGAAGTCTTCCATCCTCATCCCAAGGGCACAGGAAAGACATGGTCATATAAGACAAAAAATAATGTGTGGTTCTTAAGAAACAGACAACCAGTATTTAGACCTATGTGGATTACTCCTATGTGAAACAAATTGGTGGTTTCAATTTAGCTCAAAGTAGAAGTGATTTATCTATGAAAAACCACAAGCAGACTACTTATTGGTAACTCTAAGGTCAAAAAGTTCAAAGATGCAAACCACTACCTGACCAATGGTGACTGGCTCTTTGCACTGCTCTACATTGCCCTATGTCTTTTCTGTGGATACGCTGTGACAAAAGTGGATGACAAAGGTCAATATATCACCTCCCATGATGGTGCAGCTACAGAAGGGTTACTTCTATGAAAGCACAGCAACATCCAGGGGGCAGATTGTTTCAGTACCTGCAGCATTAAGTTAGCAAACTATATGCAATGGGAAAAAAAAAAATCATATTCTCTGGATATTTCTAAATGCTAAGTAACAGTGTGCTAAAACCAAACCAAACCAAAACAAAAACAAACCCCAAAACACATCAAAAAAAAAAAAAACCCAACAAAAAGAAAACAAACAAGAAAAGTGAAATAGAATCTCTCTTTAAAAGCAATAAAATTTCTCATTTTCTCTTTCTCTCAGAGGCTGCATATTATGTTGCAAAGGACAATCCTTTATACCTCAGAAGAGGACTTTAGTCTTGTGGGAAGACTCTTAGTCGTTGTAAACTATATTTTACTAAAATCCCAAAGGCAGATGTGATTCAGCTTTGAAATTAGCACTATGATTCAACGTACTCATTTTTACTCAATTTAATGCTCTGACTCCAGTCCTGTAAATTCTATAAAACCAAATCCATGCTGGGAATAAACATATATGTTCAGACTTTCTGGTAATCATTTGCACAGGTAGCACATCAATTCTCTGTTACAAAGTGAAAGAATGAAAGGGGCAGCAGCCTTCTGGTTGAGGAGGAGGGGCACAGTTAATTATTGTTGCCATTCAAAGAAAATAAGTGTAAACTTCTGACAATAGTCAGAAGAAAATGATAAGGAGTCTATTGTGATCAGTTTATTCTTCTCATGATAAAGAACAGTGATAAAGTGATCCTGGTGAAGACCATCAGGATATCAAAGAAACAAAGCGATACTTAAACTTCAGAAGTTACCCTGATTACAATGCCTAGGACATGATTGACTGAACCCACTGTTAGTAACTTTTCTCTTTCACAAACTGAAAAAAATATTTTGTCAAGATTTACATAAAGAACCTACATTGTTACAGACATTCCTATTCAATTATTCATATACCTTCTTTCTAGTAAGTCTAATCTTATTTTCTCTTCTGTCTGAGTGTCATAAATTTTATCCCAGTTCTTACACTGATGTTAATATTAGAAGGAGAGGAAGGGGTTGCACTGAGGTTTAGCCCATTACATACTTAGTTATACCATTTACATAGTTGCCTACCTAATCAATTAAAGGCTGATCCATACCCTAAGATATCTCAACTGATCTGTATCAATCCCATTGTAATCCATTATATCCATATTAAGAAAAAAAGGAAATGACACCTTCCCTATTGTGCTTCTTCATAAACATGACTACCTTTTAACACAAACAGAATATCCTTCAGTCTCTTTATTTTTTTTTCTGTCTACAAAAGCCAAGCTTAAAGTAAAAACAGAAGTCACTATATTATTACTGTATTTGCAGTAATTTGGATAGCAAACATGCTCCATTCATATTAAAGAGCAAGATAAGTCTTTTTCAACAAAATAATGCCAAACTGAACTCAAAGGTCTAAAATCTTGCCTTGTTATACCATCCCACACTAATCCTGACATTGCCAGCAGTTGATTTGTATCAGTGAGTATTATAATATAATGTAATTAGTAATGGTAATATTACCACAAATAGTATAAACAGCTCTGCTCTACTGCCTTTAAATTAGTTTTGTAAGCATGTTAATAACGTACCATCAAGAGTCAATACAAATCCTTGACAGCTTTTTGAAAAAAGATTATGCATGTCTAAGCAATTTTCTCATACACGGATTTTTAGAAAACATGTTGTCACTATTCCATTAGCTCAAAAGGGAGTGTGTGCTTAAAAGAATCTCTGCTAAAGAAGTCTGACTGCTAGCCAGGAAAACATATGTTCAATAGTCTGTATTTACTGCTAGCTGGGACAGGGTTGTAGGTACCACAGCATCAAATGAATTTCTTTTTTAAAAGGTGACTAGCAGTGCAGTGAATCTTTTTTCATTTTCAAAGGGGAAACCCTTTGAATAGCACAAACCCTCATTTTGACAGTATTTCAACAGGAACTGTTGGAATAAAACCAGAATAGATTAACAGGTATGTAGGGCAGGCATCTTAAGACTGATATAAAGTCTCTGAAGTCCACCAGAATTTGGATGGTGTCCTAAACACCAAAACCAAACCAAAAATGAAATTCATGTATTTTTGCTGCATATCATAGTAAAATTGGAATGTCTGTTTGCCTCCAGTCAAATGCTACGTTATTGGCAAAGGTAGAAACGTGGTCTGTAACCAGTTTTTCATCTCGTATTATGCTGATCTGCTCCCTGGAAATGCCGCTCCTTTTACTAAAGATGGAGCCCAGCATAAGTATTAGAACTTCAATGTCTATCCTTTTGCTGTCGAAAAGTTCAGTAAGAGGAATCTTATCATCACCATTCAAAGATATTTTCCATACCATCAGATAGCTGGCTGATTTGATTCACTTTCCATTTTATATGGAACTATTAGCTTAATAAGACATTCAGAATGCCAATATGTATCCTTAAACTCTAATATGATGCATACGAGGTTAGAGAAAAGTCTTTTTTTGTCAGGCCAAATTATATAGAGATGGAAAACAGCTTTTTCTCTAATCTCATTTTTATAGAAACAGTGGAACCATTCTAGCTCAGTGTTTTTCAAAAGTTTTTATGTCTATAGTAAATATCTTTCATGGAATATTTCAGTCCAATTTTTTATAGTTTGGTTACTGCAAGCAAAGATATAATGGAAGAGTGGGTTTGTGGAGTCTCTCTTTTTTTTTTTTTTTTTTTTTTTTTTTTTTCTTGGGGGGGGGGAGGGTTGGGGGTTTTTTTTTTTTTTTTTTTTTTTTTTCTGAGGGAGTGGAAGGATGTGTAGTTATTGTTGAGGTGGTTTCTGAGGGTTTTTTTCTGAAAGCCTACACAATCTTAACTGTGGCTATTATTGGCAGAAATTTACATTCACAGATATATTCCATTTCTCTGCAGGAAATGTCATCTTACTTAACTACAGCAAATAGTTTAACTATTTATGTTTAACTTATCGATCCCTTCACAATCATTTTACTGAAATCATAATCTTGAGTAACAAAACTCACTACTTCTGACTTGTAAATTTTACCTCTTACTTAGGAAACCAAGATAATGGAAAAGATGGGTGAGTCATCCTAAACAGAATCCTTCCCTCAACTCTCAAATAAAGCTCCCTTGCCCTGACATCATGGATCAGTCATCTAGTTCCACTTTTGGAGCTGAATTGAAATGTTGCTGCTGCTTGCCCTGTTTACGTTTCATTTAACATTTTTATATTTTAAGTTGCTGATGTTTAGTAATTGGTAATACTGTGCTAAAATAAGCAACAATTTTAATTCTTGAATTCAGGGTCATCATGAAGTTATCCCTCCTGTAGTGAGGTACTCCACTTAGAGAACAGGAAATAAGTCCTTTAAGATCCCCAGTGTCTAAGGATTGCTTAGACTGTGAAAATTAGAGATCTATTACATCTTTCATTTCTATGGAAGCTGGCATGAAAATACGGAGAAACAAGATATGCCTCTTCCTTTCCCTCTCTTCACTTAAGGCAATCACATTGAGCTAGGTCTGACCAGGATGATACTGTTCTGTGACTCAGTAGCAGTTTAAGCAGCCAAGATGAGCCTCTTCATTACTCTTAAGCTACTGACAAAATATAAAAATCATTCACTCGATTAGTCTACCATATTAACGACTTTAAAAAATATCAGTTGTGCAAGTTTTATATTACATTGACTTTTAGTGTCCTATTGCAAATCCAATATTCCCTGATGTGATACAGAATCCTCTGATGTAATATAGCAGCTGATAACACAGCAACATACTTGAAGCTTTTATTAACTCTGAAATCCAACATCACTTTTTTATTCTTTTCATAAAATTTGGTATGATCTTAAAAAAATATTAGCACACCAATGAATTTAGAATCCATTTTGCTACAATAATTATTTATATTAGATTTTGCAAAGGTAGATTGCAGTTAGTTCTATGATACAGCTGCTATGTTTAATTCCACAGAATCTTCTAAATTCTGAATTTAAGAAAACAAAATAATTTAAAAAATCCTAAACTTAAACTAGAAATGATCAGTTTAGTGCCAAAAGAAAGTAATTTTATGAAGTCCGGAAGAAACTGTGAAAATCATTTTAGAAGTTAAAGACAGGAAAGGGAAATGTAGAGATTAACTTATTAACTGCATAAATTTTGTCTAGTATGTTTTCCTAAAAAGCATTTGCTGCAGTTGTATTTTACAAAGTTCTTCAAATTAATTATATGGATCATTCAACTAATTGCTTTACTCCCCAAACAAATTCTAATCACCAAGTGTATCACAAAGCTTTTTTCTCAACAGAGCATTTATTCAAAGTATAATATTACATTCTTTCTCTTATATACATGTATTACTTACTTATTTTTATTTGGATAAGTAGGAGGAAGAAATACAGTTCCTGGCCTACAATTGATTGAGGACTGACTGAGGAGGGAAACCTCAAGAGCTAAAAGCAAAAGACTGAAATTTGAGATGAAGTTCCACATTAAGCTGCCTGAGGCTTGAAAATCTTTTCTGAAGATAAGGTAGTAAAGAGGAAGACCCTGTCACCTTTGAAACTTTGTAGTGTGGTTTTCAAGCCAACATCAGTTATTTACTACTTCAGCATTAAATTACATAATCTATAGGAAGTACTATGATCCTAATTACAACAGAGTCAGTCAGACTTTTTCAGAATTACAAAAATTAGGAGAACTGCCTAGCTTCCAGGTCCAGACATGTACAATGTAACTCGATGTCATGACTAAAGACAACCCCATTTCATCGTGTTTCTGCCTGACAAAGTAACCCCAACTAGAAGGAGAGAAAATAAAAAAGAAAACAAACAAAAAAACCTAAACCAAACAAAACCAACCCCCAAACCAAAACAGACATAAATAATTGAATGTGTCATGTAACAGGTAGTGGGGTTGTTGGATCGGACAATCTTCAGAGGAGCTGGTTCAGGTCAAGAACCTGCCTGGGTCAGTATCTTATCTCCAACCATCTTGACAACTTCTGTGAAAGGACTCAGTACAAACTCAAGAACACTCAGCCATACGGATCTACAGATTTATTCCTTCACGGGTCAAAAATAAATGTGCAGTTTCTTGTGTGCATACATTATGCAGGATTGGTCATTCTTATAGAGAAAAAAAAAGATCAAGGAAGTTTTATTTCAGAAATATTTATTTCAGAAAACAGACCCTAAACTAAAATTTACAACAGACAATTCATGCCTGGCCCTAGGAAAAGCAAGTTAAGCAAGCATGCCTCAAGTTTTCTCCCAGCTTCTGATCATTCGAAAATCAGCCTGATATTTACAAGGCCACAACTTTTCTCAGTATTTCATACTTATTCAGGATAATTTCTTCAACGACCAGTGAATGTGATCATATGAGTAGAAAGAAATTAGCTAAAGTTGAGCTGGCCTATACAGGCAACTGTGAGGCTTTAGGATGAGGTTTTGATTTGTCTGTTTCTAATTCTGTCTTTCATAATGGCTACTATTCATTGAGTCAAACTGCGTATATTTTGGACTCCTTGGTATTAATCTTTAAGCACCTAGTAACAGAAAAAAAGGTCCAAACAAATCACGATTTTAAGAAGTCCAGTTGATACATATAGTAGCAACATGTTAATTTAGTATTCAGTCCATACAGCAGTATTCTCACTATTACGGAGTTCAACAGAAAGATGTTAGAGAATGCTTTTAACTCAAAACATTATATTTCCCACTGTGTCTCCCATGACAACCAAGTTCGTCTGAAAACAAACTGTAACACCAGAAGGCGTCAAGAGCAGTAGAAAGAATTTCCATTCTTCCTTCTGTTGAGTTCACCAGAAAAATAGAGCTTCAGCATTTTCAGAACTAAACTCAAAATCTTAGTTTTCTCTTGCAAATTCCTACATAAAAATTAATCAAAAATTGCATCAGCATGCATTGATAAATATAAACAAATCTGACTACCTAATTCACCGTTCTAATAGAAACTTTCACATACCACTAAAATTGAAAATACAAGTAACAGAGCAGATTACAAGAATTAAACAGTTGCCATTTGCTAAACTCCAGAGTTTAGCAAAGATTCACAAATCCCAGGCAATGCTTTTTATAAGGGAATGTTTTTCATCCTGTAAACTTTCATTGAGGTTTATGTGATCTCAGACTGTGCTGCCACCAGAAAGACAGCCCTCACTTTCTTGTCTTTTGCTGGGCACATCCTTTGCTATGTCAGTACTTAAATCACGTAGCTCACCAGTTATGTCAGTTCCTTGAACTGACTGAAAACTAGACCTGCCTCCCCAAATTATTATTTTTCCCAGAACAGCCGAACAATAACTAGTGCTGACACAAAAGAGGTGGCAGGAACAGACAGCTGGAGGCAGGGAAAAGAGCACGACTTGCCTTTTTGGCAGTAGTGTGGTCAAAACTGATGTTGAGAGATCAAAGAGAAAGCTAGAATATTATATGACAGGAACTGTGTCTCATTCCGTATTCTTCTCCCGAACTGGAAGAGTATGAGAAGAACATGAATTCCCATTAGATCTAGTTTTATTATACAGCCAGCTAAACCCAGCATTTTTCACTATCTGGAACAATGATCTGATGATTTATGGAATTGGGAGTTAGGCTACCATTCCTCAAGGGGCACATTGAGCCAGATCTTGACTTTTTAGAACTTAGGAAAACAAGTTCTTTAGAAGAAGAAGTGGCCACAGAACCAGAGGATTTGGTCAGGAGCACCTGCCAAAATAGCCACTTTGCTGTTCCCTTGGGAGCTATTACAGAAAAGGTTCATTGGACATCTACCTCGATAAAGACTGTAAAATGTACCTATATTGAAAGCCAAAACAAAGTGCTCATAGTAAACTATAACTGCTTGTTCTTTGACTCTACCAGGTGACTTCTAATTTCACATTAGTGGGAGAGATATCACAAAAAATAAAAAGAAAATATATCTCCATGAAGAAAATGGGTAAGACATTTACACTAATCCTGATTCAAACAAAACATGTCAAAAACCTTCAGGAATAAAAGGTAATGATTTTTCTTATCAGAGGTCCACTGCTGACAATTACTGGAAGTGTACTTATAGAGAATTTACTTAACTGAAACACTGCAGATTTAAACTGTTTGCCTTGAATATTTACTGAACAGTACCAGTAACCACTTCTTCAAATAAGTGCCTGGACTCAGAGACATACTGTGGCCTTTACTTCCAGAAAGGGCAATTTGCAACAAAGCAATCTTACAACTGAACTTTCAGGGTAAATACTTTCCTATAAGTCTTATAAAACTTCAGAATACACCTGAAAACAGCAGACAAAACTTCTGATGTAGACCTTTCTTTAAATTATCTTTTCTTTAAATTAAAAACTCTAGTTGTACAACACAAGCGATTATTTAGCTGATGATCCAAAGCCTGACACTTTTCCAGATGTATTTCAATCTCATTGTTAGTTATTCTCCCTAATTTAGTGTCATCTTATAACTTGGACACAGTTATTAAACTATTGTCTTCATAAATTCCACAAGGACAAACATTGAATATACTCTAGCAATGTTAATGTGCACTCAAATTGTAAATGTATCTGAAAAATAAACTATTTAAACAATGTTTTCACATTTCAAGAAATCCATGCAGCTCTTTTCCCTTCTCAACTAATGCACACTTTTGGCTTTTCCAAAAGCGGTTGTGAAAATAACTTGTTAAAGATAGGTCCTCAGAATGGGGACTAGAAAAGGTGAGACAGAATAGCAGCAGCAGCCTGTGAAGTTAAATTCATTACCTATAAAACCTATACATCAGCAGTTATGCCAAAAAATTTTGTAAACTATGTATATGTTGCCATTCTAAAAGCAGATTTCCAGCCACTGGAAAAGGCAGCATTTTCAAGCACTGAAAAAGGCAGTATGAATGTAAATAAAGAATCCATTTTATTTTTAAATCCAACATACTGCTTAAGACATTTCACAGTGTCAAGGCCCTAAAGTGTTCAGTTCATACTGAGGCTTGTTTAACTGTATGAGATCTGAGCTAAATTAAACTCCAACATTTGATGAGCTGCACCAATCTGATCTTAGAGCTTCTGCTGTACAAATGTCCAATTCCCTTGCTCTGATCCCTCTCTTCCTGAAACAGATCCAGTAATTTCTGTCACACGCTGAAACCAGCCTCAAAGGAGAAAGCATTTTCTATGGCAGTTCTAGGGAGACTGACACCATCGTTAGACATTACTAAGCTCTCAGATATTCAATCTCTTCCAAGTCAGTGAATTTGAAAAGAGTTTCTTATAGCACAGGGTTCACGGTTTGATATTTTGCACTTGAATGTATGCCAACTCACCTTTCAGCCCCATTGATTACTAAGGTGAAAACATTTGTATGGAATTTGTTCGTTTTTCTGAAATGGGAAGGTTATTTCTTAGAATCTAACAACCTTCCCACGTTGATATGGCAGGAAGGTCTAGCATTCCTTTCAATTAAAAAGCTGCGCTTTTCAAACTGAGTGAGAAATTTGATAATGTAGACAGCGCATGTAAAGCCTGTGGCTTGCAAATGACTGAGAACTTGCAATCCATCATCTAAAA
The DNA here is from genome assembly GCA_013400375.1 of Thinocorus orbignyianus. Classification (NCBI taxonomy): domain Eukaryota; kingdom Metazoa; phylum Chordata; class Aves; order Ciconiiformes; family Thinocoridae; genus Thinocorus; species Thinocorus orbignyianus. The sequence continues at coordinate 1,767,744 of VXBW01006614.1, forward strand.
CAAAACCCGTAAGAACTGTCCTAGCATGAAAGATATCTTTCCCAGAACTATTATCCATTGGCATCCTGCACCATTTCACATTGCTACACTGAGAAAATATGAAAGTATTCCTGAACTGTTCAGAGAATACAAATGCATTTGGTCTTTGATTAATTGCATTAAAACCACAAATGTGAAACCTCCACACAGAGAAATGGGTGAATAGGACACTTTTTTCCCTCTTTTATTTTTGTCTTGCTATAAAAATGTCCCAGTTTTCACTTTTAGGAAAGATGCCAGCAGTGCTGAAATACACTGAAAATGTCCAAGTGTTGGCCAGAATGAAAGTTTTGCCACAACTGGCAAGGGTTCCTACAAAGGATAATGGGGGAGGAAGTGAAAAAAAGGATGAAATTGTGAGATTTTCAAGGTGATTTTTTTTATTGATAGTATTGCACACTAAATTCCTTCTAATAGTTTCAGGTTCTAACTGTTCCCATGTCAATATATCAATTCTCTTCTTGTCCCAGAGAAATTAAACTAGTTTTCAGGTTTTAGTTTCTCTTCGTATTATCTTCTGTCTCTTCAGACGTCTCAGAAATCTGTTTATTGCACCTATGCCAGACACAGGAAATCTTACTGCCTTGCTTTGCAGATCAATCAATTATGTGTTGCTAGAAGTGAGAACAGGAAACCAAAATTGAGTAACATTTAACCCAAAATCATCACCTTCAGTTTGACCTGTGCACACTGGATTATTGAACTCTAAGAAGATATTAACATCTGTGACCATTTAATTAAATTTGTATGGATGGCATTCACCTGGTTTCTGGCAGTACCTACACTGTGGGCCATTTGCAACTGGAGGAGTCCTGTAGCTGGTCTATATATTGTCAGTTAAAGAGAAGCAAGCACCTACCACAGATGAGATCGTAAAAGTCATTTTTCTTTCCCTTTCTAACTATAAATGCAGATGACTGTACTTCAACAGAAATGTGAGAGGTAAAAAAAACTATAGGTTTGAAAGTGTTTGCAAAATTCCTCATTGCAAGCCATAACAAACTATGCAAAGACATTGTAAAGATACAATTTACAAGAAACTACCCACTGTGCTAATTAAATTTTACGTATGATAATGTAATACTTGGTAATCTACACTTTGGGAAAGAGTATTGAAGAGGTTCAAAGTTCAGATGTGAAAGTGTCTTAAATCAGATTTTTCTGAGAAATGTTAAGAATTAAAAGAGTATTTTTAAGTGGTGCTGCCTTATGCTTGCACATTTGTGAGGCAAAAGATCTAATTTGTATCACATGTATCCTAGCAAATTTTTAATTGTAATAGGGTAGGAGAAAGAGTACACTGCAGTACACTACTGCTATTCTGACTGTCATTTGACTGAGTGAGAATATAAAAAGGAAAAAAATAGGAGACTATAAAAATTGATTTTTCAGGAAATAGATATAATTTGAGAACAATGACCTAATAGTCCAAGACATTTGATTTATTAACAATGTTTGGATCGTTGTAGAACCTAAAGGTCTCAGTCTAGACTGAAGTTCCAATGCTACAAGCAGGGAAACAACAGCCAAAAGCCTTTTGGTGGGAGGAGAAAAGAAAGAAAGACAAAGGAAAAGTAGTATAATGGAAGGAGAAACTACACATGAAAAAATCACAAGGATTATACTATTTTTACATGCAAAACTACTGTAGAACAAGTTTCTTGAATCCAGAACATTAGCCACAATATAATTCCAGATAACAGTTTCATTGTGAAAACAACTTAATTTACAGACTGGACTATGACACAGACTGTGCCCTCAACAGGTTAGAGGATGGCAGGAATGTTGGGCAAGTGCTTGACACAACAAATAGAAGATTCTTGATCCAGAAGGACCTGGATAACCTTGAAGGACTGGATCGGCAGAAAACTTAGGAGAATCAATAAAGAAAATTTTAAAGTTCTGAGAAATATCCTCATGCAGACTGGAAAGCCGTTGGTTGAATAACAGCCCTGCTAAAAGGGGTCTGAACTTTATGGCTGATGTTAGGTGGAATGTGCATCTCATGGCAAATAAGGCAAGCTGCATACACTAGGAGCACTTCAGCTACAAGTTACTGCCCCCCTTTACTCAGTATTTCTGAGACTTGTGTCAGGAGGAATATTAAAGAACTCAGGAGACTGTAGCAGGTAATGTCAACACTTGCGTATTATTATTACTACATTATCACTATTATTACATCTATACATTATCAGTATCACTACACTTTTTAAACAAGCTGATTATTCAGAAAGGGTGAAAATAAGTAACTGATCTTCAGTCACTGCTGTATGACAGATAGAGGGCAACCATATTTTAAGTCATGGTCCAGAGCCAAGAAAAATGCTTTTTATGTCCATATGGCCTCTCTCAACATCTAATAACACTTCCAGAATTTTGAACTACTATTTTAAAAACTCTAGGACATGGAGGCATAAGGATAGATAGATGGGAACTGAAATTAACCGTACCAACAAGAGGTTTGTATTTGATATACCATAATTTGCATCTCCATGGGATTTTTTGGCTAGGGGGAGATTAAAGGCAAGAGGGTGAAGAAGTGGAGAATTATTACTAAATCAATGAAGACTGAAAACAACTGTTTCAGGATTTACAGCCCCAAAATACATATTTTAATCTAGAAATGAGTTTCACAGAGACAGAGGCCAACATTTTCCAAATTTTGTGATAAAATGTGGATGGTTGACAGCCTGCAAGATTGTGATTTGGTTTGTCACCACCCATTGTACTTTGGTTCCATAAGCTCGTATTTCTTTTCCAAAAGGGCTTTCACTGGAAGTGAACAAAAACAGCATTCAGAAAGTGGCAAAATCTAATGCTCTACCATTCCATGAAATTACACTTCCTTATAAATCATCAAATGACATTGATGAGAGTAGCAATGAGCATAAGGACAAACTAGAAATTGTATTTGCCAGGAATCTTTAGGTATTTAAAAACAGCACATTAAAAATTGTACCACTATAAAGCAATAAAACCAGGGAAAACTGAAATTTTCCTCAAAAAATCTAGTTCTAGGTGTTTATTTAAAATTGCACGCTTATTAGAAAGGTACTATCAGTAACACAGAACAAAAAATGTTGCTATGAAAACAGGAGAAAACGTAACATAATTATGAGAAATTCATGCAATTGCAGATACGTTTAGGTGCCTTGGCAAGACAGAAGGCACAGCAGAGGCATGTGGAAATTGAAAAGATGCTCTGGATTTCACAACATCAGGAGGTGTACTATCCATGATGGGCAGGAGATGATTTCTCAGGGAGTTTTGGCATACCAGAACAGAATTCCTCCTCTGTGCTCACTGAGAATGGGACAACTAGCACAGCTGCCTATAAAAAGCTTTTGCTCTCTGAAAGTCACACAGAAGAGCATCACTTATGACAGCAATAGACTTGGAATATTTGTAGGAATTGTGAAACCGCTGAACTGTCACATAATGCTGTCATGCAACAGATTTAATTTTCTTTTGTGAAAATTACAGAAATAACAGAAAGGAGAAATGCATGCTGAGCCAGTATACTAATAAAGCAAAAAGAAAGAAATGAGGATGGGAGAGCTTAGGAAGAGGTTGAATGAATAATAAAGATCATGCTAATCTAAGGTAAACTTAGGGTTTCCATGTCTTAGAACATGAAACTAGTCTCTTGCATAGTGTAATTTATTTTCTTAAATATTCTTGAAGAAAATAATTATTTTCAGGTTCTTAGGTTCTTTTTTTTATTCGAAAATATTGATTATTTTTTAATTTTTTGTTTTCTGTTTCTAGGAGTAACTTTATATACATCAAGAGTTCAACACAAGATGGTCAACTTTATCTGTATCCCACTTGAAAAGAATTCCAGTAAAATAAAAGGACATATGGAATAAAGATCTTATCTGGCTCTAAAGCAAGACTAACAAATTATTAGGTAGGGTTGTATAGCTCTTCATTTTACCCTTACAACTCTCTAAATTTAGTCATCTTCTATTTGCCTGAAACTTCCACCTAATTTTTCATAAAGTTTCCTTGTCTTGGGTTCTACTGGAAGGAATTTTTCTTTGTTGATGTTTGAAAGAACAAGAAAGAGACATGACTCAAGTATTTATTAATATGCCATAGGTGAAAGGCAAAACAATTTTTGGAAGAAAGAGCCTTTTAAATTTTGCTGCCTCTTCTTTTTAGGTGGTTTGTCCAAGAAGTTGGAATCTATTAATGAGCTAGGACACTGAGGGGTAGTATTTCTGAGCAACCTGATAGTTACTGCTCTTGAATTTATTGATTTGAATAGCTAGCAGGAATAATAATAATAATAACAACAACAACAACCAACAACAGCAACATTAACAATAACAACAACAATAATCTTGGAATTTGCAATACCATTGAGAGGGAGTTAAAAGTCATAGAAGTCACTGAGATTGCCGTTTGTAGAAGTATTCTAATGCCTATAACTGAAATTCTAACTGCATATCTAAAGAAAGACTGCTAGTGTTTGCTTTGAGCCCTGAAATTAAAAAGCTAGCATGAATTGCAGGACATCATCCCCTTGTTTCGTACTCCAGGACACGAAAAACTCTGTCAATGTTTTTTTTTGACTAGTATTTATTGACTCTGTCCCTAATAAGCCTGCAGTGATGACAAGTCTTCAGTCTCTCTAGGTAATCTATTTTCAAATGATAATGCTTTACTACTATTACAGGAAGAAAGTTTTAACCTGAGTTTTCCACGCTGCAGTTCAAGCTAATTACTTCTCGCTGAATCCATCAATAGACATAATGCAGAGGAGAGATTATTCCTTCCCTATTTACAGTAGCCTTTTACATGCTAAACTTCCTGCATAGAGACAAATGTGATGCAGCCTCATAGGGCCTGATCCAATGTCTGATAAACTCAGTGCACAGACACATTTATTAGATGTTGAGCCAGATGTCCCATTGAGCCATTGCTATTTTTCCCAGCAGAAAAGGAAGAAGGAGAAAAACCTTTATTGCTATATTTACTTTTATCAAGCACTCAGATACTACAGTGTGAAAAGCCAAAGTTACATAGGTTCTCTACTTTTATCAAGATTAATTTGCACATTTCCAAGAATTGCAATGGCAGCTGCTATGTCCTGATGTCTTCCCAAAGCACGTAGAAATGTCACCTACAGCAAGAGTATATGACAATAGCCAAAGAAAAATTAACAGTAAAAGTATTATTTAAAGAAAATTATGGATATTCTATATAACTATTGATACAGAAAAAATTGCATTGCATTTAGTTTACTTTTGAGAGTACGCAATGGTTACTTTCATACAATGCAGGTACCATTAGAAAAACCTGTCCTAGTCATCTTTCCATGCATAATGTAACAATTAGTTTTTCTCAAACTACAGGGTGGGTTTTTTAAACAAAATCCAGGTATGCCTTCTAACTTGTCACTGCTTATGAGTCCTTACTCCCTTGCAGGCAAACAGGTTTTATTTTTAACAATATGAATAGGAACCAGAAATATCAGATACAGAAGCCAGACAAATTTCCTTATGAAGGATGAGAAGGAAAAAAGGAGAAGCTGTACACACTTTTTACCATCTTGAAGTGTTCTCCCCACTTACTGCCTGTATGGCTACGCGACCATGACTTGCTTCTATAATTATCATCACTACCTGTTTCTTGCCCTGCTAGATTCTTGCACAAAAATCTTCTAAAGGAGCTTATACAGCTTAGTGGAGGAGCAATATATTGAGTTTTCAGGTTCCCCCCAGTCATATCGGGATATTGGTCTGCTGGTCTTCCCCAGCAGACCACTCAGTCAGTATAAACTGCTAGGTAAAACCTGAGGAGCATATTTGTTTAAAAGCACATTTCCAATGATGAACCACAGTATAGCACTATGTAAGAACAGAATTCATTATTAATACAATTAGGATCTCCCTCAGCTATCTAAAGTCTTCATTTCTGAAACTAATTAGCCGCCAACCAGCCCCAGGGTTGTCATGCCTTGAGAGTTCTCAAATATGCACCTTTCTTTCTCCTATCATTAAAGATGCTATTATAGTTACCCAAAGCACTGCTCAGAAAGACCAGCCCTTTTCCAGACTAAATCGAAATGATCACCTGCTTTCTCTGTTTCACAGTTCTATGTTCCCTTTTTCTCTGCCATTGATTACTGGGATATCACCTTGGAAGGTAGAGGCTTAAGTTTTCTCCTGGTCCTGATCCTCAAGCACTTTTGTTAAAAATGTCATTGTATACTCCAGTATACTTCTATTTTTTTGCCATTTACCCATTGAAGCCATCTGAAATCGGTGAAATTTTCTTGACTATATTATTAGAAATATATAATCTACAATATTTTATTTTAGATTTACACCTTTTATTTCTCTATCAGTATTCTATAAAGACCAAATGTCTAATAATGAGGTCTTCAACAGAAAAATATTGCCCTGAGATATGCTATTAGTTTTAGAAGGAAATCTTCTAGATACTGTCACAAAACCTAATGACGTTCGTCTGTTGTTACCCTCACTCATGCTGTGACTTTTTTTCCCTGTCTTCAATAGGTACAGAAGATAGCCTGAACCATAATCACTATACTAGCTAAACTGTAGATGTATTTTTACTTATTGATTTTTTTAAATTTGTTTTCAGAACAGTAAACTAAAAGTTATATTTGCAGGGCAAAAGAGAACAGGATGGGAGCTGGTGAAGAAAGAAGCAGGGGAAATGCTATCCAGCCATGTAGATGGTGTTGATAAAATTTATAGCTAAAAATTTAATATGTTTAGGGCCATGATGAAATGCTTATCATCAGCTTGCATTGCCCGTAGTTCTTGCTGATTCCAGCCCGCTCAGCGTATCCTGGTAATGAAATGAAATGGCATGGGCCCAGTGCCTGCAAAATAAAATCCATTTCATTACAGTTCAAGAGGTTTTCTTTTCTTTTCTTTCTTAAAGTCTGGACTCAGGTACACACAGATCACAAACCTTTATGGGATTCTTCTATTTTTTTCTTTAAATGACAACAACAAAAAATTTAGGTTTTTTACCTGTTACTAAAAGGATAACAAATATCTTAAATTTAAATTTACTAGCAGTCATTCCAGTACATCCTTCCTTTAACCCCAGATACGGTTTCATGACTTCTGAGAACCTATTTTAAGAAATTCTATTCAGAATCAATGTCACCATTGATTGGGTAATATATTGGCTGCTTCTTCCTCATTTCCTCCTTATTTACTCATTTACCTTTACCCAGTCATGGTGATTCTAGCTTAATAATCATTTAAAGGTTACAAAACACCAACCAGGATCCGCTGTCATCAGCCTTCTTCTCTGGGGGAAAAAAAAAAGAAAAACCTAAAACTGGATTTCTGGTACCACAAAACAAGAATGTTTTTGTTTACTTTGGTTTTATACTTCCCCATATAACAGTTATAAATCTATGGAGAAGCATACCTGGCATACAAGAGTATACTATATCTAAAAAGACACATTCCAACAAGCATTATATCACTATAACTCATAATGTTCCTATGAACTAAATCTTGCTACAGCAAAGTTTATCCGTGTATGTAAATTGGTCTGCATACAGTTTTGTTCAACAGCTCCAGTTTTACTACATTCTCCACACAAAACTTTTCTTTTATTCCCAGCCCCCTTAAAATTGTGCTTATTTTTGCATTAAAAGCATACTTAACACTTCCCAGAGTTACCATTGGCTTTGAAGCCAACTTCAGATCTTGCATTCACCCTACCAAACTGTGTATTCCCATTAAATTAACTATACAGACGCTTCAGAATATGGTCCCTAGTATTTCATATCTTCAACAGTAAATTGAATGAGCCAAATGTGTCCACATTTCTACTTTATGATGACAAATTTTATAAAGAAATATGCATTCTATACCCAAATGTGCTAGATTTTCTTTTTCAGGATAAACCAAAACAGAAGTCAGTCTGAAAGCTTTTGGCGTTGATAACACAAAGAACCTATTATTTAATTTGTATTAAATCCTGGCAGGAGCTGCAGAAACTCTCCACCGAGGTGTATTGCTATTTTATGAGAAAACTGACTTTTAAAAGCAGAAGATGAAAATACTTGCATTAATAATCTTCTTCCAAAGGATGGATAGGTACAGCGATTAAAGTGTTATCTTAGGGCTTTAATGACCTGGGTTCAAGTCTCTGTTCTATTTTCCTTATCTCTTTGAGACACAAAGCTACATGACTTGTGTTCCCAAACTAATAAAAATACCCAGATGCTCGTGTTTCCCTGTCCTTGAAGATACTTTCAAAAGTTTTTAAGTTAACTACTTTTGGTAGACTCAGACTTGATCCAACTAAAATAAATAAATCCCAAGTGGACATTTCAACATGATATCCAGTGTAAAATAAACTTGGCTTCCTTGGAAAAGCAGAAGCTCTTGAAAACTATTTAATGGTTTTCTAGTGTTGTCAAGTAAAATATCTAAAATTTGAAACATCTACTGTATAGAAAGCTACAGAGCCTTGCTTTCTACACTTCTGAATACTTACTTATATTAATAGACCATAGCAGCTAGTAAATACATTTCATACCTAATGGGCTACAACGTAAACTGCTTTTTTTTTCTTTTTTTTTTCTTTTTTTTTTTTTTTTTTACCTCAGACTAAACTATAATCCCACTTGTCTGTCATTTTCCATTGTCAGACCCACTCTGAAGGCCCTCATTAGAGCAAATGAGGGGATGAGTGGGCAGCAGTTACACAATGCCAATTTGGTTTTACCTGAATGAAAAGTACAGCTAAATCTGTTGAGGTAGAAGAGCCTAACTCTTTCAAAATAGAATTACATTCAGCAAGGTGCTGAAGAAATTAATTGTTCTACAGGACTGGGTTACTGACCTCATTAAAAAAGCCCAGGAACAATCAACTTTTCAGTCTTTTTTCCCTGATATATATCTGCTGCCCTCCTATAGAACATCCCTTGTTGGTAAATTTAACACATATCTTTTGAAACAGTAACAGACTGCTTTCTCCTAGGACCTTCTAGTGATCGTCATTCACTCCTCCCTTAAACTGGATTATATTTCCTAAATTATTTCATCTCTCCATAGGGTAATGGGGTTTGTTTTTTTTTTGTTTTTTTTTTTTTTTGTTTTTTNTCTGATTTGCAGTTCTGGCACTCTATAACATCAAACCTAGACTGGATTATGACTGCTCACAGGAGAGCTGGGCATTTTACCCGTAAGTCTGACCAGCTTCAATATCATTAGAAGGATGATGACACTTTACTGCCTGCTTCCCCAAATGTATGCCTCCTCCTTCCATTTAGCCTTTGGTTTACTAGCACTGCTTCTAAGCTTAAAGAACCAAAATGCCTTTTCCTGTATTGGAAAGTGTAGCCTGTCATTAGGAAAAAAAAAAAAATGTAGTCTCCAAATTTGCTTATAATAGACATTTTATTTATTTTTTTTTTCCCAGAACAAAGGAAGTTGGAATGGAAATAGTTTTCTAATCTATCACAATGAGATTAGAAATTCAGTTTTATGGCCTGTGTGGATTTGAACGCAGTTATGGAGAAGTCTTACTGACCTCTGATATATACCCGGCAGTCTATATTTCAGCAAGAAAGCCACCACTGTTTTGTGTTTTTTTTTTCTTGAGCTGCAAAGAGAAGGAATCTAAGTATAGAACCAGGAGTGTCAGTGGTTTGGCTGGCTGAAATAAGTAACAATGAGCTCAACGTGCAACAAATACAGGTAGTCATATCGATAAGGGTCAAAGGAACCAGAGAAGAAGAGAATGGGGAGTAATCAGTATTGAAAATGCCAATCTGCATTCAAAGGAGACACAAAGAATTAATAATGTGGCAAAAGGTATCTTCATCCTAACAGGCATTGTTTTCTCCTAAGATTAGAGACTGTTTGGGTGAAAGAAAATGAACCCCTTCTCCTGCAGTGCACTAGATCTATAGATACATAAGAGATACATAAAGATTGCTGACTCCAATGGCTCTATTAAAAAAATAAAAATACATTATGTATGTAAAAACAATTTTAAAAAATCTGCAAAAAATTTGTCTACAGCCAGACTGGAAGTTGCTGCACATACTAATGTATCAAACATTTACGATTAATAACAACTTCCTCACGACTGAGTTAACGTGCTGCAGATTTCAGAATGAGTCAAGTCAATCCAGGTTAAGTGATTCACTCTGCTGATTATTTGCCCTCAACATGAATTTGATGAGATATGTTGCCTCTGGAATCTGTCATCAATAACTGCTACAACCTCCAGCCACAGTTGAGGGCTCAAAGCCATAAAGTACTGCAGTACTGCAGAAAAAAGTCCTGTAGACACTGCAGTGAGGTTTATTGAAGAAGTCTTGATTATCATGACAATAAACTCCTCTAACCACAGCCAGTACAGCAAAAGGTAGTTACAGAATTTATCGAGTCTTGTTCAAACCAAATATATATCTACCCTCACTCTTCATTTTTATTTTTCTTCATCAGTCAAAAGAACATAATTTTTTGGTTTATCACAAACCTTCTGTCTATTCTGTCCTCTAAGTCATTTGTCACACTCCTCAAGGTCACAGGGGAGTCTCAGTGGGAAAGCATGTGTGTTGATTGATTGGTACTGTGATGCCTATGTCTGCCAGGGCAGCTAAATGAGCTTCTCTCCCCTCTCCCCATACTCTCTTGCCTCCAAGCAATGATGTGATTGAAAGGGGTGGGGGAGGTAGGAGGGGGTGTTTGAAGGAAAAGAGGTGGACACCTTAAAGAAAATAAAAAAGAAGAAAAAAAAAATCTCGTCTGTGAATCCAGTTAAGAAGTTTCATAGAGCAGTATTATGCCTGGTGACTGAACTATCTTGTATCACTAATTCCTGACCACTTGCTGGGTAAGAAAAAGAACATATTTTCCCTAGAAAAGGTAAGATACAGTAAGTTTGAGAGGAGTCAGAGAACAAACAGAACAGGGAGATCGAAAGACACGGTGCATAGGAGCGAGAAAGAGAGCAAGAGTGCAGGAGTGTGATAGAGGGAGAGCGAACCTAAGAGAAAGAGCGCACACATGAGAGGGTGAGAGG